>QEPC01010959.1:2541240-2589239 GCA_003113815.1 Sphenodon punctatus | reverse complement strand
TTGTCCAAACCTCTTTTAAACTCAGCTATAGTACTGGCCCTTACCACAGCCTCTGGCAGTAGATTCCACAACCCAATTATACGCTGAGTGAAAAAATATTTTCTTTTATTTGTTTTAAACTTGCCACCCATGAGTTTCATGGAGTGTCCCCTAGTTCTAGTACTGGCTGAGATGGTAAATAACTGCTCCTTGTTTATTAGTTCCACCCCACTCATGATTTTATAGACCTCTATCCTATCTCCTCTCAGTCGTCTCGTCTCCAAACTGAAGAGCCCCAACCTATCAAGCCTCTCCTCATACGGGAGCCCTTCCATGTCCTTGATCATTTTTGTTGTCCTTCTCTGCACCTTTTCTAGTTCAGCTATGTCTTTTTTGAAATGGGGCGACCAGAACTGCACACAATATTCGAGGTGTGGTTGCACCATTGATTTGTATAGAGGCATTATGACATCCTCCGTTTTATTCTCTATCCTCTTCCGAATAATTCCTAACATTCTGTTTGCTTTTTTGACTGCTGCTGCGCACTGCGCAGTGGATTTCATTGTATTGTCCACAACCACCCCCAGATCCTTTTCCTGAGTGGTAACTCCTAGCTTAGTACCCAGCATTGTGGATTATTTTTCCCTCGGTGTATCGTATATGTATATGTATACTTTGCTAATGATGTCATGACAAATAATGACTAGCTTTGAAGAAGCCGTAATGTTTTTTAAAAGCAACAGATACAGAGACTGGAACTGTCACAGGAACGAAGTATCACTCTCTCAGAGCTTGGTAAGAGTGACATACCCACAGAATGTGGATCATATCCTCCACTGCCCCTACCGAACATGGACACTGCCTTTGTCCATACGGGACTTTAGCCCATCTTCCCTCTTGGACCTTAGACTTCAACTGACCAAGGTGCAACTTTGTTAGAGCCTCTCTGAGGTGAGGCTGCAAATGTCTGTATAAAGTAATAGGTAGTTGCCTTCTTCCGTGTGAAGTAGGTAATTATTGTTCCCATTTTACAGAAGGGGAAATGAAGATGAACAACAGGGTGTCTTTAACGGGCGCAAGACTAGCCACCCCCAGAGCTACTCTGAAGGTGCGCCCCGTGTGTGCTCGCGTCCAGTCCCACCTGGGTCCGTTTTAAATGGACATGGTGGCTGCTGCGGTCTGCCTGCATGGTCCCCCCCCTCTCCCACACCATACAGTTGTGGGCGGATTGCCCAATGCTCTAGGCTGCCGCCCACAAATCTGTGAGGTTGCCTAGGGCAGCCGCTGGCAGAGAGTGGAGCTACAGCAGCTGTCCGCCGAGCAGACAGACTGCAGCTCCGTCTCTGTCTGGTGCCTCGGATTTGGGTGGTCCATTCCACTGGTGGTGCTCTAGGATGTTCTGGAGCACAGCAAGCAGGGCTGGAGCGGAGCAGCCGGTACCTGCTCCACCTGCACATCTGGTGGCCTACCTTACACAGATCGGCCGCCCATGGGTGAGGTGGAGCAGAGGCGGGCTGGCATCTGTCTGTTTACACCCATAGTGACTTGCTCAAGGCCACCCAATGAGTTCATGGCTTAGATGGTATTTGAACATTGACTTCCTAGGTCCAAGTCCAACACCTTATCCACTAGGCTTTGCTACCCATGGTGATTAATGAAGCAAAGATATACTTCCTAACAGGAAATACTCTGTTAAACTAGATCTACATTTAGATACTGCAAAATATATCTTGAGTGTATGTGGTGTCCTGTTATGATGGAGTTCGTGTTTTCCATTTATTGCACTGTGCTTTCAGAACAATAGAATAGCAAAAACAGATATCAAGGACTTTTCGTGAGAGAAAGAAGTGAAAAAAGTAAGTTTATCCTTCTGCTGAGGGATACTACATGAATAAAACATGATTAAAAAAAACAAGCATGTGCACTTTGCATTTAGAAAAAAAAAAAAATCCTCAGAAACTGTGCATGTTATAAATCAGTAAAAATGTACGGTTTTATTTCTGAAAGAATTACCAGATACAAAAATTGGAGAAATAACAGTTTTTAAGGCAATGGGCATGAGCCTCACTCATCCAGGTGTGTAAGGGGGTTACGTCCATGTAAGTTGTATACCAAAGTGCCATCCTAGACTAGAGTGGGTTCCAAATCCTCGCTCTCAGTGAGAGGCATCATTGTACAGCATAACCATAGACAGGGACCTGTGTCCACTGCCTTTTTCCTATTGCCTCCAATGGGGAACATGTAATGATCATGGGTCATTGGCCCAAGAGCTCATCAGCAGGCTGCTGCGTGTATTTTGGGAGCGTGGAACACACCTCTGCCTGGGAGCATCCTTATGGATATCTAAGTTAAATGTTGACCATGTGGATGGATTTTGCTAGACTTTAAAGGGGTGATATTGCATGTGCAAGTGAGAGTAGGTAATGATGCCTCTCGCTGTGAATGAGGATTTGACACCCACTTAAGACTATCAAGGCACTTTGGCATGCAACCTTTGTGTGCACACGGATGAATGAGGATTGTATCCAAAGTTTAGTCTAAGGCCATGATTTTGCAAGAGCTTGCAAAGGCGTTTTAAAGGTGTTGTTGATGAAAATATTGTAGGTATTGTTGGCGAAATTCTGGCCCCTTTTAATGGAAGTTGTCACTTACTTTGTAAGAACTAAAATTTCACCCCATAAGTAGCCCCGCTGAAGTCACTGGAACTAATTAGAGATGCATTAAGGGCGGCCCACTAGAGAAAATTATGGTTTGGATCTGGTTTGAGTTCAGATTCCACAATTTCTGGATTGAAATATGGTTCTTACCTATAAAGGCCTATACGGCTTGGGCCCCATATATCTGCGGGATCGCCTCACTTCCCCGTGCTCTGGATCGGCCCCTGTGGTCCACCAAGAGCACTCTTCTTGAAGTCTCCTGGGTATCCCGGGGGGCAACTATGGAGAGGGTGTTCTTGGTGGCCGTGCTGAGGCTGTGGAACTCCCTCTCGGCAGAGGCCCGGCTGGCCCCAGACCTCTCCTTTTCGACGTGCAAGACCTAGCTATTCCTCAAGACGTTTGGTGAGGGAGATGAGTGAAGGTGGGGTTTTTATTTTTATGGGGGGTGGTAAGGGTGAGGTATTTTTCCCTCCCTTCTCTTTTTCCAGGTTTGGGGGATGTTTTCCCCCCTTTTTTTCCTCTTCCCCTTTTTTAGATGTTTTATGTTGTTGTTTGTGTATTTGTATGTGTATTTTTAGATTTTTATATATTGCAAGCCATCCTGAGCTGCCTTTGGCAGGCGGGGTGGAATATCAAATGTTTTAATAAAATAAAAAATAAAAATAAATCTGTATTTAAAACAAATAATTTTAAGAAAACAACTGTGCATGCACAAAATGGCCACTTCACATGCGGAGACTGGCTACTGTTTCCCAAAATGGTGGTGACACTGCTGTTGCCATTTTGGAAAAGGGTGTGCATGCGCCAAATTGTCTGGAGGCCATTTTGCATATGCAGTTATTTATTAAAATTTAAATGGTTCGGTATGGATTTATCCATAACAGCCCGTTACGAGCTGTTACGGATCAAGTTCAAATGACCATCTTTAAGATGCATGTGCAAAGACATTGTAGTATCAAGGCCTAGTTTTTACCGAGAGATTTAAACTTCTAATTCCTTTGAATCAATTTACCTTTATTTGAGTTATTTGGCAGTTTTCCTACAATGCTAGTAAAATATGGTTTTGCCAAAGGTTTTGCCCTTCGGAATATGCTTTTCTACCTTCTTGACTTCATGGGCTTTTGACACGTCATGTAAAATACAGTATCTATAAGGATTTAAAAAGTACCATGCATTGTGCGATTTGTCTGTGTGTCATTTCATATATCCCATTCCCTGTACATCATCATGGGCTCGTACCTCTGGGCATAACTGCATATTATACACACAATTGAATAAATATCAGGATAGGTAGTTGCTGGTCAGATTAAAATGTATTTTTGTTTATTGCCTTTTCACCGGCTTTGTTGTTCGGGTGTATTGCTTAGATAATATAAACTCATATGCTGTATGAGTGGCTGCTACATTGAGATTTCCCTGCTGGATAGTAAGAAAATACTTGTGCTTTATGTAAAAGGCTGTTTGCCTTTATCAGCACCAGGATCTGTCCTATACACGATAGCCATTTCATAATAAATGTGAGGGTGCAGTATGAGTAAAAGGACTGTAGGGAGATAGCACAGAATATGCAGAGAATTCCAGAAATGGAAAAAGAGTAGAAATTGCAAGAATATCAAGGTTAGAATCTCTGTGATGTGTGCATCTTATGATTATATGAAAACTAATTTAAATGGGAAGAAACTGAACAAACTATTGTATTGGCTTCAGTACACACAATATACAGGGGAGTCTTGTTATCAGTCTGACTTACTGGGAATTCAACTTATGCAGAGTGGAAGAAATAAGGAAGCATATGTTTTACTCAAGCGTATTTTACCCTCAAAGCTTGCAATGCGATGCAGCACCTGTTTCCAAGTGCTGTCCTGAATAACAGGGAACAGAAATGCTACACCTGTGCATGCTGCAAGCCCCACACCAGACTCCAAGCTTGCAGTGCACTGCACTGCACAGCGCTCTTGTTCCATGCTGTTCACCCGATCAGGAAGGCTTGCAATGCAGCAGGGGCGGCTGGTGGGTTTTGATGTTGGAGGGGCACTGGGGCAGTAAGGCCGGGACGGCGCGCCTAGGGGCAGAGCCAGGGGGACGGTGGGCGGAGCCAGGGGGACGGTAGGCCAGTGGCATGGCATAACCCAGCAGCAAGGAGTTCCCAGGGTTAACATTGGATGGAAGAAAACACAGTCTACATGCACATCAAACTTAAAATAAATAATTTATAAACCCAAAACACAGGGAAACACCCAAAACACTGGCAAAACACAGCAGCAAGGAGTTCCCAGGGTTAATATCGGATGGAAGAAAACACAGCCTACATGCACATCACGATTAAAATAAATAATTTATAAACCCAAAACACAGGGACCCATCCTTGAAGGCCTGTCTCTTATACACATCTAGATGTGTATAAGAGACAGACTTAATATCGGATGGAAGAAAACACAGCCTACATGCACATCACGATTAAAATAAATAATTTATAAACCCAAAACACAGGGACCCATCCTTGAAGGCTCATCCTCCCAGCCCTGTCTCTTATACACATCTAGATGTGTATAAGAGACAGGGGTTAACACTGGATGGAAGAAAACACAGTCTACATGCACATCAAACTTAAAATAAATAATTTATAAACCCAAAACACAGGGAAACACCCAAAACACTGGCAAAACACAGCAGCAAGGAGTTCCCAGGGTTAATATCGGATGGAAGAAAACACAGCCTACATGCACATCAAGATTAAAATAAATAATTTATAAACCCAAAACACAGGGACCCATCCTTGAAGGCTCATCCTCCCAGCCCCCCCTGCTCTAACCCACTTGCACTCGCCTCCCATGTACCCCCCGCTCCCGCCTCCCACCGTGTGCATGCACTCGCCCCCATGTACCCCCCGCTCCCCCCTCCCACCATGTGCATGCTCCTCTCCCCCATGTGCACACACTTGCCCCCCATGTACACACTTGCCCCCCATGCTCCCCCTTGTGTGCATGTACTCGCTCCCCATGTGCCACCCTCCGCTCCCTGCTTCCCCCCCCGAGCCCCGCAATTTAATACTCACCATCATCCATGGTGGGGCTGCTGACTTCTCTCTGCCGCCACCGGTTCTCATCCATCCAGCAGAGCAGGGAACGCGCAGGCAGCTCTCTTAGCCTCCCCGAGTCCCTGCCTCCCTCCCTCCCTCCCTGAGAGGGAGGGAAGGAGGCAGGGACTCGGGGAGGCTAAGAGCTGCACACGCGTCAGCCTGTGCCCAACCTGTGCAGGGACCCAGCCTGTGCAGGGGGCTGGGAGCTGCTGATGCACGCGCAGCTCTTAGTTCATACCTGGGGCGCCTCTATTGGGCGCCCCCATATGAACTTTCCCTCTGCCTGGCCCCTGCAATGCAAGAGTGCCCCCTGCGGCACTCTTGCATTGCAGGGTCCCTTTATGTTCTAGCCACCCAGTCCGCATAAAGGGAGAACGGCTCCCTTTTGACCCTGAAGGCTTCCTTAGGAAGCCTTCGGGGTGTGTGTGTGTGTGTGTGACTCGAGGCACCAGTTGTGTGCGCGCGTGCACACAACCGATGAAAATGTGCAGAGCCACCTCGAAGAACCTTGTTTAGCAAGGCAGAGACCTTCTGAAGGTCTCTGCCTTGCTAAAAAACAAGGTTCTTCGGGGTGGCTCCGTACATTCAGCGCGATGCTGACGTGGCCGTTTTTTTGTTTTTGTTTTTGTTTTTAAAGATGCTGGACTGCCTGCTGCTGGCCGGGGGAGCCCTGGGGGGCCAGGAGGGGTATTGCCCCTGCCTTCCTGGAGGGCCCACCGCCCCTGCAATGCAGGCAGGGGATGGTGACACTGCTGCGCTGCACTGCAAGATTTGAAGGTGTATTCAAGAGTATTATAACCCACATGCTGTCAAGAAATAATTAATGTACCCCAAAGTACAGATTTTATTAGCTGCATAGACATAATTTATATTGTTTTAAAATTTGAGTTATCAGGGTACAGAATTTGACTTATCTGATTTAAGAACCAATAGGTTTGTTAGATCTGAGGATGGGAAAAACATATTTCATTGATTTAATCAGAAATTCAGGTAATGCAAATTTCCATAATTACAGGGTTGTTATAGGTGGGAGCACAGCATCACCAAATAGTTAACCCATCAGCCTCCCTGGCATCAACAGCATCCTCTAAAAATATTACCAAAATCTGTATATGCTTAGCTGTATACCCTGGGACGACTTAGTGCATTCTGTATGGGCAGAAGATCTAATTGCAGGATCAGGACCTAAGATTACACGAAGGGTGGAGCCACACGAGCCTGGCTGGGATTGATCCCTGTGCACCCGAGGGCAGGCACTTTCAACCACCATGCTTCGGTGCCAGTGCGGAGAGCAGGGCAAACGGTCATTTCCCCCCTCCCCCCCATGAGGAAACTGGGTGGACTGGCCACTGTCAGCTGTCCCGTCACACTCTGGTGCAATCTGGCCACACATGCAAGCACCCAGTCCCTCCTCACCCACGCTCACTGGGCCTGCCCACTATCCCACCCCAGCCATGACGTAGCTGCACTGGAATGGCACCAGCACCCGCTGCTCAAAGTTAGATTGGGACTGGGTGAACAAGTGGCAGTGTGCTACCTTAAGATGGGCAGCATTACCCCACTTTGGGTAAGGCTGCTATGCCCTGCATCCTCAACCTTTTTCCATGGATGCAGAATATAGTAGCCAGCTGCTCACCCACAATGGGGTATGTGTGAACATCTGGCAGCTGCTGGGCATACAATGTACTATATTGCACGGTTAGGCGACCTGATGTGACGTAACACTGCCCAACTCAAGGTTGTGTGGCTGCACTCAACGGTTCCTTGCTTGAAGGATAATTTAAAATTGATAGTAACTTTTTCAGTCTTGTATTGTCTTGTCTAATATGGGGCTGGTTTGTTAACCGTCTAGGCATGCATTTTTTCCAAAGTGTTCCCTAACTTGTACTGTGACCCAGATAGCCAGCTTGAGATTTGGACAGATAATGTGTTAATCAAGCAACACAACATGTAAACCATATTTTAATCTTCCATAGTAAGTCTTACGTAGTGACATCTTTGCCAGTGTCACCTCTTAAATGAGATTGCCTGTCTTAGTGAATATTAAAAGTCTTGGGGTGAAGTCCTAGCTCCAGTGAAGACAGCAGAGGTTTTGTAATTAACTTCATTGGAGTTAGAATTTGGAAAATATTCCTCTATTAATCACATTGCATTATGCAGACACCTGTTAACGCCAGAATCAATAGCAGTCCCTTTGGTGGGCATTATTAACAGGTTTCACTGGAGCTTAATAACTGTAAAAAGACAAAAATCATGTTTTGAATAAAGAATGAGGTGAAATCTTGACAATGAACTGAACAGGGAGCAGCATGAAAACAGTGGAAATGGTGTGTGGGTCTTGTTGAAAATCCAGTGTGCCATTAATCACCTGGAATATATGTTTTTAGTATGCCCCAGGACTAATGTTTATTGAGGTAATTTATCCTCTAGCCATGTGAGGCAATAGATAACATTTTGGTCTCGGCACTGGAAATGCACACTAGCCATACTGAAGGTTTTCAAAAATGCTGAGCATACTGGGATACAGAGAAAAACTTTTTGATACTGTGTGCAGGGAACATTATTGCTGCAGCTAGCATAGAAGGGTTGTTTGATAGGATGTGGCCATGGGGAGAACGAAAGAGCCTTCCCTCTTTTGCTTAAACAAAGCGGTCTCTTATGCATGGGATACGCAGTCAGACAGATAGGCATTTTTTGTGCAGCAAATCCAGTCCCAACTGAGTGGAGAAACCTGGATGCGGCAGGAGCAGAGGGTGTACTAGAAGTGCTCCGGAACACACCTACGTAGCAGACTTATGGGGTCCTATTTGTTTGATGGAGTGGGTGGAGAAAGGGATGAAGCAGGGTTGGTTTGGACTGGAGCATCCTCACCTACTTTATATAAACGTGGATTTCCCTACGCAAATGGTGGTGTTTCAAAGGTGCCTGGTCAGATACTGAAAAAAATCTTGGAAACCAGAGGGTTACTTTAGACACTTTAATGATTTTTTTTTTTTTAATGGATAGATTGCAGTATAGTATTAACTAATGTTTCCAAAATGTATTCTATTCAAGGGAAAATAGAGTACCCACAACTAACCACTATCCTGCACACACGAGGTTTACGCTCACACGCTACTTCTGTCTAGTCACGGAGACCCATACATGCGAGGTCCAATAGTTGAGGATTAACGTGTGTCAGATTTCATGAATGTACCATCAGCCTGCCCACGGTTTATCCTGCTCTAACCCTGGCTGAGGAGAGATCAGGGCTACTGTGAGCTGACTTGTTTCTGTGTTACATTGGCTAGGCAGGGGCTGTGAACATACGCTGTTTTTAAGGACTGCAATGTGAGGCCTATATCACATTGGAAAAGTCTACACAGGGGTGGAAAACTCTGGCCAGGAGATCAAATCTGGCCCATAGCTAGTATTTATGTAGTCCCTTTCCAGTGCCTGGATCTGGCCCCTGGATCCAGTTCCTGTCCTCAACCACTAAGGTCACATTCACACCTGATTGCGGCGTGGCAGGGAAACTGCCGCGAGCCAAAGACGCGACGGGGGAGGAAGGTGATGCCGGAAGTACCGTCGGTGTGAACAGGATTTCGCTGCGGTTTTACTCGCAGATGACAGACCTGGATTTTGAGCCATGTCACCTGTGAGTAAAATTACAGCAGAACCCCGTTCACACTGATGGCACTTCTGGCATCCCCCTGCTCCCTCTGCCGCATCTTTGGCTCGCAGCAGTTTTCCTGCCACGCCGCCGTCAGGTATGAATGTGGTCTGAAAGACTGAGCTTGGTGTAAAGGAGCAGAGATGAAGGGATGCATGGGAACAGGGGACAGATCTATGGCACGGATCCATGATCTGGACTCGTCTTCCCTTTAAGCACCCCTGTCCCCAATTTCCATCTGGCCCTTGGAGCTTGTACTCATTTTCAAAGTGGCCCCATGGTAGGATTACCGTAACTGCAAATTTTTAGAGGGCACTTATGAGAAATACATTAGGGCTGCATTGGCTCCAGTGCAGCCCTGCAACCTGTATTTCTCATAAGTGTCCCCTGTTGGAGGAGGGGGGCAGGGCCGCTGCTCAGCAACAGACTTCCGGCCCGGCGGGCCCCAAAGCCGTTTGCTGTCCAGCTGTGCTGCAGGGACCTGCTGCAGGCAGCGTGCCTAAGGCCCTTAGCGGGGTCCGGGTGGGCAAGGGCGGAGGTTTTTGTGTTTCGGTGTTTTTATAATTTGGAGTGGGACAGAGGCGGTTGGGGGGATGGAATATCTGTTTGATGGGGGGAGGGGCAAGGGGACTGGGTTAGGGGGGCAAGGATTGACCCCCTTAGTGAGAGGGAGGGGTGCAGTTCTTGGGGAAGGGGGCTTGCCCCTCTGTAGCAGAGGGGGGTAGGGGGTATGAGGGTGGGGGTGGTCTCCCCTGCTGCCAGGGCAGAACAGCCGGAGGGGGACCGGGTCTGGGGGGGGCACGCCGGGGGGGGCGCAGCCATTGGGGTCATGATGGGACGGGGGAGATATGGGTCCAAATGGGGTGGCATAAGATCAGTGAAGCAGAACAGGTGCCTGTTGCAGGTCCCGCTCACTCACCATATAGCGGCTGGATAGGGGAATCGAGATCAGAGGACCTCCAACCCTTTGCTGCTGCTGTTGAACGCGAGGTCGGTGGTCAACAAAGCAACAACTATCCAGGAACTAGTCCTAGATTGTGCCGCCGATCTTGTGGGCATTAGGGAAACCTGGCTGGACCTTGAGTCAGGGCCTGTCTTGGCTGACTTTGTTTCGGCTGGGTATTCTGTGCAGCATGAGCCACGGTCGGGGGGTGGGGTGTAGGTATGATTTTTAGTGAGCAGTGGTCTGTTAGAAGATATCTGGTGCAAACCATGGTAGGGATTGAGGCTGTTCGATTTGGCGGGGGACAGTTGGCGGGGGTGTTGCTCATATATCGTGCACCTACCTGTACGACAGATTCTCTACATGCTCTGGCAGAGGTGGTGGCGGGAGTGGTGTTGCGGTCCCCAAAGGCATTAGTCTGGGGGGGAACTCAACATCCACACCGACACTGATCTCGGGGGGGCGGGGCGGGAGCATGAGTTCATGGCCACCATGGCAACCATGGGTCCTAGCTGGTCAGCGGCCCGACACATCAGGGAGGACATACTCTCAATCTCATGTTTTGCATGACTTTTTGAAGAGGGAATGTAGAGTAGAACCCCCTTCAGTGGGCAATCTCCCAGGGTGGGACCCGGTAGTTTTGATGGAAGTGCAGGAAGCAATAGAAAATCTAAAAAAGGGCAAAGCAACTGACCCTGATCATATTCAGGGAGAAATATTTAAAATAATGCCTGATTGGGGGATCTGTGCCATGGCACACTTATTTACACTGATCAACAAGACAGCGCTAATTCCAGAGCAGCGGAAGGCTAGTATTGTGGTGCCGGTTTATAAAAAGGGGAATAAACCAGACCCGAGTAATTTTAGGCCGATAAGTCTGCTTTGCATTGTATCTAAGATCTACACTAGTTTCCTCCTAAAATGCCTTCAGGCATGGAGTGAGGAAGAGGATATCCTGGCGGAAGAGCAAGCCGGCTTTAGGCCAAATCGTTCCACGACAGGGCATGTCTTCGTTCTCCATCATTTAATTTCTAGTTTTCAGCGGTGCAATCGCAAAATATATCTGGTGTTTATAGATTTGTCAGCCGCCTTTGATAGGATCTGTAGAACTACGCTGTGGTTAGAACTTGCACATTTAAACATAGATAAGAGACTGTTGGCGCTAATTATGTCATTGTATTCAGGCACCTACCTTAGGGTAAGAATGTTTCCAAATGGGAGGCTGTCGGAGCCAGTACAGATCCACTTTGGGGTCAGACAGGGATGTCTGTTAGCTCCAACTCTTTTTAATATTTATTTTAATTCATTCATAACAGACCATAGGGATCCAGGGAAATATCATCCCCCACAAATCGCCAGTAGGAAAGTGTACTTATTAATGTATGCTGATGATACGGTATTAATTTCACTTTCTAAACATGGTTTGAATAGATCCCTGTGTGATTTCATGGATAGGTGTTCCAACAAGCGGCTGGTAATCAATGTAGAAAAAACCCGAAAATCATAATTATTGCAAAAAGATTCATAAAGTATGGGTGGTTAATCCAAGGTCAGAAGGTGGAACAGGTTTGCTCTTATAAGTATTTAGGAGTCACGTTTGCTGCTAATGGGACCTGGCAGGCTCATATACAGGTAACCAAGAAGGCTAGGGCTCAAATGGAAGCAATGGCAATCCAACGCTTCTATTATCGCTGTGGCCAAAGTTCTATAAAGGCAGCACAGAAAATCATGTCAGCTAAGGTAGTGGCAGGGCTCATGTATGGGACACAAGTTTGGGGATATGATAAGATCGTAATGGATAAACTGCAACCGGTCATCAATACATTTTGGAAAAGGATTTTGAGGCTCCCGCCCTCCGTAGGTTTTGCCTCTATTCTATTAGAATTGGGGGAGCCCTCCTTGAAAGCCTTGGCAGAAAGGCGACTTTTGAAGTTTTGGGTAAGGATTAGGGAATACCCAGATTCCTCTCTAATGTACCTGGTGTTGAAAGAAACAAAATGACTGCATTGGCAGTAAGGATGTTTGATGGGCAGCATTAGGAGCCAGCCTTGCCTCGCTGGAACTCTCGGAGGCTTTGTTATTGGACTGCTCTTGTGCCCAAATGATTAGGATCATAAATCAACAAAGTCGTGACATTGACTGGCAAAAACTGAGATCTTTGATTTCACCCCTCTATAAATACTTGATTCCATCTCGGGGGTGGGTGGGTGGGGAACGCTTCATGTATCCATTCGCTTGTGGACGCAAATCTCAGGCAAGCATTCACCAGGCTGAGATTTCAGTTCACGCCCATGGCAGTCCTGCTTGGCAGATATCTAGGCATTCCATTTACACAGCGCTTGTGTCCATGTGGGGGTGGGATTGAGGATATACGCCATTATTTAATCACTTGCCCTCTGTATGATGGGCACCATAGAAATCTAAGGACGTTAATTGGCTGGGATCCTGATAGGCCCAAGATTCAGCAGTTGATTTATATGCTGGGGAATTCTGACCCAGCGAGAACTAAAATGGTGGCTATTTTCGCATGTAGATGTGAGACTATTCGCAGAAAGATTACACACAGTGTACCCGGGGAACTATGTAGTCTAGAGGGTGAGGCATCTCTGACTTAGATGAGGAGGTGACCTCGGAGTTGTTCATATCGGCTATATATATTAGGGATGGGACATCTGGCAAAAAACAGGCTACCGGTTTTACCAGTTACCGGTTTGCAAAAAGCCGGTTTACTGGATTAAAACCGGTTTACCAGTGCCAAATCTATTCCATTGATTTTAATGGGGAATGGTCAGTGTCCCCATTGAAATCAATGGGGGGAAAAAACAATCCCTCCCCCTCCCAGGCTGTGCGAGTGGAAGAGGGGACACGCCCCACCCACCCTGGCCAGCCTGGATTTTTTTAAAAAAAATTTTTTCCCTCAAAGTCCCTGGCTCCGGGCCGCTGCCGGCGACTCAGAGCCCGCACCAGCAGGTAGGTAGTAGGGTGATCCCTGGGGTGGTGGTGGTTTAACACACACCCCACCCCAGGGATCGCCCTACCCCCCCACCCAAGGATCGCCTACCTTTGGCCCTCTGGGTGGCGGCGACAGCGGCAGCACGGTGCTCCGGGCGGCTTCAGCGCTGGCTGTGGCTGCCAGCTTCAGCACTTACTAGGGCTTCTGGGGAACCAGGTTTCCCCGGAAGGCCTAGTAAGCACTGAAGCCGGCAGCCACAGCCAGCGCTGAAGCCGCCTGGAGCGCTGTGCTGCCGCCGCTGCCGCCACGCCAAAGGTAGGCGATCCTTTGGTTGGGGGGTAGGGTGATCCCTGGGGTGGTGTGTGTGTTACACCACCCCCCACCACAGGGATCACCCTAGTACCTACCTGCTGGTGCGGGCTCTGGGTCGCCAGCGGCGGCCCAGAGCTAGGGACTTCCGGGGAATTTTTTTTTAAAAAAAATCCAGGCTGGGCAGGGTGAGTGGGGGGTGTCCCCTCTTCCACCCGCACAGCCTGGATGGGAGAGGGAAAAGTGGTTGGTTTTTTTTTCTTTCTTTTTTTACATTGCGGCCATTCATTTCAATGGCTGCAATGTAAAACAATCCGGCACGGGGAACTGGTACCAGTACCTCCAATATCCGGATTAATCCGATACTGCCGGTACAGCAAAATACCGGCAGTATCGGATACCGGATAATCTGAATTTCCCACCCCTAATATATATGCTATGATATGTTATACTTTATATTTTATTTCTCTATTGCTTTGACATCAGGGCTGTAATGATGTATATAGAAGGGGTAGATTATGGATGATTATGGCTGATTATTGCTGGATGATTTGTAGGTTGTGATGTTGTGTACACATTGCGCATTGTGATTTGATGTACTACGTATACTGAACATTTATGTTACATTTGTTGTGATAGCCATGGGGCTAAGCAATGTTTAATAAAACTGAACTGAACTGATGTTTTGCACCGGCCTTGAGGTGGGTGCTCCGCTATTGGGGAAGCTATCAACGGTGCCCTTGTCATGGTTGGATCATTATCTCCTACAGACCTCTCTCTTAGCACATGTCTGCTCCCGGAAGGGTGTGGAGGCCATTCAAATATTTCGCCCCTGGAGGCTAATGGAACCGGAAAGGTTCCGGTTGGCCCTCGAGGAGTTACCCTCTGACCTTGATGACCATCTCATCAATGACCTCGTCGCACTTTGGAACACTCTGTTGACTGAGACCATTGATTGGACAGCTCCTAGATGTCCACTGCCCAGGCGACAGCACCGCAGGCCCCCGTGGTTTTCAGAGGAGCTGTGAGTGCTGAAGAGAGAAGGGTGGCGGTTGGAGTGACAGTGGTGTCGATATCGTACTGAAACTGACAGATTGTGGCTTAGAGCCAGTTTACGAGCATATGCCAAGGCTATGAGTGCAGCGAAATTTTTCGCTGCTCTTATAGCATCTGAAAAATCTCGCCCAGCGGAGCTTTTCCGGGTGGTGTGGGGGCTGGTCAGTCCGACCTGCCTCTACCCTGGAGTGGAGTCATCCACAGCATGCTGTGATTGGTTTGTGAATTATTTTGTGGACAAAATCGCTCGGATTCACTATGATTTCGATGCTGCACTTATTACACTAGGAGAACCAGAGGTTATGGAAGTCACGCCTTGTCCGGTTTTATGGGATTAATTTCAGTTGGTGACACCCGCTGATGCGGTCAAGACCCTTGGGGCTGTTAGGGCTACCTCTTGTGAATTAGATCTGTGCCCGTCTTGGCTAATTAAATCTTGCAAGGAGATAATGGGGCCACTGCAGGTGGGGGTGGTCAATGCCTTCCTTCGGGAGGGCAGAGTGCCGAGCTGTCTCAAAGAGGCAGTGGTGTGTCCTCTGCTCAAGGATTGGATGAGGGCTAATTGACTGAAGCTAAATCCCGACAAGATGGAGGTGATGCTGGTGGGGAAGGTGATGGAGTTAACAGCCCCCATCATTGATGGGGTCTGTCCTCCATTGGTTCCCCAGGTATGGAGTGTGGGGGTACTCCTCGATGTGGAGCTCTGCCTGAATGCTCAGATGGAGGCTGTGGCGAGGGGTGCCTTTCGCCAATTATATCTGGTACGTTGGCTTAGACCATTCGTGTCGGACTTTGACCTGGCCACCATCATTCATGCTTTCATCACCTCTAGACTAGACTATGGTAATGCACTCTACGTGGGGCTACCCATGGTGACGGCCTGGAGGCTGCAGCTGGTGCAGAATGTTTTTACCCATCTCTTGGTGGGACTGGGCCACCGGGAGCAATTACATCAGTGCTCCGTTCTCTGCATTGGCTGCTGATAGTCTTCTGAGCCCGATTCAAGGTGTTGGTTTTAACGTATAAAGCCCTAAACGGTCTGGGCCCTGCCTCTCTGCGAGACTGCCTCATCCCCTGGGTATTGGACCCGCCCCTGCGGTCATTGGGGGATGCCCTCCTTGTGGTCCCCCGAGTCTTCTGGGGGGGCCACACAGGAGGGTGTTCTTAGTGGCTGCGCCGAGGCTGTAGAACTCCCTTCCGGTGGGGGTGCATCTGGCCCTGGACCTTCCCTCCTTTCGTAAAAGATGTAAGACCTGGCTGTTCCGCCAGGCATTTGGTGGGGGAGATGGGGGGGAGGAGAGGGATGGGGTTGTAATAATATGTTTTATAGTTTTATAATTTTAATTGTTAACTTATATTGTTGTGAGCCTCCCCGAGCTCCCTGTGGCAGGAGAGGTGGGATACTAAATGCTTTTAATAAAATAAATAAATAAAATTAGTGCCCTGTAAAACCCTAACCCTACCCCTGGGAGAGAAAACGTTCCCTACCCCTTCTTTAAAAAGATTGACATTGTTCAAAGGTTTCTCCCAGTGATGTTTATTTGGAGAAAAAATAATAGGATGGTGAGCAGAAGGAACTGGGAAGAACTGGGGAGAAATGTAAGTTAAAAAAATTAAAGCGAGAGAGGAATTAAAATGAAGTAACAGAAACATATGGAATGAATGAGGAAGGGAAAATCAGAAAAGAGAGGAACTAATTCACTGTACATAGAACTGATACCAGAGGTAGTTTCTTTGTATTTGTTAATCTTTACTGCAGTAGAAGCTGGTAAGCTCTTGATTATCTGCTGAGACTGGGGGTGGAAATCAGGGGATTGGTGGGGTGGGATTCAAGAAAAATAAACTGCTTTGTGCACTCCAGGCTCTGTCTTGTGCCTTCTTTACCCTCAGTACCATAAAAGGACTGGATTCAGTTTTGGAAAAACCTGGGGATTACAGTAATGCAGAAGGAAATCCCTACTCGATAATTATTGTATACGCTCCCATTTGAACCTTCGGGACTTTAAAATGGCAGCTATGCAGTTGGATGGCTGGCTGCAAGGACAAGTCTCAGGGGTTGATGAAGAAAGATACTTGAGCAGCATGATTAATGTCATGCAGGTGCTTAAGCACTATCATTTGTCAGGTTGCCCATTAGGAGGAGATACACACTGTAGCTAGAGCTTGCTTGGCCAGAAAGTAAGCCAGATCTGACCTTAAGTGCATTGGGCCTGAGCTCGAGGCAATTGTGATCCTGGACATAATTTGTCCATAAGACACTGCCCCTCAATGTTCCATAAGGTGTGGAGCTATGTTAGAAAATGGGCCGGGCTAAGGGTCTCCCAACTCTTTTCTGATGATATGGCCCCATGTTGCATGGAGTACCATGGAGCATGATGCTCCATTGCGAGGTGAGAAGGACTTAATTAGTTAAAAAATAAAATAAATGAACCGTTGTGGCCCAAGCCTGCCCCAGAAGCCATGCCTTCTGGCCCATGCCTTCCCATGCTTGTCTGAGCAGGGAAATGAACTTTATTCTCCAGCTAGCAACCCAACCACTGGACCACTCTGCCTCTCTATAGCTGAATATAACACAGGAGTTATGGTAATTTAACCTATATGATGACCAGCGCAGGGGGAGGAATAGGAAGGTCGTTAATGAAAGCTAAATAAACCTTCCAGGGTTTTCCTGGTTTCCTTTTCAGCCCTGAAATGACCAATATCAGCCTTTTCCTGATCTTTCACATTGTGAGGTACATACTCCTACTGGGAACATTTGCTGGAGCTCAGCCCTCCCCTCTTGAATTTAATTTCCAGTGCTGAATTCTGGTAAATTCCTCCCCTCTCCCCCAAATAAAGCCTGAGGTCTTCCACAACTGAGACTTGACTAGAGCTTGGCAGAACCAGTAGGAGTCCTGTTAGGATTGGGTTGGGTCCCCAGTACAATGATGGCATATGGGCCATTTCAGATTGCTCACCAGTTCTACTGTTGGGTCGTAACTCTGGGGTCATCCATGAACATAGAGTTTTAACTGCTGAAATCTCAATTCTTTTTTCTAACTAAAAGTTATTACTGAAGAGGCAGTCTCTTTATGTCTTTATAAAAACATTGTGGCCCTTGTCCTGTAAAGACTTAAATGGGTGCGTATCTTTGCTTCCTTTGCAACATTAAGTACCTACATAAATTTGTGGGCTTTATGGCACACACTGCCCTAAGTGCCTTGCAGTATTTAATTGTAGACTCATAGAACTGTATGGCTGGAACAGATCTCAGGAGGTCAGCTATTCTGTCGTCCTGCACTGGGCAGGATAAATTAAACCTAAACCATGCTTGACCGATGTTTCTCCAATCCAGTTTTAGAAACATCAATGATGGGATGTCCAAAATCTCCCTTGGTAACTGATTCCACTGCCCAGTGACTCTTACAGTCAGAAAGCTTTTCCTATAATTTATCCCAAATCTTTCGTCTTGTAAATTAAGGCTATTGCTTCTTGCGTTACCCTCTGTGGCCAAGTTGAATGATTAATCCCTGTTCTCCTTACAACAACCGTTTACACACTTGAAAATTGTTAGCATATTTCTCAGCAGGCTACTCTTCTTAACGCTAAACATGCCCAGTTCTTTCCGTCTTCCCTCAAAGGTCTTACTTTCAAAATCCTCTGTCATCTTCCTATGACCTGCATAATGTATGACCTGCAGCTTGTAACTGCTCAAAGAAACCAAACAGGCTAAAATCAGAGCAAATGCTGTGCTGCAGGGCAGTTAGGAACAGTACTGCGAGTCTGCAACTGTAGTGTTCTTGTTTATATTTTTAATGTAGGGAAACATGCTTCTTCCTATACCTTAGGGTGCAAGTACAATTTATTCTATACAGGAATATCAATCCAACAAGCTGGCCTTGTAAAATAATCTTTCATCCATGTACAACTTTCATTCAGCCAACTTTCACCCTTTAGGCAAGAGCCTAATTCAACAGAGGACCTTGCATTGTGCTCCCAAGGTCAACAGACTTGAGCTGAAAGTCAAAAGGGGAAAGTTACTTTAGGAGCCAAGGACCCACTATTAATAAGTTCAGATCCAGTGACCATTAGTAGAGACATGCTAGCTAAATTGAAAGTGGTCACTGGTCTGAACTTATTAATAGTGGGCCCTTGGCTCCTAAAGTAACTTTCCCCTTTTGACCTTTGGCTCAAGTCCGTGAAGATATACCGGTCTACAAACTGCCATTCATGTCTTGAGGAATAACTTCCTTTCTGTGTATAATGCTTATACACAGAGAGGAAGGTGTTCCTCAAGACATGGATGGCAGTTTGTAGACTGGTATATCTTCACAATGGAGAAAACCATAGCACTTTCCAGTGAAAATTATCAAGGTTTCTCGGCAAAGTGGTTTCCATGTTTGAAGACCCTCTAGCTGGAACAACCAGTGGATGATACCTGGTCATTCATATATGAATTAAGAATGTGAGCACATACAAACTTTAGCAAAAGAGTTAAGTCCGTACTGGATCTACAGGATTACCTATGTTATAAGTTGTTAATAGTTAGTGTTTTCTCGGTTTTTTGCTTTAAATTCTTACGTTTTGTTGAATTTATTACAATAAATAAAAGTAGAAACTCCCCCCCCCAGAAACCCCAACTCCCCATTCTTCAAATAAATATATGAATGGGGAGGAGGGGATGAATGGGCAGTTTACTTTTCAAGAATTGTCAGCCCCAGATTTTCAAAAACTATGGATCAGACTCTCCAGAATCACAAGGCTGGCTTAAAAATTAAGAGTTTACTTTAAACAGTCATTACTGGGTTTATTTTATTTCCCGTCTGGTTTCTGAGCTGTTAGGGTACACTGCAGCTATGTTTGTAAGTTCTTTTTGGCAATCTTTGGCTGTGTTCTTTGAAGTGTCCCCATCGCAGCATAGTTTTTTGGTTAAAAAGGAAGCAAGTGTAGAGTATCATGATTTCAGTACCTGGGCTCTAAGAAATCAACAAAAACTGCATGACTCATAAAAAACTCAGAGAGTTGACATTTCTGTATTCCCTAGCTTCAAACCCCACTTAGATATTAATGCTGAAGCTTGGTAGTCGAAATTACTTGGTTTTTATCAAGTATTTCAGTATTCGACTTGGTTTTACCGAGTAACCAGCTTGGTGCACCCTTGAATGAGCAACACATGGGGCTTTTCCTGCCCCTATATAAAGGGTACTCAGTAAAATACTCTGTAAAATAAAACCAAGTACCAAATATTTTCTGAGTACTGAGGCTGAACACTTGGAGCCGGTCCTCGGAAACTCGGAAACACTTGTGAATAACATTTTTACTTTTCATTTCAGCCCTATTAGAAATACATGAGGACAGCTACTCTTGGTCTGGGCAGTGAAGTAATGTGAAACATACGCATTGGTTTCTGGATATGCTGTAATATCCATTTGGATCTTGAGAGAGCTCTGAATACTGACAGCCTGATCCACAGGGCTTGTGCTGGTGAAATGCTTCAGGACTTGAAGCCACACACGTAGGGTGAGAGTCAAAACTGACTTTCTTCTCAGGCAGTTATTAGAAAGGCTCAGGAATCAGACAGGAAGCGGCTCAAGGTCTGGGAGGTCAAGTTGGCTGGAATTCCCCAGGCAGCCAGGTCCAGCTGCTTTCTATTCTAGGCAAAGAGAAAAAGCAGTGAATTGAGAGGTTGCTTGTTTGGACCCCACAGACTAAAAGTTTTATTCCCCAGTCTCAAACCACCCCTGTTTTTATTTCTGGAAAAGCCAGTATGTGTGCCTGGCAGAGCTCATCCTCTGACAGCTTCTGCAGTGCTATTTAGCTTCCGTCATGTGTGGCTAACATTACTACATTTTTCCTACTACAGAAGGTAGCAGTCACTTGCACTGGAGATGCAGCAGAGAGTGTAGGAACTAGTGCTAAACTGTTCATTCCTCCTGCAGAGTTTTAAGTGCTGAAATCTACATGTGTTCTGGATTCTCAAGAAGTGCAGGAAAAGGCTTTTCAGTGCCCTGTTTGTGTGCTAAACAAGTGCAGAGATAGGTGACAGCATGCCTTTTATGGGACAACAGTGTAGTAGATCTGTGCTCCATGTGTTGGAGGAGCAAATACCGTGAACAGTTTTTCATATACAAGTTTGAAGTTTAAGAGCCCCCTTTTTTCTCTCTCTCTGTATAACTCAGATAGGAGACAGTGCACTAGATTTTCTTCTTTCTTTGTCTAAAGCTTTTCAATATGGGCAGAACGTGAATGTACCATTCCTTAATCTAAGTTTTCCCAAAGTTTGTACCACTTCCAAGACATCTGTGGGAGGCAAAGGGAACCTGTGTGGAAGGCCACATCTTCTGTCTGGGCAACTAGATCCTGCTGGTTGATGCTTCTAGAACCACCGGTACTTCAGCTAATCCCAGTGCCTTCTAAATGGAGAAGGCATGAAAAGCCATGCAACGCAGTACAGCCTTGCAGTATCTTATGCTTGTTCCACTGCAGAGGGACAGGATGGAGAGTGGGAGGGGAGAGCAGTTTCATTCCTTCTCTGAACCACACTTCACGTCTACAAAGCTGGGAACTCCATTGCCCAGTGAGATTGTTCTGCAAGGTGAATGGGGTCTATCAACCAAGATGAACTTTCTGCTTGCCCCTTTTTCAAGTGCAAGATGTTAGAACAGGGTATCTGCCATTCTTAGGGAAGATATTGTTAAACAGGAGGCTGCAATGCACTTTAACAAGAAATGGTTCCAAGGTACAGATCATCACAAGCCACGTTCTGATAAGCAGAATTAAGTTGAAGTAGTTACTGTGATGTAGGTATGTCCAATGTGGATTCGGATTAATCTGTAACTTCCTGAATCGGGCCGTTGCGGATTAATCCACACCAATCTGCACTTCTTCCATGCAAGTGTTGCAGATTCATAGTTGCGGATCCCCACCCCATCCCCGGTGCCCTGACATACTTACTGGCTTTGGAGGAGTTGACTGAAACTCTGCTGGGCTGCCGCTGCTGTGAAAGGGCCTCCTGGCAGGCCCCCTCACCGTAGCATGCTGGTGAGCTCCCTGCTCAGCAGTGCACATTCGTAAAATGGCCGCTGAGGCCATTTATTCACACTCCCTCAATACAGGTCTCTCTATGTATGCTTTTATCCATGTTACCAGATAATGGTATATTTCATGGGGGCCTTGATCCTGAGGTAAGCGTTACAGTGTCCTTCAACACAGTCTGGGATCCCCCTCATGTCCCATTTGACTCAGTTTGTTGGGCAAGTCTGGCCACCAAGTTCCAACCTCCCTTTTTAGCCGGCTTGCTCCACCAACAAGTCCTCTTTGGTTTTCCCCACTTTTGCGAGTGTGGGTCCTTATTTAATCTGTTACATGAATCCTGCTGTCGGGGTATCAGAACAGTCCTAACCTGTAAGTCCTCTTCCTCTATGAGGCTGTCTCTTCCTGAGGCACTCCGCCATCCTTGCTGGTCCTGTGCTTGGGCCTGTGGGTCTGGGCAAGAGCCTAGGTAGCCCAGCAGCACGCTCTGTTTGCAGCCTTTGTGGAGAGCCCCGCTCCACAGCTCCTCACTGCTTGAACTCTCCCCCCTGCCCCTGACTAAGGGCTTGCTGCGTATATTCCAGCAAGTCATTAAGCGCTTCTCTGCCTGATTGGTGCTTGGCAGTGTCCTCTCTTATGTTTAGCAATGGCACCTTTTTAGTGGGTGTTTTTATACACACATTTCTCCTGGATGTTTGCTGTTACATCCCGAACTTTCTGTGTGTCTAAATCACTCACCCAGATCTTAAACATCTGGCTCTTTGAACTTCTGCGTAGAACTTCTCCCAGAACTTTTGTGTGTTAAGTTATCCTGGTAAACTGCTTTGCTCAGGCAGCTGTGGTCACTTGGTATCCATGGCAGCCTGTCACGTCTACAGCTGCGGCTACTTTAGGCTGCCTCAGGGCAGTGTTTGTGTCAAGAATGCCTCCAGAAACTGCCTCAGGGCAGTGTGTGTGTGTGTGTGTGAACAAGGCATCTGGAACTTACTTGTGAACTTGTAAACCCAGAAGAATGAAAAACCCGGAACTTTAAGGTGTGTGTAAAAATGCCCAGTTTCTGTTCATGGCATGATCCTCCGTTATTGGATACACCTGCTCTTTTCCAGGCAAGTACTAACATGTCCCTTCTACACACAGTTTGAAATACAATCTGAAGGGGCATATGTACTCTTGATTTTTCAGGAGCACAGACTCCCCTTTCTACTCTACAATTACTTTGGTTTAGTGTTCTGTTTGTGTAAATGATACAGAAGTAAAGCGCAAGTAAGGTGGAGCTGCATCAAAGTAGCTGTTTGTGGCCACAGTAATGTAACATTTCTCCAAGAGCTTTCGTAACTTCTTTATCACTTATTGAAATAGTGCACAGTTCCCAAACAACATTGAAATCAAAGTCTTTCAGTGGCAATTAAAGCATTATGTTTATAGTGGTTTAGACAAATACATAACTTCTTAATTGGCAGTCTACTTTCTAAACAGAAAACTTCCATCATTAGGTTGGAAAGATTATTGAAAAGCTCATGGTTTATGTCCTGCTGTAATTATAAACAAAAGAGGAAAGTACTAATCTCCTTTCATTGTTCAAGTGAAGTGAAGTGTAAAAATAAATAAATAACATGCACAAATAGTAATCTATCATTTAAACACAGAATTATACTTTGAAGAAGTTCTAAATGAAAGGGCCCTAGGGCTGTGACTTGGCAATTCAGTTCTGACTTGTAAACATTTTTCCAAAATGTGTTGGAAAGTTATTTTGTTTTCGTGCTAATGATCGTACCTTCTTTAGTCCTCTTCCTGTAAAAATCAATTCAGATATGTGAAACATTCCCAAAATATGGCTTGTGATGCTAAGCCGACTTGTGTCCACCTGAAGTTACATAGAACTGGAAGGGACATATCATAGTCATCTGGTCCACACCCTCGCCTTGGGGCAGGTTTTTTTTGTATCGCCAATGTCTCTCCAGCCTTTTCTTGAAAACCTCCCAGGAACAAGATCCCACAACCTCCCCAGGCAGCTCATTCCACTATGGAACTGTTCTAACAGGCATTAAACTTACCTTTCCATTGGGTGTTTTCACGCAAGCAAGGTGATGAGGGGGGAGGGGTCTCTGGGTGCCGAGTGGCATGGCTGCAAAGCACCCACATAGGTGGGGTGAGTGGGGAGCACGTCAAACAGGCGGCTCCCAGTGTGGCTACCCTGGCTATGGAGGTGGTCACTGTACATTTGGCTGGCCCCACATGGAGCACTCTGGATTTCCTGACCGTGCTTCTTGTGTGGTGACCATGAGTGGGTGTTCCATGGCTCACAGGAGTGCACATCTGACTGCTCCACCTTCAGATGGCCATCCGGGGTGGCATCTCGTCTGAAAACTCCCATTGGCCCTTTCCACACAGACACTCTTAACACGGATAAAATGGGTGTTACATTTTATCATACATGTTGCAGGGCTGCAGGTGTGCTCTATGGGTGCCCTGCAACATGTATAATAAAATGTAGCCCCCATTTTATCCGTGTTAAGAGTGTCTGTGTGAAAAGGGCTATAGTTTCTTGTCCTCTCCTCAGTGGCAGTGGGAAAAAAACCTCTTTTTCATGGCACCCTTTTTATATTTGAAAGTTGTCAATATGTCTTCCCCCCCCCCCCCCAATCTTCTTTTCTTTCAACTAAATGTGCCCACTTCCATCAGCCTTTCATCCTATAACCTGCATAGTAGATCTTTGATCATTTTCACTGCTCTTCTCTGAATCCATTCTAGTTCGTCAACATCACAGTTGATATTTGATATACTTTACATGTCTTTGCTGTCTGGGGTTGTGGGATTATATTTAAGGCTCAAAATAGGGTCATGTAGGCAAAAAGGCTGGAAGCTATTGGGGCTGATCTGGGTATCAAACTATTATGGCATTCTATAAACCATTTCTACTCCATGTTTTGAACAATGACTACTATTAACAAATTAGCTTTGGAGGCTCTGAGATAAGGAGGAACTAACTGATTTGTATGTACTACATGGTGGCCATTGTTCTGGGTTATCCTTACTTGTGCTGAGATATTAGTAACTGCGTTAATTGCTACAAACGTTGAACGTACTGAAATCCATGCAGCCATACTTGCACCTAGAGATAAACATTTTGATGACCTCGAAGAAGTTTCTGATTTTGTGCCTGCAGAAATGTGCGTGCGGGTGTCTGCATGTATCCACTGGCCCCAGGTCTGCTGGCTTTTTGTCGAGCTTGCAAGACCTGGCTGTTCGCCCAGGCCTTTGGAGGGAGTGAGGGGGGGGGGGGTAGTTGGGGGTAAATTTGGGTTTTTAAAGATATTTTAAAAACGTTGCAGTTTTAGTATTTTTATTGCGTTTTATTATTATGTATCTTTGGCTATTGTACACCGTCCCGAGATGCCGCAGGCATGAGGGGTGGTGGTGGCTAATAAATACAAATAAAGAAATAAATAAAAATAAATATGTGCATGTAAATCATGTATCCACTCAATTTATGGGCAGGTGCAGTGGCATTTCTTCTGAGGGAGTTTACAGCTGGATGGAAACCGAGGGACTGAGGAGAGCAGATGGTATTCCTGGATTTGACCCCTCTGTTGGGGAAAAGGAAGTCAAGACAGTGTGGTGGGAGTGAAATTTGTGTTTCCCCCCCCCCCACTTCCTCTTTCTCACACTTGTATCATGTGATGGGGCTATAGTGTTCATGGTCTGATTATGGATCTCTGTATTCTTTCATGCTGCTCTTTACATAGTAACAGTAGGGGTGAGAAACCTTTTCCTCTCACAGGCTGTTTTGAAAATTAGCACCAGCTCTGTGAGCCAGATGGGAGTTGGGGCAAGGTGTGATCAAGCTGGGGAAAGAAAAAGGATGGTTCAGATCATGGGTTCATGCCATGGATCCATCCCCTACCCTTGAGATCATTATTATTATTATTATTATTAACAAACATTTATATAGCGCCAGCAGTGTACATGGCACTTTACAAAGTAGTAAAATAGACACGGTCCCTGCCCCTAGGGCTTACAATCTGAGCGACAGGAGCTGGGGGAGAGACATAGGAAGGGGAACAGAGGGAGAGACAAGGGGTCTAACATTCATGAAGATGCGAGGTCTCAAGTGCACGTACTTGGCTTGGTTACGATGAGAATGACAGCAGGCAGGTCCATGTGGCAAGGATAAGGGTAAACAGATCGTAGGTATAGGAATAGTGGCTCAGCAGGATAAAGAGTCAGACAGAGCAGAGCGAAAGAGGTGAGTTTTAAGGAGAGATTTGAAGGTATGAAGGGAGGGGGCAAGGCGGATGTGGACAGGGAGGGAGTTCCAGGCATGGGGGGCAGCAAGTGAGAAGGGACGAAGGCGCTTAGGGGAGCAGGGAAGGCGTGGAAGGGTGAGAGAAGGGACAGAGGAGGAGCGAAGTGCACGGGCTGGAGTATGGAGGGCGATAAGTGCAGAGAGGTAGGGGGGAGCAAGGTTGTGAAGAGCTTTATAGGTGAAGACTAGGAGCTTGTGCAGGATTCGTTCAGGAAGGGGAAGCCAGTGAAGCGAAGAGAGGAGGGGCTGCACATGGTCGAAGCGACTGGCGAGGTAGATGACCCTGGCAGCAGAGTTTTGGACAGAGATGAGGGGAGAAAGGTGAGACCGGGGAAGGCCAGTGAGAAGGAGGTTACAGTAATCGAGGCGAGAGATGACCAGAGCATGAACAAGAGTTTTGGCAGACGAGACAGAGAGAAAAGGGCGAATCTTAGCAATGTTATGGAGGGAGAAGCGACAGGATTTAGCAACAGAGTCAATGTAGGGTTTAAAAGAAAGGGCTGAGTCAAAGATGAAGCCTAGGCTACGGGCTTGGGGGACAGGCAGGATGGTGACTCCATCAATAGTTATTGACAGTGAGGAAGGAGAGGAAGGATGAGGGGGGAAGATAAGGAGTTCAGTTTTAGCCATGTTGAGTTTGAGTTGACGTTGAGACATCCAGGTAGAGATGTCAGAGAGACAGTTGATGAGACGAGCTTGAACAGAGGGAGAGAGAGAGGGAGTAGAGAGATAGAGTTGAGTGTCATCAGCATAGAGGTGGTATTGGAAGCCATGGGAGGCAATGAGTTTGCCTAAGGATGAGGTATAGATCGAGAAGAGGAGAGGGCCAAGAACAGAGCCTTGAGGAACACCAACTGAGAGGGGGAAGGAGGAGGAGGTGGAGTTGGAGAGAGACACATTAAAGGAGCGGTCAGAGAGGTAGGAGGAGAACCAGTTATGGACAGAGCCACAAAAGCCAAGGGAGTGAAGGGAATCCAGCAAGAGTGAGTGGTCAACAGTATCGAAGGCAGCAGAGAGATCAAGGAGGACAAGAATGGAATAGAGACGTTTAGATTTAGCCACCAGAAGATCGTTGGTGATCTTAGCGAGAGCAGTTTCAGTAGAATGAAGGGGGCGGAAGCCAGATTGGAGGGGGTCAAGGGAGGAGTTGGAGGATAGGAAGTCAAGGCAGCGGGAGTAGACAACACGTTCAAGCAGCTTGGAAGCAAAAGGAAGGAGTGAGACAGGACGATAGCTAGAAGGGTCAGAGGGGTCAAGAGTGGACTTTTTGAGAATAGGAGAGACTGTGGCATGTTTGAAGGCAGAAGGGAAAGAGCCAGTAGAGAGGGAGAGGTTGATGATGTGCAGGAAGGAAGGGGCGACAGTGGGAGTAATGGAGGTGAGGAGGCGGGAAGGAATGGGATCAAGGGGGCAAGTGGAAGGGTTGGAGGAGGAGAGCAGAGAGGAGATTTCCTTAAGGGAGGCAGGGGAGAAGGAGGACATGAGAGAAGGAGGGGGAGGAGGGAGAGGGGTGGGAGTGGGAAGAGAGGAGTGGGAAGCGATGTCGAGGCGGATCTTGTCTATCTTGGAGGTGAAGAAGGAGGCAAGATCCTGAGCAGAAAGGGAAGAAGGAGGGGGAGGACAGGGAGGCTTGAGGAGGGAGTCAAAGGTAGAGAACAGGCGGCGAGGGTCCCGAGAACAGGACTCAATGCGGGAGGCATAGTAGTGTTGTCTAGCAAGGGAGATAGCAGAAGTAAGGGTGGAGAGACAGAATTTGAAGTGAAGGAAGTCAGCGTGAGAATGGGATTTGCGCCAGAGTCGTTCAGCAGCACGAGTGCAAGAACGGAGGTGGCGGATACTAGGGGTGAGCCAAGGACGGGGGTTGTGGGAGAAGGCAGGGCGGGAAGAGAGAGGGGCATGGGAGTCAAGTGTGGAGGAGAGAGAGGCGTTGAGAGCAGAGACAGCGGAGTCAGGGGAGGAGGAAGAGAAGACTGTAGGAAGAAGGGGAGAGAGAGAGGAGGCAAAGTCCAGGGGATCAATAGCTTGAAGGTCACGGAAGGGGCGTAGAGAAGGGGAAGAGGAGGGGGGACAGTGGGAAATGTTGAAAGAGGCAAGGAAGTGGTCTGATATAGGATGAGGATCGAAGGAGAGATCAGCGACAGAGCAGTTTCTAGAGAGGACAAGATCAAGAGAATGGCCATTAGTATGGGTGGGGGAGTTGGTCCAAAGGTGGAGGTTGAAGGAGGAGGCTAGGGAGAGGAAGCGAGAGACTGAGGGCTGAGATGGGTCATCAACATGAATGTTGAAGTCACCAAGGATGAGAGTGGGGATATCAACAGAGAGGAAGAAAGTGAGCCAGGACTCAAAGTCAGAAAGAAAGGAGGAGAGAGGACCAGGGGGACGGTAGATGACAGCAACACGTAGATGGAGGGGGGAGTAGAGGCGCACGGAGTGAGCCTCAAAGGTATGGAAGGAGAGAGAGGGGGGAGGAGAAATTGGTTGGAACTGACAGGATTTAGCAAGAAGGAGGCCCACCCCACCACCCTGTCCTTCCACCCACTCCTTATCTCTTCTCCCTTCCTCTGAGCTCACTCTTGCATGCTTGAAAATAGGGACAACATCCGCAGGCAGAAGCAGGAAGAGGAAAGGGGTCAAATCAAAAGCAGCTGTAGAATGGCTTTGGCTCACGTGCTTGAGGTTCCCCATCCAAAGGCGACCGGTGACTGTTGAAACTGGGGAGGGGGGGGCACAAAATCAAATAAATCAATAGATAAAAAACACACCATGACAACTGCACCACAATAATGTGGAGACAAATAGCATATGTAACAAATATGTTACAGTAACAAATAATAATAACAAATGTAAATGTTTTAAGTAGTTGCCTTACCTTTTTGAAAAGAATTGTAAGCATCGGTCCTTTTGGGTTGAGAACCTCATAATAACATCTGCGATGTTAACGGGGTGTACTTTTATAATCTGTAGTATTGCCAGGTTAGAAACACGGGTATCTGTCATTGTGCTCCACAGGTAAGTTTTCAGTTCTCGTAAGGAAGAACAGCTTCTCTCAGCCAATGCTGTAGTCACTGGCATAGTTAAGTAAAGCATGTAAAGTTTTGACATAGTTTGACAAATGGACATATTTTGACATATTTGACACACACTGCCATTACACGAAAGAATTTCAGTCTTTTTGCAAGCTGGATGGGCTCCTCTTCTTCATTACTCTTGCCACCATATTACATATTGTGAAATATACAATATTTTGTGAAATATTATGAAATATACAATATTTCAATCCAATAATCAGTCAATCAATACTTTATTTGTTGTGACCATAGGTCTAGCCAGAATGAATCAACATAAACATTAATTCCAAAATAAAAGTACAATTGCCATATATTATACATTTTCATGCAAATTAGATAATTTATTAACTTTACATATACAAATAAGTAAATAATCATATCAACCATAATTACTAATACCTTCATATATACCTGACAGACAGATGAATTCTGTATCCCACAAGGTAATAAATACAATGCTTGGCTTAAGCATTTCTTAGTTTTCCACCAGCCCTGCTTTCAGTCATGATATCTTACTCTTTCCTGCTAAGCTCTTTTGCCTTTCTACCATTAATAAAGGGTGTGCCAGATTTGCCATGGCCCTGATAACACAATCCTAGAGGCTTGCAAGGCAGTAAGACATCTTCAATTGAATTTCCCAATTGGATTTGCCTTTTATGAGAATTTTCAGAATTTTTTGCCTTGCACTTTCAGTAAGTGGGCAATTAAATAAAGAATGTGGAAAATCCTCTTTCTGGGAGGTGGAACAGGGACAAAACCGCAACTCATGGGGAGTATTACTATATCTTCTAGAACCTTTGATGGCATCAACTGAAACCATAGGAGAGTGAAAACTCTCTGTATGGTAAAATTATTCAATATCCTTAGGTATTGTTCCAACTGGTGCTGTGTTTTGTATTTATTATACCAAGGAGAAGTTTTAACTTCAACAATTGTGGCTAGATCTTTTTGCATAAAAATCTCCTTCAGCCGTCTTATAACAATTTCTTTAGTCCTGACTTGTTACAAGGTAAACAAATAATTTAAGGAGAGTCTGGCTTCATTTACAGTGGATTCTAGATTTTCCCCCTACAAAAATCTAAAATCTGAATTTATCATTTCAAGCCAGCAAAGTTGTGGAAAACACTGTTCCATCATGGCTGCTACTCTCAGCCAACAAAGAATAGGCCTTAAAAGAATTTTTGATTCCACAGGCAAGAAACCAGTTTCCGTTCTTAACAGGCATGCTGGTGTGCCTTTAGTTACTCGCAGCACAACCCTGAGAAGTTTGTTTTGGAAACGTTCCAAGTCAAACTTGACTTGATAGTCCCATATTTTGGCCCCATAAAGGACTTGTGGGTGGAGCTTGTATTCAAATAGTTTAAGAGCCGGAATTATATAAGCCTACTTCCTGCAGTTCTCCAAAATTTGATAACCTCATTTACAGACTGTGCCAACTTTAGTTTGAGCATATTTAGACGATCTTGCCATGACCCTAATCCAATAATAGTCCTCTGGTTTCTCAGAAGAGGACCTTTTCCCTCCTCCCAGTTTTGTGGGAATAACCCAATTATGAGGCACACAGGGCCTCAATAACCGTTTTCTTGCAGAGTTCATTTATGTGATTCAAAGTTTGGGATGCAAAATCATCACCTCTCATTCCCTTTAGTACATTCCCTTTAGTCTTCACCTATAAAGCTCTTCACAACCTCGCTCCCCCCTACCTCTCTGCACTTATCGCCCTCCATACTCCAGCCCGTGCACTTCGCTCCTCCTCTGTCCCTTCTCTCACCCTTCCACGCCTTCCCTGCTCCCCTAAGCGCCTTCGTCCCTTCTCACTTGCTGCCCCCCATGTCTGGAACTCCCTCCCTGTCCACATCCGCCTTGCCCCCTCCCTTCATACCTTCAAATCTCTCCTTAAAACTCACCTCTTTCGCTCTGCTCTGTCTGACTCTTTATCCTGCTGAGCCACTATTCCTATACCTACGATCGGTTTACCCTTATCCTTGCAACGTGGACCTGCCTGCTGTCATTCTCATCGTAACCAAGCCAAGTACGTGCACTTGAGACCTCGCATCTTCATGAATGTTAGACCCCTTGTCTCTCCCTCTGTTCCCCTTCCTAAGTCTCTCCCCCAGCTCCTGTCTCTCAGATTGTAAGCCCTAGGGGCAGGGACCGTGTCTATTTTATTACTTTGTAAAGTGCCAGGTACACTGCTGGCGCTATATAAATGTTTGTTAATAATAATAATAATAATAATACAGACACTGTGGATTTAGCCATTGCTATTGCTGTATGATATGTAAAGCCTTTTGACTGAAGAAGTTTGGACAGGTGGTTTGTATGCATTAGACTCTCTGCATAACAAACGTAGTACAGAAAATTGAATTCTTCTAAATTTCTGAGAAGTGCGTAAGCTTCAGCTCTAGCTTTTGAACCTCCATGTGCAATTTCATTCAGAGCTTGAACCATTTCATCAAAATTTTCCGAAACAACTTCGACAGCTTTGACTCGACAATGACGAGTGTCACTGAGTGATTTAAGAGTAGTTAGTCCCCCTGAAAAAAACCTTTTCTGACCTCATTCTTTCAAAAGCAGCATGTCTCTTTGTGCTTGCTTCAATGAAAGTTTGTAGAGTCTGGACAATTCCGAAAGCATTTTGGACAACTGAAATGGAGGAAACCATTTCCACTATGCACAGATTTAATATATGAGCATAGCAGTGAACATAGGAAGCTAGAGGAATTTCATTAAGTATTTGTGTGGCCACGCCTTTATAGGAGCCTCTCATGTTGGTGACTCCATCATAGCATTGACTTCTTAGAATTGAAATATCGAGTCCCAAGGCTGATAATGTTCTCTTTATCAGTGTGGCAAATGAAGCACCGTCCGTCTGCTGCATCTTGTAGAAGCCAGTAAACAGCTCTTGGATTTCAAATGAATGATTTATGTAGCGCACTATGAGAGCTTCTTGTTGATGTTTTGAAAGATCCATTGTATTGTCTGCGATGATGGAAAACACTCCAGCTTCTTTGACTTAAGTTACGATCGAATTTAGCACTTGTGAAGCCATAATCTCGATTATTTCATTCTGGCATGAGGTGTAAGTAGGTGAAGTACTTCTCTTGGTTAAGTATAAATCATAAAATGAGTCTGTTGTCTGTACTATGCAGTTTCATCAATTTCCACAAATTGCCTTGATTTCTGGAATCCATTCCTTCAAGTACAGTACACCTCTTTGTATCCATTTCTTCATTTTTTAAACTAGTGTCATGAGACAGATTTCTGTCCCCTGGATCTAGTTCTTCTCTTACCCTGAAGCACTGAAAGACTGAGCTTTCAGAGTAAGGGAGCAGAGATGAGGGTGTGTGCACTGCCACACGAGGCTAGAGGGCCAATCCATGATCTGGACCCCCTTCCTCTTGTGGCTCTCCTTCCACCTCAGACCTTTTAATCCCAGACCCCCCTATCCCAACCTGCCTCGTCTTTGTCACAGGGCCCAGGAGCACAGCATAGTAAGGCAGTGAGCAGTCAGCCCAGCCAGCAGCACTCCATGATGGAACCAAATGTGCTGGCAGACGTCCTCCACACCTTCTGCCACTTGTGCTCCATTGCCCACCACCCCAGGCCAGGCCTGTCCTGCCCCAGCACCTCCACACCCCACTCCTGGTGGCCCACTAGTACACATGCCTAGGGGCCTACATCCCCCCTCCTCCAAGACTGAGCCTGTCCTGACCTCGCCTCTGCACTGCACCATCGCACCACTTGCCGTCGCCGCCAGTGATCCAGCACTTGCACTCCATCTCCCCAGGCTCCAGCAACAGCAGTGCAGCATGCTGCCTCATGCTGTGCTGCCTAGTGTTCTGGTGAGGAAGTCAAAAAGTGTCTCCCCCAACCCCTCCCATTCCAGCACTCTGTGAAAGGGCAGGGGAGGAGGACTCAGGGCCCCCAAAATCTGGGGTGGCACTTGCCCCCCCCCCCGTGCCCCTCATGCATCGCCCATATCCGCATTCCTGCTATACATAGTTAGACCAATGGTCCATGTAGCCCAGAATTGTGTCTCTGACAGTGGGCTAAAAAGGATGCTGTAGGGGAAATGTACAAGAACAGGTCGTACATGGGATGATCAGTCCCTGCTATTTACTTCCAGGTTCCTTTCTAGCAATGAGAGGTTTAATGTTAGGTCCACCCCAATCATGGGCCTTCATCATCTGATTATCATGGTTAACAGCCACTGTTGTACTGATCTAATCCCTTTTTTCAACCCAATTAGCCTATGCTATCCAGTGGCAATGAGTTCCCTAGGTTGTCTGTAAACCTCATGTCTGATGATATCATTGGGCATCCCCTAGTTCTTGCATTAACCAGTACCAAATCACTGTGGCGTATCAGAACCAACTGGGAAGGAACAAAGGCAATTTTGTCTTGCTCTTCTCTCGCCTGGATTGCTCCCCTCTTTGAAAACTGACAGAAGATAAGAATATTGCATCTCTGTACCAACTGAGAAGGAACAAAGGAAGATTTGTGAAGGACTCACTCTTCTCTCTCCTGGATTGCTCCCCTCCTTAAAAACTGACAGATGATAAGAATATTGCATGTGTGAAAATGGAGACTGACTGTTAGCATTTAAACCAAATATTCCTTTTCCATGCCTGTAAACTTGTGGAGCAAGGCTTGCAGCCTTTCAAGGCCAAACAGGTGATGCTGTCTTCCAACATGTGGAAGTCCGACAAACAGTAGTACATGAATTATGTTATAAAATGCTTATCCAACAGTATAGCTGTGCAGAACATAGTCTAAATATAAACATGCTCCTTGCCCTGAAGAGCTGAACATCTAAATGAAATAAGACAAAGGACAAATGAGAGAGGAAGGAATGGAAGGGAACTGATACGAAGAAGGATTGCTTAAAGAGCATGGTTGTTTTTTATTTATCTTTAACTAGACATTTGGGTCTTGTTATGTTGAAAATACAAGGTAGATTTTATGACAGCTCCTTCACACACCATTTTCTTAGTGGGTAGTTGCCCAAATCCATCTTTTGAGTATTATGTGAAATCCTTACCCCTTCTGTGCTCCTTGATGATTCTGATTCTCTGCCACATGGTGCAAAGATAGATACACAGGCCCTTTTCAAACGGATGCCCCCGCCCCCACGGGGTGGGAGCGGGTGGGGTGGGGTCATCCATTTGAATGCCATGGCGGGTGCGGGGGAGATGGGTGGGCATCTGTGGGAATGCCGCGGCCAGTGGATGGGGGTGCGTGTGCGCTCCCGCGTAACACCCATCTCTATCCACCTCCACCCATCGTCCAGGCACGGAGCAACGGGCGCCAATGTCGGATGCTCCGTGTGTGGAGGTGAGTGGAGGTCCGTGGGAATGCACTCCCCCCCCACCACGCCGTCCACCCATCCCCCCCACGCACCCATGCCCATTTGAAAAGGACCTCTGTAGCATGGAGGTATTTAGTTGGGCAAGGTGTAAAAAATTGGAAGACTTGATTGGAAGTCTCTTACAATGGATTATCCAAAAACAAGCAAAGGGAAGCTTGATGCCTTTGTAACATGATTGTGTAATGCCTTTAAGAACTAATTTCACCCTGCAAAAGGAAACGTTTATTAATGGGCTTGTGAGATAGGATGAGATGGGAAACCTTTGCCTTCCCAGTGCCACCTTGAAAATTAGTACAAGCTTCAAGAGGCTCACAGAAGTTGGGGCATAGGTGCTTAAGGGGTGTATTCAGGAAAAAGAGGGTCTAATTCATGGATCTGTGCCATGGATTCATCCCTTATCTTTGAGTGCATGTCCCCACCTCTGCTTCCTTACCCTGAACTTGTGGAGCTTGTGGAGAGGAAGGGGCCACATTTGGCCCCCGGTCTGGGGTTCCTCACCCCTGACTTAATGGGAAGGCAGGAAAATATGTGATGGAAGAAGAATGGGTCAGGGTACACACTTTTATTTTGGCATACAAGAATGAGCTGTAAGCTTTGACTGCTTGCTTCGCTCTTACTTTTAAGACATCAAATCAGTGACGTACCTCTCAATGCTTTCCGCGGGAAGGACAGTATAGAGTGAGATAGGATACGTTTTGAAGGTATAGTTTGTCTCACATGAGTTGCTAAAAATGAGTCGTCATGATAAACAAGATGCTTCTTTATGTGATTTCTTCTGCCCAAACAGAGTAGAGAGATGGTACGGTACATTATTCTGTACGTAGCTGTAATAGGAACAGGTGGAAAAGCTGCACCAGGGCCCACAAGCATGAGAACCTGTGTTTCCGTGGTGGTGCAGCTGCGTCTCCTGGCACTGGAGTGGAGACATAGATGCCCTGACCCACCTTCTGCACCTGGGGCTATTTTAACTTAGCTGCACCTCTGGTTCAAAGAGAATGCTTTTACATAAAATGGGCTTGGTTCTACTTTCAGACGTGTATTGTTGCATTCTTGAAAGGTCACTCTGCATGCTTGTGTGCAAAAGAAGTATTTAAAAAATGCACCTATTTGTTGGAATGAAAATCTCAGCCAAGGTAAGTTTAAAGTGCCGATGAGACATAACAAAATAATTTAAAGCTATGGCAATGCATTTACTCTTGCTGGTTTGCTCTCTTATCAAAGTGTTGCGTGAGCATGATGTGTATGGCTTCCTATCATGTACACTTTGTGCATTAGAAACACTAATGGGTACGTTTGCTACATGTTTCTTCCTACTAACAATAAGATTGTGTTTTAAATGGACATTTTATTATCTCAGAAATAGGAAATCCATAATTGTTTATGTTGTTGCTATGGACATTTAATGAGCCTGTTAAAATGGAGCAGTTTTTAAGGGAGAGGTGAGACGATGCTTGAAGTTACTATCTTTGTTTCCTGGGGTTAACATCTGTATATCAAAATAAATTAAGCAAATTACTCTGAGTACATATTTTTTGGATATACACAAACTATTGCAAACTAAAATCTATTCTCTTTGGGTGCAATTTTCCATTGCTTCTTTTGGGAAGTCACTGGGACTGCAGGATTGGGCCCTACATCTGTTTATTGAGGAACTGAAAAGTGCCAAATCACTGTGGCATCTCAGTACCAACTGAGAAAGAACAAAGGAAATGTTTGTAAAGGACTCACTCTTCTCTCTCCTGGATTGCTTCCAGTAACTCATCGATGTAATTTTTTATTTTGCACTTCTGCAGTACGGGCCAGATCACCATCTGCTATATCATCAGGGGAAGGCCTTTGTGAAAAGGTGAAATCTGTGTCCTGGACATGTTTAGACATGAGTTATTCTGATGTTGCTGTAAGGTGTTTAATAAGTTAAGATGGAGTTCTCTTATCAGTGCTTTATCTATCTTCAAGAAGCTTAAATTGTAGGTCCTGTTAGCTACAGAGCATCCAGGGGATATGTATATCTTAGAAGGTTATTGATGGAGAGATGGTCTTTAAGGGAGTTGACTCTCAGCATGTGGAGATCTTGGCATATGGGACTGTTTTCCCATAAAGTGTGTAGTGCAGGAAGGGATAGGGGAGATAGCAAAGTTGTGACAAAGAGGGGAAGGGATATTGATCATTAAATGTGGCATAACAATAATTTAAATCATTGTTAAATCACATTCTTTCTATAATTTTTGTTGAAAACTAAAAAGATATTCCAATAATACATATTTTTAAAATGAAAACTAAAAAGATAGTCCTATAATTAAAAAAACCCACCCGTAATAAAAAGATATTCCTATAAATGGAGTTTTACATTACTGGTGTTAACAATGTGTGTGGGACGGGTATGTAATTTGTACAACCGTTTTTAGAGGTGGATTTGTGGTAGTGATACATTGTGAAGTGTGTGTGTGTGTGTGTGTGTCTGTGTGTGTGTGTGTGTGATTATTTATTTATTTAAATTTATTAGCCGCTTCTCATGCCCATGGCATCTCGGGGCGGCGTACAACCTGTCTCTTATACACATCTAGATGTGTATAAGAGACAGCCCTATGGGTAGGGAACATAACCAATAACCTCCAAAAACCAATAAAAACCCTATTACTAAAACCCACCCACCCCAAAATTTTATCCCCCCCCCTCCCCTCCTCTGAAGGCCTGGGAGAACAGCCAAGTTTTGCAGGTCCGGCAGAAGGCCAGCAGACTTGGAGCCAGACGGGCTTCCTCCGGGAGGGAGTTCCATAATTGCGGCCCGGCCACTGAGAATGCCCTCTCTATTGTGACCCCCCGCTTTACGCAGGGGACCTCCAAGAAGGCGCCCCCGATGGACCGAAGGGGCCGCTCTGGGGCGTGAAAGATGAGGCAGTCCCTGAGTTATGAAGGGCCAAGACCGTGTAGGGCTTTATAGGCCAAGACCAACATCTTAAATCTGGCTCGGTACGCTATAGGCAGCCAGTGCAACGTGCGGAGAACAGATGTTATATGCTCCCGCTGGCCTGCCCCCATCAGGAGACGAGTCACCACGTTCTGCACCAGTTGCAGTCTTCGAACCAGCATCAAGGGAAGCCCCACGTAGAGCGCATTGCAGTAGTCCAGCCTCGAGGTGATGAAGGCATGGATGAGGGTGGCCAGGTCAGGTCTGGAAATATATGGATGCAGCCTCCGCACCAGATACAGCTGGCGGAAGGCAGCCTTAGCCACCATTTCCACCTGCTGATCTAGGTGGAGGTCTGAATCCAATACCGATCCCAGACTTTGAACCTGCTGGGCTACGGGGGGGAGGGGGTGGATCCCCTCTACGAGGCATAAAAAGGGGCAAAAAACAAAATGACATTATTATGGACAGCCCCTATCTGATGAGGAAACTGAATTAAATCCAGAATGAGTTGAGGAGTCACGCAGTTCCCAGGAGTGATGTATTCATGCTGGCCTTCCTACTTGTGAGGTGGAGCTGTGTGCTTGTTTCTATCTGCCCCAATGCAGTCTGCAAGTGATAAAAATGTAGCTCACAGAGGCCAGGCCTTTGTCTGGAAGAAATAGGCAGTATTCTGGCCGTCTTGACGGTGAAAGAACTTGCCTCTTTCACTATGTTTATTTGTCTGCGAATTGTTTAATATAATCCACAAGTTCAATACCATCTGAAGACAGGCCCACGCACACTGTGGGTGCTGATTTCTATAGCTACGTCTAGTTACAAAAAGAAAGATAGCTGTAAGTAGTTTAATTATATAGCTCAACTAGTTTAATTATAATGCATCAAGAACAGCTCTGCTTCAAGGGCTGCTGTGTTCTTCAGGTACTGATATACCTTTTATTTCCACTCCTGCACATGCAGCTCCCGCCTCTTGATTCTCCCTTCCTTTTCTTAGGTGGGCAGTATGCTGTTTTTCTTCCGCACCTAACCCATGTCCTGTTAACCAGCAAAGCTCCATTTGCTATTATATGAATGGAGTTTTCTTGCATGCAGGATGGGGTTTGGTTTGAGCTTTGACAGAGACCTTTCCAAAACAACCTTGCCTTGGACCCTTTTTAAATGGGCTGCGGAGGTGCTGCAGTCCGTGGGGGGATGGGTGGAGGCGGCAGGGGCGGGTGTGCGGCATGTGTGTGGCTCGGCACATGGCTGCACACCCACCTCACTGATCTCCACGCATGGAGGCACCTCCCTTTCCCCCAATGCCTCCATGCATGGGCGATGGATGAGAGCGCGGGGGCACGTAAGCACCCCCACTTGCTGTCACATGGACACACACACACCCTCGCCCATGTGGGCAAGGGGGGGGGGGCGTCTGATGTGATAAGGGCGTAAGTTGTGCTCAACAATGCTTTCCTAATGTAAATGAAAAGGACACAGCAGCACTTCTGATACCTTAGGGGGAAACAACTGTTTAAAAAGAGCCAAATGTGGCTTACAATTCACACCAGCACTTACATATAGAAGTACCTCATTCATCTAAATCACACTTTGTCAAAGTCCTGAATGTTATAAACAATATGTCATTAAAACCAGTAATGACCTCCATAGGCTTTTCAGAAAGTACTATCGTTACTGAAAAGCTAAGTTAATCTCTCACTAAATCCATAAGTAATTCAGGCCTTTACTGTGGTTTCAGCATTTTCCCCTAGAAAGCATAATACAGTCGTGTGATGGAGATCAAGGAAAAAAACAACCCTATAGATGTACAGCCTTAGAACCAATCTCCAAGGGTATTTTCAGATGTGATGAGATCACGCTCAACCACGGTGGATTCCCAACGGGCGAGAAAGATCTTGTCACGTCTGAAGGGGGAACGGATTGCCTCTGTCAATCATGGTGGGGAATCACATTCCCCACGTGACTGATGGGGCCGGCCCCGATCGTGTGGTGAATGTGATTTCCCACCGTGATGAAGGGGCCCGGCCCGTCTGGACGGCTACCATGGCCTGGAATCCGTGGCGGGATTCCGGATCGTGGTCAATTCGGGCGGGCGCTGCACTCTCATTGCCTGCGTCTCCCCAGAGGGCGGGCGGTGAGGGAGCATAGGGGGGGCAGGGCCATGCGGCCACACGTTGCGCCGCATGGCCCCTCCCCGATTCCCTGCCGGGAGATGTGCCGGTGTGATCCTGGCGGGGTATCCCCGCAGTGATTCCGTGCCAGGGCAACTAGCGCCCCGTCACGTCTGAAATCACCCCAACTTTAATTGCTTAGAGGAATATTGTATCTCGTTCTAAAACACACTTTGTACAATTCTTACTCTTTTTGCCATTACTGGATTGTACTGATTCAAAACAAGGATTGATTGAATTTACAGATTTCTGCCACAAAATGTGGTTCTTAAATAAAGTATTGGTTTAATAGGTTGAATCAATCATTGTCAGGAATGATGCCTAGATTTTATTTATTTATTTATTTATTTTATTTATTCAAAACTTATATCCCACCCCTCCTGCCCAAAGGCAGCTCGGGGTGGTGAACAACATGCACACAAAAAAATAATTCAACAGTAAAACATTCAAAAATAAATATACAAATTTTAAAACAAGTAATAAAGACACACCCTCCCTCCCAAACTCCACCTCCCCCACCCTACCCCGCCCCCTCGCCAAAAGCCTGGCGGAATAGCCAGGTCTTACACAAGCGTCGAAATGACAGGAGGGTGGGGGCCAACCGAGCCTCCTCTGGGAGTGAATTCCACAGCACAGAGGCAGACACTGAAAAAGATCTCACATCAGTGGCCACCCATCTCACCTGGGGAACCTCCAAAAAGGCCCCCACAGACGATCTCAGGGGTTGCATGGGCACATGGGGAGTGAGGCGATCCAGCAGATAAGCAGGGCCCAGGCCGTGAAGGGCTTTAAAGGTCAAAACCAGCACCTTGAACCTAGCCTGGTGCTTTATAGGCAACCAGTGCAGAGCCCGGAGCACAGGTGCCATGTGCTCCCTGCGGCCCACCCCAGTAAGGAGACGGGCCGTGGCATTCTGCACCAGCTGCAGCCTCCGGACCAGCTTCTCAGGCAGCCCCACATAGAGCGCGTTGCAGTAATCCAGCCTCGAGGTGATGATATAGGGCTGATGTGGCAGCAGCTGTTACCATGCCGTGATTCCATTCCACCATTTCGGAATTGCCCATGCCACACCGCGGCTTTTCTGCGGACATTCTGCTAATTCCGCCGGCATTCTGCAAATTGCAGAATTGCGGAAAAATTGCGGAAACTTTTTGGAAAACTGCTGTTCTGCTATTTTGTGGCGCTGGCGGAATGACGGAAGTAGCGAAAATGTCATGTTTCCGCTATTTTGCGAAGCCTGTGGATGTAGCGGAATGAAATTAGTAGAACTGCGGAAGTAGCGGAATGAAAGCCTCTGCCATGCCGTACCACTAATTGCAGAAACGCTGTTTCTGGCGGAAATAGCTAACGCTGCGACATTCCGCTACAGCCCTAGTGATGAAGGCATGGATGACAGTGGCGAGGTCAGAGTCTGAGAGATACGGCCGAAACCGCTGGACAAGATGTAACTGCTGAAACGCACTCCGTGCCATGGCCACAACCTGAGATTCCAGGCTGAGCCGTGAATCGAGGAGCACACCCAGACTCCGTACCTGCGAGACCATGGGAGGGCAAATCCCCCCCCCCACAAGAGGAGATTCAAACACTCTCAGGCCCCCCAGGTCCTCACCCACCAACATCTCCTCCGTCTTGTCAGGATTCAGCTGCAGATGGCTCAACCTCATCCAAGCCCCCACAGCCAACAGGCACTGGGAAAAAAAAGAGACTGCATGGCCTGGGTCGATGGAAAAAGAGAGGTAGAGCTGAGTGTACTGATGACACTGCATGCCCTGAAACCCTCTCACGATCTTCCCTAACGGCTGCATGTAGATGTTAAACAAGAGGGGAGACAGAATGCCACCCTGTGGGACTCCACACGTGAGGTCCCGGAGGGAAGACGTACACTCCCCCAAGACCACCCGGTGAGTTCTCCCGGCCAGGAATGAACGAAACCAGTCCAAGACCGTCCCACCAATCCTGGCATGGTCCCGCAGGCGAGTCACCAACGCCTCATGATTGACTGTGTCGAATGCAGCCGAAAGGTCTAGCAGGACCAGTAAGTTCTGATGACCCTGGTCCAACGCCAGACGGAGATAGTCAACTAAGGCCACCAATGCAGTCTCCGTGCCATACCCAGGCCGAAACCCGGACTGAAAGGGGTCAAGGAAACCGGTGTGGTCCAGATGTTCTTGGAGCTGCCGTGCCACAGCCCGTTCAGTAACCTTCCCTAAAAAGGGAAGGTTAGAGACCGGCCGATAACTGGCAGGAGCATCAGCGTCAAGAGATGGTTTCTTGAGCAGGGGCCTAACCACTGAGGAGCCTGGATGGGACGCTACACTATGTAGCAGCTATCCACCTACTACGTAGTTGCACTGAAGGTGTTAAGCAGCAGCACTACCATGATGGGCAAGCATAGAGTTGTGCTCGTCCATCCGCCCTCATTGTTAATTGACACCTTCCTCTACTGCCCATCTAGGCACACTAATCTGGGATGCTGTGCTGGGAGGCCCCAAAGCTTCAGTCTAAAATCAACATACCAGCTAACCACACAATCTGGGCTCTCAATTTGGCCACTGCAGGGAAGGTGATCCCCCCAACTGCCACCAAAACCAATTAGGTGAGCAGGAAGAAATTCCTTCCCAGCCCCTCCCAAAAGGCAACTAGCTGAGCCCACAGCAGCTTCCTGGAAACAAAGCACCCTGGAAACAACACTGGCACGAAGCAGACCAGCTAATTACTATTTGAGGGAGGAAGGAAGGGTGGGAGCTGCTGCCCCAGAATGCTGTTACGCTAAAATGGCAGCCAGCACTATGAGGGAGCTATAAACCCCTGGGTACTCCCCTGTAATCATGTGGGCCAAAGCCCACAAAACTGGAGCGTGCCCCAATGGCCAAGCCAGCCCCACCCCTGTCTATGCTCCGGGACTACTCCTCTCCACCCCCAACCTACTCCCAAGATCACCCCTACGGAGGCAGTGAGAGGCGGGGATGAGGCAGAGAGGCCACCCTATCTTCCCCCACCTCCTTGGCAAACACCTCTCCCTCAAATGGTGGGAAAGGCCTTACAAAATTTGAAATCTCGGTCTACTTATAAACAGAAATCACAACGGAATGTGGAGAGTGAAGGGTAGGGGGGGTAAACTACTGACAGTGGGTGCAGCCACACGAGACGACATGGGGGAAGCTACCACTCTTTGGGTAGCTTCCCCCCCCAGACAAACAAACCACGTGATGCAGTGGCTCATGTACCAAGGGCCAGCCAGATGTTTACCCAGCTGCTCTGCGACATGTTCTTGGGAAAATCCTGAGGACACATTGCAGAGCAGCTTTACCCCAAGTGGTGTAAGGCTGCCCAAAGAGGGGCAACCCGTGTGGCTGGGCATGCTTGCCCCGCCACGGTCAAAGCCAGGATGGAGGGCTGTGAGCGACAGGTGGTAGCGCCCATTGTGCATGGCCATGGCACAGCCAGGGACCAGCTCTCAGTTGGGCTGGGGGAGGGGGGCAGGGCAGGGCAGGGCTGGGTGACCCCTCCTGTGGCCTTGGTTCTGAGATGAGCTGAGTTGCCTGGCTTCCCCGAACTCATGTGCTGACCCCACCATGTGGCAGGGCCGATTGCCTGCCACGGTGCCGCGCATGGATCGGGCCTGTGCAGCTCATCTGGCTGCACCCTATGTCGAGTTTGAATACAGCCTAGAACCTGCCAGAGTAGAACGTTGTAATTTGTGTTTGCTTTTTATTATCTTAAAAATCAGCACGTTGTACTAACAAAATTGTATTTGGCTACATTTTTTCACATTGATTTACTCTAAAATTTGGTGTAGTTGTTTTTGAGAAGTGTCCAAAAAGAAAAAAGATATTTAATAGTACCTGAATTTGGCTCTCCAGACAGGCATCCTCATCTCTAATTAGCAGAGAAAAGAAATTGGCAGACATGAGTTCTTTTATTGGACTTGTGCCTTTGGATATTTTGAACCAGCTAAGATGATGAAGGATGCTGTCAGGTTAATTGCTACTTTATACTTAAAATGCCCTTTTTCTTAATAGATCATCATAGCCAAATACACAGAAACATAGAATATTTGTAAGATTGTTAATAACACAGAAGCTGAGAGGAAGGGATTTCTAAGATTGGAATAATATGAATGCTTTGTTAAATAAGCTAGTCAGGTTTGACTTCATGCACTAGAATAAATTTGTAGTATATCAACTGAAGAGGTAGCAATTTGTTTAGCTAAAACTGCCCCCAGTGTATTTTTAGGGGGAAATGGGGACGCTCTTTTAGTTTTAAGCATTATAAAACATTGTTTTTGATAAGCCTAAGTATTGAGTCCATGTTTGATTGATGTGTTTCTTCTTTCACTAGCATCACACAGGAAAAGTAAAACACCTGGCTGTCAGGAAGTGTCGAAGAAAACTCTTACTTGATCTAAATAGCACATTTTATAAAGTACAACTTCGTAATATGATTGTGCTGGCGTATTACATTGATAGCACGATCCTTTGTTGTGGACGGTATCACGTGGCTCCCACTTAGATTGAAATCTAAAAGACCAGTCTAATCTCGGGGGATGAAAAGGGGTATTTTCATAGACTTTTGTCTGAGCTGAACTGTTCTTCAGGGAAAGGGCTCCAAGTTTAGCAGGGCTTCCCTGGGCTCCATTTGTGATCAGCTATAGCCTCACAATAAACTTAAGGAATCAGGACTTGCTATTGTGTGATATTCCTTTCTTGAGAACAAATATCAAGGGAATGTGCCAAAGATGGTGTTAAAAGAACAAACTTAGTGAGGACGTTCAGAGTTGTTGGAGGCATACCATATGTTGTCCACTACCTTGGCACAATAGGGAACATTAAGGATGAAGTCTGGTTGGTGTTGCACTTTTGCCAAGTTAGTGAATGGGACATATGGCATGTTTTGATTTCAGCTGACACGGAGCTCCTGGCTTTCACTGTATTTTCGTGCAGACTTAATGTTTTTTTAATATAGGTTTTGTGTCGGTGTGTGATTTGGTTTCATACTATAATATCATAGAGTAGTGTCGTAAGGTATAATTATGTAAGTTATAATTAAACTACTGCTCAGTTATAGTTTAGGATGATGCATTATTTCCTTTTGGACTGAGGCCATTTCTTTCATGTGGTTCCCATGTCAACTGTTTCTTGCTCTTCAAAGTATGATTTAAAACTTGGTTGAAACACACATCTAATGACACAGCTAAAAAGCTGAATATTTTAATGACTTTCAGACTTAAATAATTATTCAAGACCCCCGCAAATATTGATTTTTTAGCATGTGGGTTTAAATACTTAATCAAAATCTGTGCTAATAAAATGTAACAAGATATGAAACTGGTTTTGTGAGCCCCTGGCTTGTTGCATTCACATGGGACCAAAAAGCTTTCTGTGTATTTAGGGTGTAAGTGAGGGTGTGTGCAATAGCAGACCTCAGGCATGGGCATAAAAACTGCAGAGGGACTGGACAGGCTAATTCTCCCTTCATGAGTTTGGGGTCTAGTGACAGTCCCTCCCTGAGTTTTGGTCCCCTAGCATCCATGTGGCATAGGGAGCCATCAATGACATACCACCTTTTTTTTCACCAATCCTTACGGTTAAAACTAAACTAAACTACCTAACTGAGTCAGACCAATGGTCCATCTTAGCCCAGTATTGTCACAACCTGACATGGCAGCAGGGTTTTCAAATTCGGGTCTAAATCTGGCTTTTCTAGGGTCTCCGGCAGAGGCCATCCCGGCGTGCTACCTGAGACCCCTCCAAGCCTCCAGCAGAGGCCTCCCCCAGGTGTGCTACCAGGGATCCTGAAGTGGAGTTGTCGGGGATTGAACCTGGGAGCTTATACATGCAAAACACGTGCTCTTACCACTTGAGCTATGCCCCCGCCCTCCACGGCTGCTTCTGAGGCTTTGAGGGGTTATGGGTCAGAGGGTTTTAACAGATATTCAGTAGCCCACATCAGATGGGTAGCTGGCCACCAGATGTTCGCTTGCACCTGTCACTCCTTGCCCTGAAGCCCCTGCTCATGGCATTATCCCGGAGAATGTGGAGCCCACCATGTGGGTGCATGCTGGCTAAGGCAGAAGAATGTATTCCCATGTGGCCACCTCCCATTTGTTAGTGTGTGTGCAACCTCCATGCACGTACTGGTCCACTAGGGCCTGACTGGACTGGAGTGCGTACAGCGGTCAGTGCTCCCTCCCGCAGGTGGTGTGCCTGTTTACTTTTGTTTTTTGAAGTGCTCAAAAAAGGCATTTCAAAAAGTGAAAACAAACAAGAAAATGAACAAAACCCACAGCAGGGGTGACTTCCTGTACCTAGGGGTCGCCACTTGCCACAGCTGTGCATCAGGAGAGGGGGTGGGGGATGGAGCATGGTGCTTGCTCATATATCTCATTTGTCGTGGTGGCAGTTGCGCATCGGCTCCATAGAGCGACTCCAGCTCCTAGTAGACTAATTTCTCGTTTGTTTTCACACTGAACTTTGGAGGTCAGTGAGGTTGAGCTGCTGTTGAGGGTGGTGGAATAGAAGGTGCAAAACTCCCAAGTGGGAAAGTAGTGGGAAACAAGTGCAGAAAGATAGTTTGGGGTTGTGAGTAAGGCCATGAGAGCCTTGAAGGAACTTGTGCTAAATGTGAAAGGGAGTCAGTGGAGAGAGAACAGGAGGGGCTGAACACGATCGAAGCGACACGTGAGGTGGGTTATCTTGGCAGTGGAGTGTTGAACAGAACTGAAAAGGCCAAGGTGAGAGGAGTCCAGTAAGAAGGAGGTTGCAGTAGTCAAGGCAAGAGAAGATCTAGAACATGTACTAGGGTTTGGGCAGTGGCAGTAGTAAGTAAGAATCGGATTTCAGCAGTGTAATGCAGACAAGCGATAGGCCTTAGTAACAGACTAGATTTGAAGTGCAAAGGATTGGCAAGAGTCCAGGACTGTTCCAAGGCTGGATGGTGACACCATCAATTGAATTTGAGAGGGGCAAGAGAAAGGAAGGTTTAGAGGGTAACGTGAGGGGATGTATTAAGCATAAGTTGACAGTGAAACATCCAAGCAGATGTCATACAGATAGTTGGTGATCTGAGACTGGATGGAGGGGGAGAGAGTAGGATTGGAGAGAGAATAATATAAAATTATATTTATATGGTGTCTCCCTCACACACATGCACCTCACCAAAAGGAACTTAGGGCGCTTCTGAAAATTAATACAATAAAACACAATAAACCAATCTAAGATTCAACTATAACAGTTTAAAAGGGGAAGGTAAAGAGGGAGGGAAAATATATAAGGGGGAACCAGCTGTGGATCCTGTAAGGGCAGCTGGAGAATAAAAAGTTTTCAGGTGGACTGAGCATGTGCGAGTGAGAGCAGCAGGGCAAAGCGAGTGCTCCTCCAAACTGTGACTGAAAGAGGCCTCAAAAGAACTGTTAAAGAAAACAAACCTCCAGAAAAGTAAGAGAAATGGCAGGGGGAAGCAAGGGGGAGAAAAAAAAGACAGTAAAAGAAACCCCGCTGGAGAGATACTGCAGACAGAGCCTGAGGCCTGGTGAAAGGGCTAGAGGGGAGGCCTCATCAAAAGAGAGGGAAAAGATGGCGGCGGGTGCTGTAACAGAGGGGGAGGAAACCCCAGATGAGACTGAGCCTGAGGAGGAAGCAGAGGGGAAAACAATAAAGGCGCTCCTCCTTGAAATGAAAAGGGATTTCAAAAGGGATATGAACAAATTGAGAGACTCAGTGGAAGCTGGAAATAAAAAGCTGGAAAGGCTGGGGCATAGAATTGACACAGTAGAGGAGAGAGTCTCCTCCTTGGAAGACCAGGCAGTGAATACTGTGGAGCAGGCCACAAACCTCCAGGAGAAGGTGCAGATCTTGATGCTAAAAACTGAGGACCTAGAGAATAGGTCACGAAGGGACAACTTAAGATTTGTGGGCTTCCCTGAAGGGGCTGAAACTCAGGATGTAAAAAAGCTGCTGTGGGACTTCCTAAAGGAACAATTCCCAGACAATCAGCAACTGCAAAATCCAGAAATCATCAGGGCCCATAGAACAGGGAGACAGCCCAATAAAAACTTTCCAAGACCCAGAACCATCATAGCCAAGTTCATGAGTTATAGTGTGAAGGAGGAGCTACTGAAAAAAGCCAGGATGAAAAAGGAAATGAAATTCAGGGAGGAGACCATAAAGATCTTCCCTGATTATGCTATGGAAACTATGGCTAAAAGAAGAAAGTGGGGAAAATACTTTCCTGAACTAAATGAAAGAGGATGGAAGCCGGTTTTGAAGTTCCCAGCAAGAATGGTCTTGAACGTGAACGGGAAACATAAATCATTTATGGATACAGAAGATCTAGAGGCCTTTCTACACTTACCTCCTACTGGACATGACTGACTTGTCTATAAGAAGGGGAGGAAAGATGAAAGACTATGAAACCGAAAAACTGGGGTCAAAAATGTAAAATGAGTCTCAATTGAGACTCTAACTGTGAAAGGTTTGGAGGGGGTAAAGTTCTCGCGTTAAAGTTGTAAGTTCTTTTTGTTCTCTCTTGGGAGAAGAAG
>QEPC01010959.1:2501130-2536171 GCA_003113815.1 Sphenodon punctatus | reverse complement strand
TCCCCCCCCCCCGTTCCTCGCCCACCCTCCTCATCTCTCGCCTGCTCCACTCCCCCCGTCTCCCAATCTTATCCCAGTTCCCTGCCTTCTCCCTGATCAGCTGCCATTCTCCTGCTCCCTTTGGAACTGTCGCTCCTCTGCCAATAAAGCCCCCTACATCCATGATCTCTTCCTCTCCCACTCCCTCCAGCTCCTTGGCCGTACTCAAACTTGGATCTCCCCCTCCGATTCTGTCACCCCTGCTATCCTCTCCTTTGGGGGTCTCTCATTTTCTCACCAGCCCTGCCCTGAAGGTTGGGGTGGTGGCGTGGGCCTCCTCCTCACTAACTCCTGTCAATTCCAACCACTTTCTCCCCCCCCCTCCTTCCCTTCCTTTTGAGGCTCACTCTGTGCGCCTCTACTCCACCCTCCATCTCCGTGTTGCTGTCATCTACCGCCCCCTTGCTCTCTCTCTCTTTCTTTCTCTCTGAATTTGAGTTCTGGCTCACTTTCTAACTCTCCGATACCCCTATTCTCATCCTTGGTGACTTCAACATTCACATTGATGTCCCTTCCCAGCCCTCCATCTCTTGTTTCCTCTCACTAGCCTCCTCCTTCAACCTCCACCTTTGGACCAACTTCCCCACCCACGCTAACGGCCATTCTCTTGACCTTGTCTTCTCTAGTAACTGCTCTGTCTCTGATCTCTCCTTCGATCCTCATCCCATCTCTGACCATTTCTTTGCCTCTTTCAATGTCTCCCGCTGCCCCCCCTCCTCTTCCCCATCTCCATGCCCCTTCCGTGACCTGCAGACCATTAACCCCCTGGACCTTGCCTCCTCTCTCTCCCCCCTTTTCATCTCAGTCTACTGCTCCTCCTCCTCCTCTGACTCTGCTGTGTCAGCTTTCAATGCCTCTCTCTCCTCCACCCGTGACTCCTTTGTCCCCCTCTTGTCCTGCCCCGCCCGCTCCCACAACCCCTGTCCTTGGCTCACCCCCAGTATCTGCCACCTCTGCTCCTGCACCCGTGCTGCTGAGCGCCTCTGGTGTAAATCCCACTCTAATGCTGACTTCCTTCACTTCAAATTCTCTCTCTCCTCACTTACTTCTGCTATCTCCCTCACTAGACAGCATTACTACGCCTCCCGCATTGGGTCCTGTTCTCGGGACCCTCACTGCCTGTTCTTGACCTTTGACTCTCTCCTCAAGCCCCCCATGTCCTCCTCCTCTCTCTTCCCTTTCTGCTCAGGATCTCGCTTCCTTCTTCACCTCCAAGATAGACTGATCCGCCTTGACATTGCTTCACTCCTCTCCTCTTCCTACTAGGGCTGTAGCGGAATATCGCAGCGGTAGCTATTTCCGGCAGAAACAGTGTTTCCACAATTAGTGGAACGGCATGGCAGAGGCTTTCATTCCGCTAGTTTCATTCCGCGGTTCCGCTTATTTAATTCCGCTACTTAGTGGAATCGTGGAAACATGACATTTTTGCTACTTCCGCAATTCCGCCAGTGCCACAAAATAGCGGAATAGCGGTTCCCCGCAATTTCCGCAATTTTTCTGCAATTCCGCGATTTGCAGAATTCCGGCAGAATTAGCGGAATGTCCGCAGAAACAGTCGCGGTGTGGCGCGGGCAATTCCGAAATGGTGGAACGGAATCGCGGTGCGGTAACAACTGCTGCCGCATCAGCCCTACTTCCTACTCCCTCCCCTTCCCTCTTCCTCCTCCTCCTCTCCTGTCCTCCTTCCCTCCCGCCTCCCTTGAGGAAATCTCCTCCCTGCTCTCCTCCTCTAACCCTTTCACTTGTCCCCTTGACCCCATCCCCTCCCACCACCTGACATCCATTGCTTCCACTGTTGCCCCTTCTCTCCTGCACATCATCAACCTTTCCCTCTTTACTGGCTCCTTCTTCTCTGCCTTGAAGCACGCCACTCTCTCTTTCCTAGCCTCTTAAAGTCCACTCTTCACCCCTCTGACCCTTCTAGGTACCGTCCTGTCTCACTCCTTCCTTTTGCTTCCAAGCTTCTTGAACGTGTTGTCTACTCCCACTGCCTCGACATCAACGTGCCTCATGCCAACTCCACCTCCTCCTCCCTTCCCCTCTTGGTTGGTGTTCCCCCAAGGCTCTGTCCTACTCCTTGGCCCTCTCCTCTTCTCTATCTACACCCTGTCCCTAGGCAAACTCATTGCCTCCCATGGCTTCCAATATCACCTCTACGCTGATGACACTCAACTCTGTTTCTCTACTCACTTTCTCTCTTCATCTGCTCAAGCTCACCTCGCCAGCTGTCTCTCTGATACCTCTGCCTGCATGTCTCAATGTCAACTCAAACTCAACATGGTTAAAACTGAACTCCTTATCTTCCCCCCTCATCCTTCCTCTCCCTCCTCCCTGTCAATCCTTATTGACGGGGTCATCACCCTACCCGTCCCCCAAGCCCGTAGCTTAGACTTCATCTTTGACTCGCCCCTTTCTTTTAAACTCCACATGGACTCTGTTGCCAAATCCTGTTGCTTCTCCCTACGTAACATTGCTGTACCATAACACAGTTTGCCCTGGATGGCCGGCCAGTGGCGTATCGTGATGGGCCCAGAGAATTCGGGTTTGGCAGGATGGTGGGACAACAATGCGTTTGTGCTTAGTGAGAAGTCCTTGCTCCTGAACGTAGGTGGGGTTGGCGCGGGGGAGGAGCTCTTGGGCCGTGACTTGCTGGAGCTTGACTAGTTCAATGTAAGTTGTGGCGAAGATCTTTGGCGACAATATGGGTCTGGATGCAGGGCGTTCTATGTTCCGACTTGCATGGTACCGAGACAGGGCATCAGATAAGGTGTTGAGTTTCCCTGGTCGGTAGACAATAGTGAATGAGAAGCGGAGAAAAAAAAGGGCCCATCGTGCGTGCCGAGCATTGGAAATTTGTGCCGTTTGAAGATATGTTAAGTTCCTGTCATCCGTGATTACAACAATGGGGTGCATAGCACCTTCAAGGAAGTGCCGCCAGTTCTCAAATGTGGCTTTGATGGCCAGAAGTTCTCTGTCGAAGACTGTATAATTTCATTCGACGGCAGTAGTAGTAGGCACAGGGTCGCATATTCTGGTTCTCCGTGGTGCCTTGAGAAAGGACCGCCCTGATGGGCTCACTAGAAGCGTCTGCTTCTATTTGGAAAGGTTTTTCTAAATTAGGGTGTTGCAATATTGGGGCTGTCATAAATGCGTTTTTAAGGTACTCGAAACTATGTTGTTGTTCCGTGCCCCAGACATACTCTTGTTTCTTTTTTAAGAAGCGGGTTAAGGGGGTTGTGAGTTCTGCGTAGTTGGGGATGTAGTGTCGGTAGTAATTGGTACTACCGAGAAAGCGTTGTAAGGGCTTAACAGCCTTGGGTGGGGGCCAATGTCGAATGGCTTCAACCTTCTTAGTGTCCATCTCTATGCCTGATGAGCTGATAACAAAGCCTAAAAACTCCACCGTCGTGAGGTGGAATGTGCATTTCTCAAGCTTGCAGTAGAGCTTATGGGCCCTTGGGCATTGCAGGACTTGTTGGATGTGGAGAACATGTTGAGATCGAGACGTGGAATAAATTAAAATGTCATCGGGGTAGGCGATGACGGAAAGGTCTAGAAGATCTCGGAATATATCCTTCATGAAATGTTGGAAGGTGGCTGGCGCATTAGCCAGGCTGAAGGGCATTACAAGATACTCAAAGTGCCCATATCGAGTTCGGAATGTGGTCTTCCATTCATCCCCCTGCCGCACGCGTACCAAATTGTATGCCCCACAGAGATCTAATTTCATGAACAGCCGGGCTCCTTGTAACCGGTTCAATAGTTCTGGGATCCAGGGCAATAGATACCAGTCCTTAATCGTTATTGTGTTTAGGCCCCGGTAGTTGACACAAGGGTGAAGACCCCCATCCTTTTTAGGGACGATGAAGATGGGAGCCCCTGCAGGAGACGTAGAATGGCAAATAAATCCATTCTGAAGACTTTTGTCCAGATAAAGCCGAAGTGCCTTCAATTCAGGGGTAGAAAGAGCAGAGATGCACCCAAACGGCAGTTCCCTGCCTGATTGCAGGTCAATAGGGCAGTCGTAGGCCTGGTGGAATGGCACTAGTTCTGCTGCCTGGGTTTTACTGAAGACATTTGCAAATTCTTTGTAGTCCAGAGGGAGGGTTGACTCTTCTGGGCAGGTCCCTCCATACAGCTGTGCTGAAGGAGCTAGCGTAGGTCGGGGCTGGTGACAGTTTTGTATGCAATACGGAGAGGTAAACTGGACCTGCCGTCGGGTCCAAGAGATGCGAGGATCATGTCGTTGCAACCAGGGGATCCCTAAACCGAGGGTGAAAATGGGGGAACATACCACGTTGAGGGTTATTTGTTCCAGCTGGGTCCCCAGGGCGCAGCGCAGAGGGCTTGTGATGGGTCCTGAGATGAGTGGGGAGCCATTGATAGAATGCACTGGTTTCGGCTGCTCTTTCGGTTCTAGGGGAATCCGGTGATTATTATTATTAAATTAGATTTTTACCCCGCCCCTCCTGAGAACAGCTCGGGGCGGCTTCCAAGAATAAAAATACATATAATATATATTACATTTTTAAAAAACGCATCAAAAATACAATTCAAGTATTAAAACAGGGCCCAGGAAACATTAAAACAATGAATAGGGTAGGGGAGATAAAAACCCTCTAACCCACCCTCCCCAAAGGCCTAGGCGAACAGCCAGGTTTTACAACTTCGCTGGAATGTCAATAGGCTTGGGGCCAGGCGAGCTTCTTCCGGAAGGGAGTTCCACAGGCATAGCCCGGCCACCGAGAATGCCCTTTCCATTGTGGCCCCCCGCTTAACGCGGGGGACCTCCAGGAAGTCACCACCGGCAGACCGAAGGAGCCGCCCTGGGGCGCGGAGGGTGAGGCGGTCCCTGAGGTACGAGGGGCCCAGACCGTGAAGGGCCTTGTAGATCAACACCAAAACCTTGAACCTAGCTCGGCACGCTATTGGCAACCAGTGCAGAGTCTGGAGCACAGGTGTAATGTGCTCCCAACGACCCGTCCTCAAAAGGAGACGGGCTGCCGCATTCTGCACTAGCTGCAGCCCCTGAACCAGGAACAAGGGAAGCCCCACGTAGAGCGCGTTGCAGTAGTCCAGCCTCGAGGTGACGAAGGCATGGATGGGGGAAACCAGGTCCGGGCCGGAGATGAACGGACGCAGCCTCCGCACCAGATGGAACTGGCGGAAAGCAGCCTTCACGACTGCCTCCACCTGCCACTCCAGGCGGAGATCCGCGTCCAATATCAGCCCCAGACTCTGAACCTGCTGAGCTATAGGAGGGTGAACCCTCCCAATCAGGGGGGCCGACACCTCCGTCGCTCTCCCCACCAAAATCACCTCCGTCTTATCGGAGTTGAGCTTCAGTCTGCTCTGCCACATCCATTCCACCATGGCCTCCAAACACTGGGATAGCAACGAGACAGCAGGGTCTGGGGTCATTGAAAAAGAGAGGTACAGCTGAGTATCATCCGCATATTGGTAACATCGCACCCTGAACCCTCTCACGACCTCCCCCAAGGGCTGCATATATACATTAAACAATAATGGAGACAGAATGGAACCCTGTGGAACTGTCCGTAACCCCCTAATTCTGTGCCCAGTCGGCTTCCAGATACGGAGCCGACCGGGTGGGGAATCCCCCTTGCTCTCCGGCATAACCCCCTGAGGAATAGGGACACCACCCTGACCTCTTGTAGGGTTGTTGCCGCAGTCCGTGGCCTGAGCCTGTAGGTCCTCCTAGCCTCCCTTAACACCCCGTGCAAACCCCCACCCGTCTTCAGTCTCCCCGGGATGCAAGCTTCTAAGGTTCCTCCCACCACGCGGGGTAAACCTGTTCGCCCGAGTCCTCTTGTCCTGCGCCTCCCCCGATCACTCTGGCCGGCTCCCTTTTAAGTCTCTCCCGCCCTCGTCCACAGGTGCGCCTCCTTTCCTCGCTTCTGGGTACGACGCTGGGTGATGACGTCATCGACTCGGCGCCTCCCCACACTGCATCTCTGCCCGGGCTGCTGGTGTGATCTGTTCTCCGTGGCATAGTCTCCTGGTCAGCCAGGGCGCCTGCCTCCGCCCTGGCTGGGCTGCCTCCTCTCTCCTCTGCCTTGACTCCGCAGGGAGCCAACGCCACTGCGGGCCAGGGTTGCCAGTCCCCGGACGGGACGGCTCCCGCCTCCCTCCGGTCTCAGTAAGTCCTGGCGGGGCAGTCCGTCACAGGAACGCCGCATGATAGAGCGCGGGGGCAAGATGTCTCATCCCCCAGCACCACCCGCTGGCTTCTCCCCGAGAGGAATGAATGGAACCATTCAAGAATAGTCCCATTCAGACCCCCCAGGTCACACAGCCGTCTCAACAGCAGCCCATGGTCCACGGTATGAAAAGCGGCCGAGAGATCTAGCTGGATGAGAAATGTTGAACATCCTGCATCCATCTCCCGGCGGAGGTCGTCGACCAAGACCACCAACGCCGTATCAGTGCCATAGCCGGGGCGGAACCCAGATTGAAACGGGTCTAGGAAACCGATGCTATCTAGATGCACCTGAAGCTGGAGTGCCACCGCCTGCTTAATAACCTTCCCTAAAAAGGGAAGGTTAGAGACAGGTCGGTAACTGGCGAGTGCATCCACGTTCAAAGATGGTTTCTTCAGCAGGGGGTGCACCACAGCCTCCTTGAGGCTGGGCAACAACCTCCCCTGCTGCAAGGACGTGTTCACTACCCTTGGAGGCTTTCACCAACCAGGACGGGCATGGATCGAGTTTGCAACAGGTGGCCCTCACAGACCTCAAGACATCCACCGCATCAGCTGGTGTCACTTCCTGAAACTCCCCCCACAAAGCTGGACCAGACGGGGCCTCCGTCACCTCGCGCTCTCCCCCTCCTGCCCCTAATCTAGCGTCAAAGTTGCTCTGAATCCGAGCGATCTTGTTTGCGAAGTAGCTGAAAAACTCCTCACAGCGGGCCTGGGACAAGTCCCCGTCCAGGCGGAGGGAGGCCGGACTGACCAGCCCCCGCACCTCCCGAAACAGCTCCACCGGGCGTGACTTCGCAGATGCTATGAGGACAGCAAGGAACTCCTTTCTTGCTGTTCTCACAGCCTCAGCATAGGACCGCAAATGGGCCCTATGGAGAAGTCAGTCAGGGTCAGATCGAGTCCGATGCCAGCGTTGCTCCAGTCTCCTGTCTACTCGTTTCATACACTGCAGCCCCTCGGTAAACCAAGGGGCCCTGCCATGACGAGACCAAGGCAGAGGGCGTCTCGGAGCCACCCTGTCAATGGCCTCCCCCAGCAAGCTTTTCCAACGCTGGTCCAGCTCATCGACAGAGTGACCGTCCAGGTCCAAGGTTAACTTCCTCATTACCTCTTGGAACCGCTGGGGTTCCATCAGCCTCTGAGGGCGGACCATCCTAACTGGTCCCTTCCCCTTCTGGAGGGGGTGCGCTGAGAGACTGGCCTGAAGGAGGTAATGGTCCGTCCATGACAAGGGCACTGCGCTAACCTCTCCCACAACCGGACCCCCCCCCCCTTCAAGGCCAGAACCAAAAATCAGGTCGAGGGTGTGCCCCCCCACGTGGGTCGAGCAGATAACCTCCTGGGACAAATTCATGGTGGCCATGAATTCTCGCTCCGCCCCAACAAGGCCGGCATCGGTGTGAATGTTGAAGTCCCCCAGAGCCAAGGTCCTAGAGGAGCCCAACACCACCTCTGAGGCCAGCTGTGCTAGAGCGGTAAAGGATGCCACCGGACAGGAAGGGGCCCGGTATACCAGCAGCACCCCTAGCTTGCCCCCAGCCAAATCAAACACCATGTGAAGGGCCTCAATACCCACAATCTCCTGGACTGGATACCTCCTAACAGGCCAGTTCTCTCTAAAAATATTCGCTACACCACCTTCCTGGCCATCCGTGCAAAGGTTAGATCTAGGAAGTTCCCGGACGCCCCAGAGTCGATGAGGCCCTACACCACGAGGGATCTCTGAAGGGTGATTGTTAGGGTCACCGGCACTTGAAGGTGCGTCTGGGTGGTAGTCAGGACCAGGGGTATAGCCTTCACATCCGGGATGGCCCCTGTCTGTCCCAGACCTTGGGGTTTTCCCGGATACTTATGGGACGAAGGGAGGAGAGGGCATTCTAGGACGAAATGGGATGCATCTCCACAATAGTAACACACCTTGGCCTTTCGTTGCCTTTCTTGCTCTTCCGTTGAGAGGGATCCCCGAGAGGCTCCCAAATACATGGGCTCAGGGTCGGTACTCCTAGGGGTATCAGGGGTTATGGAGGGTACCACAGGTGTTCTGGAAAAGTAGATTTGTCCTTCCTGTCGTCTTTCCCTGCACCGTTTGATTAATCGATGCTCTATCTGAAGGGCCAGGGTTACAAGCTTTTCCCAGGTGTCAGGGAGCATCGTATAGGCTAGCTGGTCCTTCAAGTCATCATTCAGGCCCTTTCGGAACAACACCTTAAGGACATCGTCTGGCCATTGTAAGTCCAGGGCCAGTTGTCGACATTGCGTCAGATACTCCACCACCCCTCTTTTTCCCTGCCTTAGGGACATAATAGCGGTTTCTGCATCCCGAATCTGGTGAGGATGCTCAAATAACAGGTTGAACTTCTTCAAGAATTAATCGTAGTTTGACAAAAGGGGGCTTTCCCCTTTCAGTAAGGTGGTAGCCCAGTCCAACGCAACACCCCCCAAGTTTCCTATGATAAAGGCCACCTTAAGAGTGTTGGTGGCATAAGTTGTAGGCTGCATTGTAAAAGTTAATCGGCATAATGCTCGGACGCCCTGGAAGGCGCTTCTGTCCCCTGAGAATTTTTCTATCTTGGGGCCCTTCGACTCCCGGGCCACTCTAGGGCCCTCAACAGGAGTAGGTAAAGCTGCCTGGTCCCCAGGAGCAGGGAGCGCCTCTCCTGCCCTTGCGGCACCCTGGGCCCCGGCTGCAGCCACGGTTGCAGCCAAGTCTACATGCTGGGCTTTTAAATCCCTCATCTCCAGCGCTAAGGACTGTACTGCCCTAACTAGATTGCCTGTTTTACTGGCGATATCCATAACCCTCCCAGGAATGGCGGCGGAGGGCAGGAAGGCCGGTAATTCTGTCACGCTGGAGGGAGGGAGGAAGGGTACCCCGGGGAGCCCAGGGGCGAAGGGGGGCAATGACTTTCGGACAAGGGTTCTGGTTCTCTGATCCGCAGGACACAGCGAGGGTAAGATGCCCGTCAGGATAGTGTGTGGGCCCCTTGACCTCAAGGAGATCGGGCCCCTATCATCATAGGGCGCAGAACAGAGTTTCCAAGAGAATAGTCCCTTCACACGTGGGGCTTTCACTCACAATCTTGAAGTAGTGGGGAGGACTCGTGGGGGGAAGTGGAGACTTACAAGGGAAGGGGGGGACCCACACTTTTAGGACAGTAGGGAAGGGAGTCTAGTGCGTCCAGGGGAAGGAGACAACCCCAAGGGAGAGGAGAGGGACTCGCAGCGTTGCTCACTCTCGCACCCACCACACTCACCAAGGAAGGAAGGGGGTAAAGGGATCCAGTCACACTCTTAATACACTCACACACACGCTATTGGAATTCAAAGGCAAGGTCAATAATCCACACAATGTACTTATCTGTCGCAGTGGGGACAGCTTCTCAATACTCTGATTACCGGTGCTGTTCCCGTCAGCGCCGGGTTTTAATCTGGTGACTCCGACCCCGACGTGCGCGCAGCCTTGCGGAGCGCCACACTGCCGCTGGGCCCGCCCCCGCCATGCTCGGTCTCCCTGCGTCCCCCGCCGTCGGGGGCATGTCTCCGTCCTGCTGTGGCGGTGTTTGGGGGTCCGCTAGGGGAGGCGCAGGCGTGGGGGCCTTGACGGATTCTGCTGTGGGAGGAGCCGGCAGGCGACCCGCTGGCTTCTGAGCCGATCGCCGCCTGGCGACTGTCACTGGAACTCCCTCCCTGCCCACATCCGCCTTGCCCCCTCTCTTCGTACCTTCAAATCCCTCCTCAAGACCCTCCTGCTGTGGCGGTGTTTGGGGGTCCGCTAGGGGAGGCGCAGGCGTGGGGGCCTTGACGGATTCTGCTGTGGGAGGAGCCGGCAGGCGACCCGCTGGCTTCTGAGCCGATCGCCGCCTGGCGACTGTCACTGGAACTCCCTCCCTGCCCACATCCGCCTTGCCCCCTCTCTTCGTACCTTCAAATCCCTCCTCAAGACCCACCTTTTCCGCTTTGCCCTCCCCGATTCCTCCTCACCTAACTCCTACTGATACCTTCCATCCAGTACAATCTGTTACCTGAGGTCTGTGTACTTATATCCTCACCACATGGACCAACCAGCCATCATTCTCGATGTAACCAAGCCAAGCGCGTGCACCTGGGACCTTGCATCTTCGTGAATGTTACACCCCTTGTCTCTCCCTCTGTTCCCCTTCCTTCTTCCCCCCCCTCCCCCTCCATCTCTCAGATTGTAAGCCCTAGGGCAGGGACCGTGTCTATTCTATTACTTTGTAAAGTGCCAGGTACATTGCTTGCACTATATAAATGTTTGCTAATAATAATACAAATAATAAAATATTCTCTGTTTAACTTTCGGAACTGGAAAAATTTGCAAGAAAATATTCATTAAGAAAAATACTATGAATATCATAATGTATATGAGTCAATCAAGATGTAAATTTTATGGTAACAAAATAAATGTTCCTACAGCACTGTCTTGAGCAAAAAAATCATCCTAATCCAAAATGCTGTTTTTAGCAAAGAAATGATTTTCGTATTTACCCTATCCCTTTATCTTCTTTTAAAAAAACTCTTTTTAGTTGGATTTGGAATGGATTTTACATCCAAAGCAAATAAGCACGGATTGATTTGGAAACTGCTAGAAGATGTCTCAAAAAGAGATTTTGTACTGGATCTAATTCCTTTGTTGGTTTAAACTCCAAATTTCAGGTCCATATAAATATTGGGAGATTACTTTGGCATTATATATAGTTAATGACAGGGAAACTGCATTTGTATCAACATTTTTATCGAACCTCTGCACCTATGTACCATTTGATTTACAAACGGCACATTGAACATGTTTGTTTAATTTTCCATTGAACGAAAAAACTATGCCTAAGTATACAAAATTAGCAACTTGCTTCATGAAGTTGCCCTCAGCAGACTATTGATATTTTGCATTCTGATTCCCCCAGACTATTATTTTTGTCTTAAAATAGTTTATATTCAAAAATAGTGGGTTTTTTGGAAAAGATTGCTAAACTAATGCTCCAGAAAGACGAGTCTAGGTTAGGGATTTAAAAAAATAATATTATTGTTATTGCACTAGCAATGCCCTGGGCACTGTACAGTCATAATTAGAAACAGGTCCTTACCCTGAGGGGTTTACAATCTAGATTAGCTGCATATAATAAATTTGGAAGGAAATATGTTCCAATTTTAGACAAATAGTATTCCTTTGCATTCTGGCCATAGCATCATTGATATAGATTATACTGAACAGAAAAGCGGCAAAGACATAAGCTTGGTGATCACCTTTATTGACTGGAAAAACATCTAAGATTTTTATTCTTTCTGACACCAACCCTTGGCCCTAATGTTTATACAAGACTTTCTCCCCCAAATACAACAAATTGGGGTCTAATTCCAGGGTCTGCAACTTTTCCCAGAGCCTGCATCTAAGTATGGAATCAAAGGCAATCAAACTGCTAGCAGATTTTAAGACCAAAGATTGTGCATGCATTTCTGTCTATAACATCGATGTGTAATATACGTATGTTTATAATATATGTGTGTGTTTCTGTGTGTCCATATACACACCCCTCTCCTGCCTGATGTCTGTCTATCTATCTATCTATCTATCTATCTACATGCATCTGCTTGCATGCATTTCAGTTTGCACATCACATAGAATATAAATGAATTCTGTAAGGCAGGGGGTTTGTGCTATTCATTATCCTTTATTTGACTCCATTGTGTACTCTGTTTAAGTAAACATAGTTTCTCATTGAGTGCTGTGAGCATTCAGCAGAGGGAAATTTGGGAACCACAGGTGTTAGGTTTTGTTCTTTAACCTCTTTGAATATGTTTCTGTGGCATGGTACGGATTAAAAGGAAAGACAGATTACAATTCAAGGCCAAATGTCTGTAGTGAGATTTTGTTAATGCTTAATAAGAACAAATAGCATAAGCTTACGATGCTTCTTGGCCTCTTTACAGTAGCAATAACGCTGAGCACTTATATGATGCTTAACTTTTTCAAAATATTTCACAAATATTAACTAATTGTTCTCTTGGACTAGAACAAGTCCTAGGCTCAGAACAATACATTGACTAAAACTGGGGGGGGACGGGAAGAGCCATGCCAGGGAAGTACAGTGCATTCATCTAAACGTCATTGGGTGTTTTTAAACCTCAAGGCAATAGGGGCTGGTGGGGGTGGTGTCCGTGGCCACCGAGTGGCTCTGCTGAGGCGCACCCATGGAGATGGAGCGTGTGCAGTGTGGAGCAATTCAAACAGGCGGCTCCTACTGTGGCTACCGCGGCCATGCAGGGAGCTGCCATGCATTCCCCCCACCACAGACCAGCCCCGGAAACGCAGCACATGGGCAGCCATTCCCACTCCACAGCCACCCCACCTAGTAGCCCACCCCCTGCCATGATGCACAATTAGAGATTGTACAGTGCCAGGTACATTGCTAGCAGTATATAGTAGTAGTAGTAGTTGAGTTTATTGTTGGCCGTAGGCCATAAGAACATTCTATAAATAAAACCAAACAATACATAGATTACAGAGTCCAAGAGAGACTCAGATACATTTAGAATAAATGCATACATAGTACATGATACACTCACAATTTGGCTTACCCTTCTCGGGGGTTATGCGGCCAACATTTGTCCCCTGCATGAACGTTCCCTTATAGTTAGGGAAAATACATCAAGAAGCATGAACCAAAACAAGCAGCCCAACAGTAACTCACACAGACAAAGTGCTTAGCTATATCACAAATACCCAAACCCTCTAGCAGGTCTAAAGACTCTTCTTTAAACAGAGGGACAAATGGCCTAAGCAGTCGTCAGTCCTTTTAACACAAGTACGCCCCCCCTCCCCCAAACGCAGCTACTGCACTAGAACAGCTAGAATGATCGCCCCTCAAGAGCCAGCATACCCTTAGGGCCTCCGGGAGATAGCAAGGAATTTCATTAATAAAATAGCTCAAATATTTATCCCTCAGGGCAGCCAGACCAGGGCAGTATAACAATATATGGGCGACAGAGTCCGGGACCGCCAAATCGCATCTCTGGCAGAGCCTTAACTCTTTAGGAGTCCTCGCATACGCCCCTCCACTACGGCGGAGGGAAACATATTGCATCGGAGCAACGTCAAAGCCCTCCTCTGCTGATCATTCACCCAGTTTATATATCCCGGTGGGATCACCTTACGGGGGAAGAGGCAATACTCCGGAGCTACCCTCTGTAAAGACATTGCTGCCTGTTCTACTTGTAGCTCTTGATCCAAGAGTCTTTGTTTTATAGCCCTAAAGGCCTGCTTGGGATTCCTGCATCTCAAGGAGTCCCTTGCCAGACCCAATTCACTGTACATTTTCTCAATTGGCCTTGCCCAAAGATCGATAACCTTATCGCCCAGAATAAGAGACAACAAGAATTGGGCTTCTGGGGGGAAAACCACCACCCTTAGCCAAAGCTTAAATAAGGCCATCCTTGCCTGAACCTGGATCGAGTGCATTGCCAGTTCGGCTCGCAGGATTACCTGGGGCGTACCTCTTGGGAGGCCAAGGATAGTACGCAGAAATATATTCTGTGGTGTCTCAAGTTTGGAGATCACTGCCTCGCCCCAAATAGCTATGGCATAGAGTAGCTGCGCTACCACCTTTGCCTTAAACAGGCGTAGCGCCGGCTCCACCAATTTACCCCCCTGAGAGAAATAAAAACTTCTTATGGCCTTTGAGGCCTTCTGGGCCTGGAGCATCGCCGCCTTATAGTGGGCATGCCAACTACCCGAAGAGGCAAAAACAATTCCTAGGTATTTGAAGCGGGAGACCTGTTCAATTCTCTCCTCTCCAATAAACCACTGATGTCGAGCATTTGATCTGCCTGCTACCAGAACCTTGGTCTTTGTATAATTTATGCTCAGGTTCTCTTGGTGGCAGTACTGTGCAAATCTTAACATACTCTGCCATAAGCCTACCTGAGACACGGAAACAAGCACTGTGTCATCGGCATAGAGTAACAAAAACAACCTTCTTTTGCCTAATTTGGGGGGATGCAGATCATCCAGGGCCATATAAGAGACTAAATCATTCATGTAGAAATTGAAGAGGGCCGGGGCTAACAAGCAGCCCTGGCGCACTCCTCTTTCCACAGGGATTGGCTTAGACGTAGGATGGCCAACTGCTGAGCGTACCTGCAGAGAATTATTAGCGTGGAGTTTTACTATCAAAAAAAGTAGACAACCATCGACAGATGAGCCCCTGAGTTTACCCCAGAGATGCTTTCTGTCGATGGTGTCAAAGGTGGCTTGCAGATCCACAAAACAACAATACAAGGAGTCTTTAAACTGGCCCACAGTATATTTAGAGACCAGCAACTTTAGGACCAGCGCATGATCAATCGTGGACTGTCCTGCTCTAAATTCCGCCTGTTCGGGAACAATAACATTAACACGTCTCCATCCAACCCAAAAGTTTATTCAATAAAAACTTGGAGTATAGTTTGCCCACAACAGATAAGAGGCTAATGGGCCTATAATTTTCCGGGTCCGTAGACTTCCCCTTCTTAAAGATGGGGACCACCAGGCTTTTAGCCCAGTGCTTAGGAATCTGGCCTGAAAGATTGATGGCAGAAAATAATGGGGCTAACACCGAGGCCCACCACTCTGGCCTAAGCCCTAGGAGTTCCGGAGGAATAAAATCGCACCCCGGGACTTTGCCGTCCTTCAATGATGTAGTTAGGTCTAATATCGCCAGTTCTGTGACCGGAGGCCACTCTTGAAATCTATCCATAGGAGAAATTTCGATTGCCCTACCTAAAGGCTGCAGGCAAGCGAATAACCGTATAAAGTGGTTCTGCCATTGGCTCAAAGACGGCCCTGGTTCCCTAGTGGAATTCTTACGATGCATAACTCCCGCTATCAGAGCCCAAAACTGCCTCGTATCTCTGGCCAAAATTACTTGCTGTAATAACCTCCATTTAGAGTTAAAGAAGGCCAGCTTTTTTGTTCTCAACAGTCTCAGGTAAGCCTTCCTAAGAGAGCTTACTCGGGTCCTATTGGCCTTCGAAGGGGCCCATTTCATCACCCTAGTGGCACGCGAGAGGGTCTTCCTAGCTTGACAACAGCAAGCATTGAACCAACCTCCTGAATACCTAGGAGTCGCCCTAGCTTAACCATTAAAGACCAGCACCTGCATAAGTTGTGCAACTAGGGCCTCAAAAGCTGGGACTGCACTCCCAGGGGCAGAGATAATCAAGGTATTTAAGTCCACAACTGCCTCCGAGGACATCACCTCCAAGCAGATCTCTTGTAGCTGGGGGGACCACTTTCTATGCCCCCGGCCCTGGACCTCTATCCCAAGTGGCAAAAGACTAGGGGGCAAAAAGCCCCCAGCCTCAGGAAAAAACCCTCCAATCCTTAAGACCAGAGGCACATGCTCTGTCTCAATAGTGGCGAAAATTCTCAACTCCAACGTATCATCCAGAAAACACTCTTGGGTCAAGAAATAATCGATAACACTCACCCCCCTACTAGAATAAAAGGTGAAATCACCCTCCAGATCCCCTGACTCCACTCCATTCAAAATTGTCAAACCCAGAACCCTCAGTAGATGAAAAAGAATAGGGGCCCGGGGGCAGGATACCTTATCCCTAGATATCCTCACGTTATTAAACGGAGGGATAACTAGCCGTATATAAATAGGCACTATCAAAAATCCTAAATTACCACCATGACTATTACTAGTAAGTATTTATATAGCACCAGCAATGTACCTGGTACTTTACAATAATCAATTACAGACAGGTTCCTGCCCCGAGGGGCTTACAATCTAAGAGACAACAGAGGGTAGACAAAAGGAGGGAAACAGAGGGAGAGAGAGGAATACAGCTGTAAATTTGCAGGTGCACATGCTTAGCTTAGTTACACAGGAGAAGGGGACCCTAAGAAAATCAGGGAGGTGACTAAGGGGATGAGAGAAGCTAGGGAAAGCCTGATAGAAGAGGTAGGTTTTCAGGAGGGATTTGAAGTTTGGAAGAGAGACAGTAGAACAAATGAACTCGGGGAGAAAGTCCCAGGCATCAGGAAAAGGAAGGGAAAAGGGATGAATACGTTTCGAGGAGCAAGGGAGTCATGAGCAGACTATACCTGCTTTCACACCTGTTGTTATCTTCTGTTATATTTCGTTATATTTGCGCATCATTTGCTGTGGTCAGAATGCTCTCTTCCATGTCAATGGCCATTTTTACATGGACGTCCCCCCTCCCACTGGGTGTGCAGGAGGGTGTTTCCCTGGTGGGGGCGTCAGTGGAAATGACATGGCCGCTGTAAACCATGGAAACAAGAAGCCCCAGCAGCCATTCACCCTGTTCTCTTCATGAGCCCAGGAGACGCTGCAGCCTCTCCCAGCCCCGGCCAACCATGGAAGTGCATACCGTGCAGGACACAGGAATACCAACACACCACTCACAGAATGTGGATAGTAGGGAGCAAAGTGCCCAGTAAGCCAAGTGCCGATAATGAGCAGGGAAAGGGAATGGGGGAAGGAAGTTGCGACAAAGACCAAGCAGGGACTCTATCAGAGCTGCAAATGGCTGCAGGGCTGCGAGCCTCTGTCGTACTGGCAGATGTGTCTGCTGGCATGGCTGGTCATGGCTACAGAACTCTGCGCTCTGGATTTCCTGGCAGTGCTGTGTGAGTGGCCGAGAGTGGGTGCTCTGTGGCTCACAGGAGCGTGCATCTAGCCACTCCACCTTGAGATGTGTGTTGGACCTGTAGTTCCTTGGTGGCCATGTAGCATCTTGTCTGAAAACACCCATTATTGCTGTTTTAAAAGGTCCTTTGTAAAGGGCACTAGCCCTTAAAATTAGCCTGATTGGACATTTGGCTCACTTTGATAGCTCTTACCTGAGGAGGTTCCCCAAGTTTAGGTTTCACTTATAGATGGAGAGTTCAAAGGGTTTTCTTGTAAGTAAGTGGTTTCAGTACTGTAACTGCAATTTTTGAAAAGCTTCCTATTGCAAGAGACAATTTACTTTCTCTTCCCAAATTCTCCACAATCGCCTCAGATTTATTCTGAATTATGCTGGAGACGAACCAGCTGGTATATGTGAATATCTGTTTTGCTACAAGCTAAATTTTACTGGTAATTCCTGATTTCAGAGTACCTAACTGCCACTGTTAAGGGAATGTTAGTTATCCAAAGACTGGGCCATGAAATCTCCCATCTCCTTGCTTACCCTCTCCAGCACTCTGTCGGAGTGCTCTGACTGCTGCCAGAGGCAGGCCCATTGCCTGTACTCTTGCTGTTGGTCCAGGTGGGCCTCAGTGGCAAGAGCCCTGTGTTCTGCAACAGGAACTGTCTATGCTCCTGGGCCATCCCCTGAATGGTCTCCTGGATCTCGTCCACCTGGTGCATGGCCTCCACCATCAGCTCCCTTGCCATATCCTTACTGCGCTGCCTGTTGCATGCCTGGAGGTCCCAGTTTTGCTGGGTGCTTGTTGATGGTGGTGTCTTGGCTGGAAGCAGACCTGTAGCAAGGAAACATGGACAGCCATTAGTTCAGACCACTGTACTCCTGCTTCCCTGGCCCAGTGTATTGGCCCTGCCTGCCCATCGTGCTTAATGCCTCGGCGCCTGATGTCGTCCATGTCCTCCACACCCACTGGTTTGGCTTCCAACCTCACATACATGCCCGCCATGGTACCTTCCCACCCACTTGTCACTCATACCTGTCCTGCCTGTTGCTGTGCGTACTGGGACTGCTTCCCCCCCTCCCTCTCTTGGCCACCTGTGAACACAGTAAAGGGAGACATTCAGGACACTGGATAGCACTAATCGGCCACTTCTAAGGCTGTGTAACCTCAGCGCCCCCACCAGAGGTGCATGACTTTACTGGTCTCCTTTACCTCCTCTATAATGGTGGCATCAGGGTTCTCTATCCACTCTACCAGCACTTCTGGTGGCTCAGCGAACAGCGGCTGGCTCTCCGTCTCAAGGGGATAAAAGTGACGAGTCATGATGTCCATGTCATTGAACGTTGTTGACTCCGGGGTGGGGATGGGGACCGAGGGATCATCTTTGGAGGGGCAAGACTGGGTGGAGCAGGAGCAGTTAGGGTAGGATCAGGCAGTGGGGGTTGGGTGGCCATCTGCTTCTGACCCCTGACAAAGGCGCTGCTGTATAGGCTGGATGTGACTGTGGCTCCATCCATACATAGGACGTTGTCCAGGAGGTCATAGTATGGTCACGTTTGCTTCCTGCAGCTGGACCTGAAGTTATTATCCATGTTCTCCTTATACATGCTTCAGAGATCGTTTGCCCACTGCCGGCACTAGCCCATGTCCCTGGTGCATCCCTGGAGTGCCATCTGCTCCGAGATGTGCCGGAACACCTTTTTGTTCCTGTAGCACTTTACAAGTTGGTATTGAACATGGTCTTCCCTCCACAGGGCAATGAAAGCCCTTGTCTCCTCCTTGCTCCAGGGAATGCCTTTCTGGTGGGCAGCTGGGGGGCTGAAAACTGACACACTGGGGGGGGTGTGTGTCTGTGCTGATGTTGAGGAGGTAGCTGTGATTATAGATGCCTGTGAACACAGGGAAGGACACATACCACATACTTGGATACCACCGAATGGCTGTTTCAATGCCCCCCCGGGTTGAATTAACTTACAATACTTGACTAGCTGTTGCTCTGCTCCATGTTGTCCTGTGCCTGTTGCTCCTCCGGTACCTGTGGAAGTACGAGCATTGGACACATGCTGGGAACCAGAATGTCCTTGCCCAATGCGGGCTTAAATTTGGCATGCGTTGCCTTCCAGGGCAATGGTTACTGTGAGAGTTGACCCGTATGGAGGCCGCAGCCTAACAGACTGTCCGCCTATTTTGCCCACACAGCGGGCTTCACATTCTCCGAGATGCCGCCATGGGGCAGGGGGGGGGGTTACAGGCCGATGTCCAGTGGTGGTGAATATCTGGCAAACACCTAATAAATGATGTGGGCTGTTGTTAGCTAATGTGAACTATTATCTCATTTGTTTTCACCCAAAGTGATGAACAGTGGGACTGAGTTTGGCTCATTTCAAATAAACATCTAAAGTCTCTGGCTTTATTCAGAATAAGGTTTCATATATTTAGAGATTTACTTATCACTAAACTTTGAAATAACTTGATTTTACTGTAATTAATTGTTTTGAGGAACAATGCCTGTTGCCATTTGAGAAATTGGGGCTGAGGTTTAAACACAGAAAAATACATGGCTTTGCCCTTGGTTTAAAGTCAATTTCTTTGACCTTACAGAAGCAGAAATCTGATTAGCTGATGATAATGATAAATGGAGATTTCCTAGGAAGTCAAATTGATTCAGTTGAAATGATAATTGTTTTTCATCTTTGTTAGCTGAGAATAATTAGTCTTGTGTATAATTGCCTCTCTTTGCTATCTTTTGTCGTGCATCTTAGTTAAGGTGGAGAATTCTTTATCCTTCTAGGCAGTTTGCCAAGCAAAGGAAAGGGGCTGGATCTTAGGAATGCTGAGTGCCTTAAGTTGTCTGGAAGGTAGGAGCAGCCAGCATTTTCCAAAAGCCCCAAGCCAGGAAAGTTAAAGTACCATGGAAATCTCAGAACTGGGGGCCAACGTTAGAACACAAGAGCAGTCATAGCTCCCTGTTCTTTACAGCACTGCGACATGCTGAAAATAAAGTCTACAGCAAGGTCCCCAAATCCTGCCATGAGTTCTGCACACACTGGCACCATTTGTTAGGTAGTCCTGAAATATCTTAAACAGTGGAGTTTTGTTAGCATACGATCAGTGGAATCTTATGTAGAAAAAATAATAGTACAGTCACTGCATTGTTACCAGTGTGTGACTTTTTTTAGGTATGCAATACAAATCTAAACTTCTGAATGTCCAATTTGTGTCAGGCTTCGTTAAGTTGTACAAGTAGTGAATATCTATATCTGTGATGTTTGAAGGTAGTGACATGATTAGGATGCAATGGGAACCAGAATGTCCTTGCCCAATGCGGGCTTAAATTTGGCATGCGTTGCCTTCCAGGGCAATGGTTACTGTGAGAGTTGACTCGTATGGAGGCCACAGCCTAACAGACTGTCAGCCTAATTTGCCCACACAGCGGGCTTCACATTCTCCGAGATGCCGCCATGGGGCAGGGGGGTTGCAGGCCGATGTTTTGTTGAAAGCAATGGGGCTTTCAACACTGCGATGGTGATGCAGATTTTCCTTCTTGACCTCTCTAGTCATGGCCCTTCATGGTCTTCCGCCCTCCTATCCTTCTACACTCATTTCCCACTGCAACTCCCGTCTTGGAGCTCTGCTCCTCTTCTGCTACCACTGGGACCACATTCACACCTGCGCGGTTATTGCGGGTTTTATATTCTCACTGATCATTTGTGATGTCAGTGAATGCGGCAGGCAGTATTCATACTTCTAGCAATCTAGCGGGTAATAATAACTGTTCATTTGCGCAAGAAGCATGTTTTTTATCTCATGCCAATCTTATGAAGTGAGAGTACAAGTGATGTTCAAATTCTTTTGACTGGTCCTCCGGGAACGTTTATAAGCATACAGCATAGCCAGAAGTAATAATAGATAGGTACCAAGAAGCCAATCACTCTGCAGATCTTGATGATTGATCTTGATGATCAATGAAGGGAGCATGGGGTATAACCAGTGCAGAAGGAACATGGAGGCAAGAGCACTCCATGCAGGCATGGTTTGATTCTGGAAAGAGCACTCCACACTCGTTTGCCTCCACCCCTACCCCCTTATCCCATTGTTCTCCCTGTTGTACTTTTTGGGGTTGCAGGTCACAGCGACAGGGAGAAAAGAACATCAAGATCTGCAGAGTGATTGGCTTATTGGTGCCTATATTATTACTTCTGGCTATGCTGTATGCTTATAAAGTTGCCCAGAGGACCAAGCAAGGAATTTAAACATTGCTTGTACTCTCACTTCATAAGAGTGGCATGAACTCAAAAATGTACTTCTTGCAGCCATTCACAAAGGAAATTACTGACAGCAGAAATGACTTCCATCATTGTAAAGGTAGGATTGGACTGCCCTGCCTTCCACATTGGTTATTCTCCATGCTGCCTTCATTGACCCTTTTAAAATAGGCAGCGGTGAGTGGGGGGGATGGGTGTGTTGGCGTGGTGGGTGGAGGTGTGTGTGTGTGTGTCCTTTCCCATGGACACACACCCATGGAGCCTCTTCCATTTTTTCGGATGACTCCCTGGGTGGGTGATGGGTGGAGATGGGTGTGCGTCAGGAGCACGCACGCATGCACTTCCACCCATGGCCCGTAGTGTTCACAGAGGCAACACCGGTAGAACACACACACCCCCGCCATGCAGTTTTCACTGACACCCCCACTGTTGAAACACCCTCCCGCACACCCAGCGGGAGGGGGGATGACCATGTAAAAATAGCCATTGACACGGAAGGGAGCATTCTGACCAAATGATTTGCAAATCTCTATCTGACGGAAAATAACGACAGGTGTGAAAGCGGCTATAGTCTACTCATGACTCCCTTGCTCCTCGAAATGTATCCATCCTTTCTCCCTTGCTTTCGCTGATGCCTGGGACTTTCTTCCCGAGTTCATTTGTTCTACTGTCTTCCTTCCAACCTTCAAATCCCTCCTGAAAACCTACCTCTTCTGTCAGGCTTTCCCTAGCTCCTCTCATCCCCTTGTCTCCTCCCTGATTTTATTAGGGTCCCCTTCTCCCTTGTAACTAAGCTAAGCATGTGCACCTGCACATTTACAGCGGTATTCCTCTTTCTCCTTCTGTTTCCCTCCTTTTCTCTACCCTCTGTTGTCTCTTAGATTGTAAGCCCCTCGGGGCAGGGACCTGTCTGTAATTGATTATTGTAAAGTACCAGGTACGTTGCTGGTGGTATATAAATACTTAATAATAGTAATAGTCATGGTGATAATTTAAGATTTTTGATAGTACTTATTTATATACTGCTAGCTATGTACCTGGTACTGTACAATCTCTAATTAGATCCTTGCCCCTGCTTACAATCTATGGGTACTAGATTCACAAAGTTGAGAAGTCACAGGTGCATGTGCTATTACAACTTCTAATGCCCACTGTTGTAGCAATCTCGATTGCCTCACAGCACCCGTCAACAATGTGTAGCCACCGTATCCAATCTTTTCTGCTAAAATGGCCAGTAGTAAAAAAGTTAATCTTGTTGACCTTTAAACTGCTACTGATAGGTGGCGGAACTGATACAATGCATACATGAAGGAGAGTAGTTACTTACTGTAGTGTCTCACAGCTGCTATTCTGTCTCATTATTTGGAGGCTTTGAAAGGCATCACTGCATTCCTCTATCTTTCCAAATAGATGGAGTAGAAATTTATCTTTCTGAAATGAGCATTTTTTTTTGGTAGCACAAGGTGTATTCTGACTAGTCACCTCCTCACCTGTGAAGCTGTAGAAACCATGAGGCCTTCACTATAACTTGATAAAATGGGAATTGTGGCTTCTAAATAATACCCTATTAGTATTTGTTTTTTAAAATTGCTTCTGCAAGACTTAGATTCTTATTACTTTCAAAAAATAAATGGCAGCTATTTGTTTGCATACAGTATTCATTTACTTATCGATCAAAGCCACAGAGCAGCCATTAGCGTTAGCAGCTTTTCAGAGGTAAAGGGAAGTTATAGGTGTCTTAAAAGGCAGCAATTTAGTCTTTATTCTAACAAAAAAGCATTAAAGAGCCTGTGGGGATTTGAGATCTCTCAAATATATATGGCTTCTGTATAACTATGTGAATCCACATGGGTCTTTCTGTATGTGAATAGACTCACTTTTGCTCAGTTTTCCTGTCAGTGGTCATTAGAGCACACTTTATAACAATGTTTTCCAACCTTTTCCCCCTCCGAGGGCTGAAATGATTTCTCTTAAAAAAAAGATGGTCCATTAGAATAAGGTTATCTGGCTTCCTGTATGTTTTTGGCATGGGTAAATGAGCGCTGCATGTCCCAGAGAGATCTTTGTCAGGCTGTATTGCTGTAGCTTTGGGGAACACTTCCTGAGGTAGGAAAAGGAGGCCAGCTGTTTGAATCCACCTCTGACTGGTCATAATTCCATACACTTCACCACTCTGGTTTTTGACTAAGTTCACGGTTCCCCAAGTGGCTCTATAGCAGAGTGAGCTGGAGTACCTTGGCTGGACCTGCTTCAGGTGTTGGCTGGCCCTGCTTGCAGAGTCTCTGGAGGCAATTTTTATTTTATTTTTTATTTTCACCTTTATTGTTAAAGTAAAGTTATATATAATCGTATAGTCTTTGGACAGATCACTGTCCACATCCTGGCTTATAGCTGGACAGCTACTCAAACAAGTTGCAAGATTGGAGAATATCAAGATTTTTAGGCACCAGGTACCTAGCATTTTTGAGCAACAATAAAGTTAACTAATATCAGAAACCCCAACCATTTACCAAGTTAAATAATAGAGCAACTAAAGGAGGCAATTATTAATAGGATTGCCATATATGCACATTTTTAGAGGGCGCATATGAGAAATACAGGTTGCAGGGCTGCAGTGGAGCCAAAGCAGCCCTGCAGCCTGTATTTCTCATAAGTGCCCTCTAAAAATGTGCATATATGGCAACCCTAATTATTAAACAGTTTGACAGGTGTGGCTACTAGACTGAATTGCCATGAGATTGGTTGAGGCTGCTCACATGATCAGAAGTCCAGAGTTCATAAGGCTGGGTTAGGGGCTTCGCTTGGGAAAAGAGAGAAACATGGAAGCCTAGAGTGAGGGCTGGTAAAAAAGAAGTGCCTTCAGGCAGATGAAAGAGGCAATCTTTGGAGCAAGGTTTGTTGGCCGTTCTCTAGCTATGAGTTGTAAGAGCTGAGTTTGTAGGGACTGAGTTAGATGGTCGGGAAGAATTCTGAGTGGAACCTGACAGTGAGCAGAGGAGACAGGCCTGTGAATAAAGGTGGTTTGACTGAGAAACTGGTGCTTGACTCAAGGGGGAAACTGAGGCATAGCTACTGTGCAGAGGGCATACAGTAAGTGAGTATGTCTGTGGGGTCTGCACAGTGAGGGCTTGGGAGGTTTCAGTAAAAGAAAATGACTGCATATGACTTTACTGACTTCTTGTAAGCCAGGGGTGTGGTCCTGTAGCAGGGTGAGTGAGAGTGCCTTGACTGTAGCTGTTCCTGGAGTAATCCAGGGAGCAACCTTCCAGTTCTGCTCTGGCTGAGCTAGAGGGAATTTTCAAAATGGCAATGTTCCCAGCTTAATTGTCTTGACTGAGGGGAGTTATGGTTGCAGCAGTAGTAGGGAAGAGGGATGCTTAGTGGGAGGAGAGAGGGGAAAAAGGGTATTGGGGAGAGAATGGGGGGCAGACATGTTTGTTTTGACTTGTGATATGCTGTGACTTCTAGTGAAAGTGGCATGCTTTCTTTCTTTTTCGTGTGTGTGTGCGTAAATACATTTAGACCACGTTCACACCTTCAGCTCCATGTCGGCTCACGCATATTTTGGCTCTGGGAGAGAATCTGGAAACCAAAACACGCATGGAGTTTGGCTGGTGCAAAAGCCCCATCGCGCAGCTTTACCAGCATTACCCGGAAAAGTACACAGCTGGCTCTGCACTCTTCTGGGTGTTTGCTGGCAAAGCCGTGTGGTGGTGGTGGTGGCTCTTGCATCTGCCAAACCCCATGCATGTTATGGCTTCCGGATTCTCTTCCGGAACCAAAATATGCCCAGCCCAGAGCTGGCAGTGTGAATGTGGTCTAAGAGAGGTTACACCTATTGACTACTACTTATCATTTCTATAGTGCTACTAGGTGTACGCAGTGCTTTAGTCACAGATTTTGAGATGGGTCCCTGCCCAGTGAGCTTTCAATCTAAGATGTGTGAGGGGGACACAGGGACATACAGACGCATATTCCCATTTTATAGATGGGGAACTGAGGCTGAGAGAATGTGACTTGCCCAAGGCCACCCATTGAGTTCATGGCTAAGGCAGGATTTGAACCCTGGCTTTCCAGGTCCAGCACCTTATCTGCTACATCACACTGGCTCTTGACCATGAAAGAGTTCCTGATTTCTAATTCATCCTTGTGTACATCTGGAATATTTCTACAGAAGCCACTGCCAGCATTTTTCTGGATTTAGATGTCCTGACAGACATCCAGATTTTGCCCAATAATCTTTTAATATGCAATGAACTATGCAACTAAGACCGCTTGCACACAAGATGGGGGAGTGGGAGAACTGCCCCAAGCCAAAACCATGGTGTGTGTGTGCGCGCGTGTGTGTGTGTGTGTGTGTGTGAGAGACACGTGAAGCCCCGCTTGTGTGTGTGTGTTTTTTTTAATTATTATTTCTTTAGCCCATTTCTGCCATGATTTCACTGACTGGAGACAGGGCTGAATTCAGCCCTGTTTCCCATTGCTAGAATCACAGTACTTTTGGGTGAAAGATGTCAAAAGCCCCAGGCACATGAACAGGACTTCACATGATCGCCCTGCTGTGATTTCAGCTTGCAGCAGTTCCTCTCTCCTGCGCAAGCAGCCGTAGACTCCAATTTCAAATATGGTTTGTATAAGCTCCTGGGTGGAGCACCAGCTTCCTCTCCACCTTGGCATCCAGCACAAACTTTGTCTTCACCTTCAAAGCTCTTCATGGATTCACCCCTTCTTATCTTTCTGCCCTCCTTTCCTGCCATGTTCCCACTTGAGAACTTCACTCTTTCTTTGCTACCACCCTCACCTGCCCAGAGTGTCCTGCTCCTTTCCCAATCTTTGTGCGCTCTCTCCTTCTGTTCCCTATGCCTGCAACTCCCTCCCTCAACATATTTGCTTTGTTCTGCTCCCTCCTCGACACTGATCTTTCATCCCTCTCCCTAGCTCCTCTCCCCTCAGTCTGCTCACTGATGTTCTCTCAGCTGTCCTATCATTCAGGGTCCCCTTCTCCCCTGTAATTAAGCTAAGTGTGTGCTCCTGCATCTTCTCAAATGTATGAATGTATCCCTCTGTTCCTCCTTTCAGTTGTCTCTCCTAGACTGTAAGACACACACACACACCCAGTCAGGGACCTGTGTCGAATGATTGTTCAGTGCCAGGAACACTGCTGGTGCTATATTCATGCTTAATGGTATTATGAATAATAATAATTCATAAAAATATCCTTTTAAGAAAAATGGCCTACTCTAGACTAAATAATCAAAGCTCAGTGAATCTAATAATGGAAATGGTATTACTCAGGATCACAACGAATACATTGTTGAGAGGTGGCTCACCCCTATCTATTATATTATTATTATTATTTTATTAAGTATTTATATAGCGCCAGCAGTGTACTTGGTGCTTTATAATTGTTATTTGAGACAGGTCCCTGCCCAGTGTGCTTACAATCTAATATGGACATGAGTGAGGGGACCTCTCAGCTTCAGTTCCCTATCTGTAAAATGGGAATGTGTGTGTCTGTCCCTCTGTTCCTCTCATCCTTGTCCATCTTAGTTGGTAAGCCCACTGGGCAGGGACCTGTCTCCAAAATCTGTGACTGTAAAGTGCTGCATATGCCTAGTAGCGCTATAGAAAATATGATTAGTAGTAGAACACATGGAGAGACAGACACACACGTCTATTCATTACAGATGAGAGAGTGACACTGAGAGGTTGTGACTTGCCCAAGGCCACCTGTGACTTGCCCAAGGACACCCAGTGAGTTCATGGCGAGGGTGGGATTTGAGCCCTGGCTTCCCAGGTCCAAGTCCAGCACCTTATCCACCACCCCAGGGGAAAATCATTGGCCCATGAGCTAAATCTGTCTCATGGTTTTTTATTTGGTACCTTTCCAATTCCTGAATTCCCATGGGTCCAGTCTTTGCCCTCAAGCGCTGAAAGCGTGAGCTCAGTAGAGAAGCAGAGATGGGAGATGAACCCAGAATACTCAAAACCGATTATTCTGAATATCTGGATCCTCCCCCTCCATCCTGAGTACACTCCTTAAACACCGCTGCCCCCAACTCTTATCCAGTCTGTGGAGCGCTTGTACTAATTTTCATAGTGGTTTGTGGGGGAGAAAAGGTTCCCCACCCCTGCTCTAGACTCTGTTGATGAGATTTTATGCTAGTAACGAGAAAAAAAAAAAACCTGTTTGCCCTAGCGGCTTTTGCAATTTAAATTATGGTGTGTACCCTATTAGGAAATGTCTGTGCAGAACGACTGCTGGAGGTCATGGAGTTAAATACGCTAGTTGGATTTTTGAAAAGGCTGGATAATTTAATAACCAATAACAGCATTAATAGTCGTGCATGCTAAGATAGAGGTTATCATGCTTCACCGTGTAAGCTGATTGCTGCAGGGAACCATGGTGCGGCTCCCTAGTCTCCTCTCCCTGCCTGATGCAGCAGTGCACAATAGCCAGGGGTAGGTTGCTTTGAACTGCCAGCTTCATCACTGCCAGAGAAAACATACCAGACTTGAAGGCTCGGTGGTCGGAAATGGTGTGGCAGATCTTATAGGAATGCATTTCACGATTCAGCTGTAATCATCAGCTACTTGTCTCTCACAAGGGTGTTGGGAAGATTAATGTTTACAAAGCACTCGGAGGATGTATGGTGCTAAATATTGTTATATTTATTCCACTTTATGGCTTAAAACATAGCTTTGGGAGGAGCAGCAGTCTGCTTCGAAGGAGATCTGGGGTTTGGAAGTGGATTAGGCACTCTAATCTCTGTGTCAGTGCAGATGGGTACCTAGATGGAGGGGGGATACACCAGGCATTTGAGAGCACACTTACTAACTAACTGTCTAGCAGAGGCTGTTAGAGGAGCTAATCACACAGCTGAACAGACTTTAGATAACAGGGATGCCTGTTTATGTTAAAAAAAACAATATGCAACAGGACAGCGTGGCTTAAGGAGGCAGGTAGATGAGATGAATTCCATTGCTAATTATGGAGAAAGGGCGATCAGGAAATGCTGGAGGTGAACAGCATGACAAAAAGGATATGGTCTACATGCCTGAGGCTGTCAACTGGAGAAACTAGTATTACTGCTGAGTACCTGTTTGGGCTACTGTGATTTCACACAGGCTTTTTGTTGATCTGAAATGTGCACACAAATACTGGATGGGAAAAAACCCATAATCTCTGAAGCAATTATTAGTTGCTCTTCAAAACCTGTAATTCAGCTGCTAGCTATGTACTGAGTGTATGCTAACCTGATAGCCCAGGTTGGGTGTGCGAGCCATTTCAGCTTAATTAAACCTTTAACACAGAGGAACAAGTTTATTCTATCAGAACCCCCAGCCTCAGATACTTGCTTCCTGAACCTGGCTTTTAAAAACCTTTTGTTGAGATGCTCATCTCTTTTTCCTACAGTTTGATAGCCATGACAGAAAATAAAGGAAACTGAATGTGGTGAGTTAAATTTCAACTGCAGGCCTTTGTCTCCCCTTCCCCTCATCCCCTTACAATGAGGTCTGAAAACTTTGTGACTAAAAAAATAAGTGCATCCACTCACTCCCAAGCCATTGCGGATTGAACTTTATCCCTCATTATATCTTTAACTGCAAAAGTCAGCATCTGCTTAGACCAAGATGCCCTAATGAGCAAAAAAAACTCTTGACTTCTCCAGGTGATCTCTTTGATTGGGACTGTTCATGTGTTGTAACCATAAGTATTGTTGGGCTCCCGACACCCAAGTGCTTTCTCACTCTCATTCCATGTCCCGATCAGCAGATATTATTTCAAGGAGAAATCCACTTCCTGCATACATAACATAGGATATATGCAAAGAAGGCCTGAATTAAATTAATAGGGAAATGCAGGAAACATTGAAAACGTTTTTGTTCTGATTTGGGCAGAACTTTAAACGTCTTCCATTGCCAAGCCTTTCTCATCTGCATATTTATATAATTACAAGAAAACAGCATTACACAGATGCCCCATGCCTGCAAGAAGCAAACAAAATCCCCTCAAACTGCAGAGAAAAAACATTTCCTTATCGAACTGAGTATCTGTCTCCTTTTTCATGCTGTAGGTTCTGTAAATTTCCTGTACTGAAATTGGCCTACCAGTCAGTTATTGGAAACAGTAAACAACTCCCCATCTAGCCATGATTGATCTCCTTGAGACTGTAGTTTCTTTGGTGTCATGGTCAAATCCAGGAACAATGGATGCAAATTAGGGCTTCTCCAAGGATTTTTACCTTGGTCTGTAAAACTGCAGAGACCTCTCAATCTGCTTGCTTAGATTAGGCGGTTTAGAGGCCAGAAGGAATACTCCGCTTTGACTCGAGGTCACATGGTTTCAAAGCTGCCCTTTTAATAACAGACCCTTTCTTATTCAAACATTTTCTTACAATTAGGAAATCTTGGCTGCAAGTTTGAGCATTGTTCATGCAGAGGGACTGAAATAACTAGAGTATTTTGTGGACATTCCATTCTGCTGTATTACAATTCATTGCCTGAAGGGAGTGGTGAAAGGGACATGGTGAATTTAAATCTTTTAAAGCACCAAATTTGAAAGAAAATCTAGTTTTTGATAGCGTACCCTTTAAACACTCTTTCCTAAGTTAAAACAATCTGCCATAGGGTTTTTGTGATCCCTTACTCATGTGTTTATAAATGCTTGCTCAGCAAAGGAAATCATATTTATTTAAGGAAACTGAAACTAATTCAGTAAAGTGCTGTCTTAAGGAAATTGAAAAAAAATAATGAATATGTTTTTGATAACTTCTTTCCTAATTTTAGTTGTAGCTTGTGCGCACATTAGGTACTGAGTTTTCTGATAGAAATGTGACTAAACCGCCCCCACCCCCCCCGTGGATGGTGTTTGTTCCACTTAGGAAATCTATTGCTATCTTGATAAAACAAAACCAATTTAGTTCTTCGCAAGCATAATGATATTCTTCAGAGAGGGTGTAGTGGAGAATACACTTGCAAACACTCTTGACAGATTTGGGAGGGGACGGGTAAGTTAGTTCACTGAGGAGATGTCAAGTTATTACTTTTAAAACTTAAACCCTATTTTATTTATTTATTTATTTCAAAAACTTATTACCCCGCCCCTCCTGCCACAGGCAGCTCGGGGCGGCTTACAACAATAAAAACAAACAATTAAAACACATTAAAAGGAGGAAACAGATTAAAAACAACCCCCCCACTCCCCCACCCATCACCTCTCTCCCCCGCCAAATGCCTGGTGGAACAGCCAGGTCTTACTGTTGCTAATAAATTATTGGGATCGAGATCGTCATAAAACACCACTCCAATGTGGTACAGAACAAAACTTTATTGGCACGGCACACCTTGGTTTTCTATTCTTGGCAGGATTATACTACACACACGGTATTATACAGATAGTCCCCAGATAAAGATATCTTACGTGTCCTGTGACTGGCCAAATCCTGGAAGCACGCAGGCTGATTCAGGGAAAAGACTGAGAGAGGGCCCTTTGGTGCTGGAGAGTAGAGCTGCTGGCGAGCGAAGACAAGTTGTGATCCGTGTGTGCAAGGTCTGGAAGGGAGTGAAACCACATGATTCACCAACTGGTGACCACTAGCCTTCACCCAAAGTCATGTTGTATGACCAGGTTCTTTTATACAGTTCTGAGGTACAGGTCAGTAATAGCCAGATGCCATGTCATGGTGACATCACACAGTTCTTTAGCATATCAGAAGAACGTCTTCCTGGGAGGAAGGGCCCTTTAGCATATCAACATCTGTATCTTTCCTTGATTGTTCTTTTCCTGCCTGGAAGTCAGTAGCAGAGTTGCAAATGTCCCACTTATCTGTTCACAATGGGTTTCATTTGTCAACTCCAGTTGTTCAGCAGGAGACTTTGTTAAGCATGTGTGGCGGTGCCAGGAGAAGATACTTGTCTGGCTATGCCTTTGTTAGTATGCTGATGGGGCCTTATCCACATGTTGAGTCATCTCAGCTTAAATTCCATCACAATCTCAGGCCTGCTGGCTGTTCTGGACCCTCTCTTTGCCTTTGCTTGACCGAAGTTAGGTCTGGCTTCCTTTGTCCAGGCCAGGAGAACATAAGATTATCAATAACACTATATTCTATTGCCATATTACAACTTTTCCAAAAAGAGGGGAGGTCTGGGGCCAGCCAGGCTCCCACCGGAAGGGAGTTCCATAGGCACGGCACGGCCACCCAGAACACCCTCTCCTGCGTGGTCACCTGAGAAACTCTGAGGACATCGAGCAGGGCATCCCTGGACGACTGCAGGGGCCGATCCAGGACACAGGGAGTGAGGTGGTTTCGCAGAAAGGCAGGGCCCAGACCGTTAAGGACTTTATATGTTAAAACCAACACCTTGAATCGAGCCCGGAAAACCACCGGCAGCCAGTGCAGAGATTGGAGCACTGGCATAATATACTCGTGGTGGCCCAGTCCCACTAGGAGACGGGCTGCCGCATTCTGCACCAGCTGCAATTTCTCAGCTGTCACCATGGGTAGCTCCACGTAGAGCACGTTACAGTAGTCTAATCAAGAGGTGATGAAAGCATGGATGACTGGGGGCAGGTCAGAGTCCGAAACAAACGACCGAAGCTGTTGCACCAGATGCAACTGGTGGAAAGCACTCCTCGCCACAGCCTCCACCTGGAGATCCAGGCGGAGCTGTGCATCGAGGAGCACCCCTAGACTCCGTACCTGGGAGGTCAATGGAGGACAGACTCCATCAATGATGGGGCCCACCAATTCCATCGCCTTACCCACTAACATCACCTCCATCTTGTCAGGATTCCGCCGCAGTCGATTAGCCCTCATCCAATCCCTCACAGCCGCCAGGCACCGAGCAAGCACTGAGACTGCCAGGCCTGGATCTGTTAAAAAAGTGAGGTACAGTTGGGTGTCAACAGCATATTGATGACACCGAACCCCTGAATCACCTTGCCGAGCAGCTGCATATACACGTTGAACAGGAGAGGGGACAGAACAGAACCCTGCGGGACTCCACACGAGAGCTCTCGGTATGATGAAAAACAGTCCCCAAGAACCACCCGCTGAGTTCTTCCAGTCAGGAATGAGTGGAACCATTCAAGAACAGTCCCACCCACTCCTGAACAGTCCCGCAGACATGTCACCAACATCTCATGTTCAATGGTATCAAACGCAGCCGACAGATCTAACAGGATGAGCAGGGTCGAACGTCCCCCATCCATATCTCGGTGCAGGTCATCTACCAAAGCCACAAGCGCAGTCTTGGTGCCATAACCCGGCCGAAAGCCAGACTGAGAGGGATCAAGAAAACCGATGCGATCAAGATGCCACTTCAACTGCCGAGCCACTACCTGTTCAATAACCTTCCATTGAAACGAGAAGATTAGAAACAGGCCGATAGCTGGCAGGGGAGCCAGCATCAAGTGATGGTTTCCTGAGCAGAGGCCGTATCACTGCCTCCTTGAGACAGCCTGGCACTCTGCCCTTCCCCAGGGAGGCGTTGACCACCCCAGCCAGCAACGGCCCCATTGTTTCCCGGCAGATTTTAACCAGCCAGGATGCAAAAGGATCTAATTCACAAGAAGTGGCCCTGACCGCCCCAAGAACATTCACTGCATCAGTGGGCGTCACTGACAGAAAATGATCCCAGAAAACCGGACATGACAGGGCTTCCATAATGTCTGGTTCCCCTAGTGTAATAAATGCTGCATCGGAATCGTGGTGAATATGAGCGATTTTGTCCACAAAATAATCCACAAACATGTCTCAGCGGGCAGTAGATGACTCCACTCCAAGACTGAGGCCGGACTGACCAGCCCCTGCACTGGGCCGCCTGTGGTGGGAGACAGCGGGATATAAACCGGTTAAATAAATAAATAAAGAAAGAAACCAGCTCCGCTGGACAGGATTTTGTGGATGCTATGAGGGCAGCAAAGAACTCCCTCTTTGCTGCACGCACAGTCACGGCATAGGCTCGTAAACTGGCACGTGAACAATGCCACCGTTGCTCCAACCGCCGCCCATCTCGCTTCAGCAACCGCAGCTCCTCGGAAAACCAAGGTCTGCAGAGCTGCTGCCTGGGCAGCGGACGCCTAGGAGCCGTCTGATCAATGTCCTCCATCGGCAAAGTGTTTCACAGCACAATGAGGTCATTGATGAGACAGTCATCCAGGTCAGAGGGTATTTCCCCCAGAGCATTTCGGAACCGTTCTGGTTCCATCATCCTCCGGGGGCGAACCATCCGAATCAGCTCAACACCCTTCCAAGAGCAGACATGCGCCAGGAGCGAGGTCTGTAGGAGGTAATGGTCCATCCATGACAAGGGCACAGCTGATATCTCCCCCACTAATGGAACACCCGCCTCAAGGCCGGTGCAAAACACAAGGTCCAAGGTGTATCCTCCCTGATGTGTTGGCTGATAGCCATCTGGGACAGGTCCATGGTTGCCATGGCGGTCATGAACTCCTGCTCAGCTCCCCCAAGGGCGATGTCAGTATGAATTTTGAGGTCCCCCAAGACACTTGTCTTTGGGAAATGCAACACCACCCCCGATACCACCTCTGCCAGAGCATGCAGGGAGGCTCCTGCACAGGTAGGTGCACGGTATACTATCAGCACTCCCAAACTGTCCCCTGCCAAATCAAACACAAGATGGAGACCTTTGATACCGAATGTGGATTGCACCGGATAGCTCCTCACAGACCATCCCTCCTTAAAAATCATAGCTACACCGCCCCCCCGTCCCTACAACTGTGGCTGGTGTTGCACGGAATACCCAGCTGGAACAAGATCAGCCAGAATAGGCCCCAATTCATTGTCCAGCCAGGTTTCCGTGATACATACGAGATTGGTGGCATGGTCCAGGATTGTTTCCTGGACAGCTGTTGCTTTATTAGCCACCGATCTTGCATTTAACAGCACCATCACAGGGTCAGAGGCCCTCTGACCAAGAACCTCCTGCTCCGCTGCTTGGGAGGTAGTGAGCGGGATATTTAACAAGCATCTATTCCGCCTCACGATTCTCACCTCCCCCCTCTTGGACCATAGCTCCCCCATCCCATCACAACCCCAATAGCCATGCCCTCCCCCTGGTCGCCCCGCTCCTGCCCCCTGGCTGTTCTGCACTGGCAGCAGGGGAAATCCACCCCCTCCCCTGGTTCCCCCCCTTCTCACAGGGAGACAAGAACCCCCCCACCCTTATTGGGTCAAGCCCCCCTCTCTCACCAGGGGGACGTGCCCAACCCTCCCCAACCCAATCCCCCCTCATCTCCCACCTATGCAAGGGAGGAGTCATTTTCCCCTCAATCCTACCCAACCCCATTAACATATACTCTAACCACCCACCCTATCCCATAGCCAGCCTCCCCTGACCCTCACCCAAGGGCCACACCCAATGGCCCTATGGCGTAGCCCATAGGCACGCAGCCCTGTGGTTCCTCCTGGGGTAAATGGGTAGGTGTGTAGTCCTTATTCAATTTGCACCGTCTGGCAGGAATTGGGTCCTGGGGGATTCCTCAATATGGGCAGAAGCCCTGGCTTCGATCCAGCCCGCCCAGTAGCTCTCTTCCAAGGACACTCCCCAACAGGTGTCTACTGGAGGGCCTCAATGGCCCCGACAAATGGCCAACACCCTTCAGCTGGTGCTTCAGTTGGCACCCAAGGGCCCCAGCCCCAGGAGAAATATTTTATTATTTTATTTATTTTGTAGATTTTTATACCGCCCCATCCTGCAAAGCAGCTCAGGGCGGTTTACAACAATAAAAATAATTTAAAACATATAAAATACAATATAAAATACATCAATAAAACAGGGCAGTGTGCATAAATAAATATATAAGTGGGGGATTAAAACTCACCCCCCCCCTCC
>QEPC01010959.1:2441467-2481731 GCA_003113815.1 Sphenodon punctatus | reverse complement strand
AGCATACTGATGACACTGCATGCCCTGAAACCCTCTCACGATCTCCCCTAACAGCTGCAGATAGATGTTAAACAAGAGGGGGGACAGAATGGCACCCTGCGGGACTCCACACGTGAGGTCCCGGGGGGAAGACATACACTCCGCCAAGACCACCCGATGAGTTCTCCCGGCCAGGAATGAACAAAACCAGTCCAAGATCGTCCCGCCAATCCCGGCACAGTCCCGCAGGCGAGTCACCAACACCTCATGATCGACTGTGTCGAACGCAACCAAAAGGTCTAGCAGAACTAGTAAGGTTTGACGACCCTGGTCCAATGCTAGACGGAGATTGTCAACCAAGGCCACCAATGCAGTCTCCGTACCATACCCAGGCCAAAACCCGGACTGAGAGGGGTCAAGGAAACCAGTGCGGTCCAGATGTTCTTGGAGCTTCCATGCCGCAGCCTGTTCAATAACCTTCCCTAAAAAGGGAAGGTTAGAGACCAGCCGATAACCGGCAGGAGCATCAGTGTCAAGAGATGGTTTCTTGAGAAGGCGTCTAACCACAGCCTCCTTCAGGCATTCAGGCACCCTGCCCTCCCGAAGGGAGGCACTAACCACCCCAGCCAGCAATGGCTGTAGTGTCTCCTGGTTGGCTTTCACCAGCCAGGACGGGCAAGGATCTTGTTCACAAGTGGTGGCACGAACACATCCCAACAAGAACTCCACATCGGCAGGCGACACCATCTGAAACTGATCCCACAAAACAGGACAGGACGGGGCATCCATAGCCCCAAAATGATCCTCTGCAATATCTGTGGAACCTAAATCGTGGCGGATGCGAGTGATCTTATCTACAAAGTACTCGATGAACCAGTCACAGCAGTCACTGGATTGCTCCAGGTACAGGTGGAGACAGGCAGGACTGACCAAACCTTTCACCACCCGGAAAAGCTCCGCTGGACATGACTTTGCAGATGCAATAAGGGCAGCAAAGAACTGCTTCTTTGCTGCCTGCACCGCCACATCATAGGCCTTTAAACTGCTCTTGTGCTGCCATCGATCATACTCACTGTGAGTCCGGTGCCACCGTCACTCCAACTGCCTGCTCTGCCGCTTCAAGCACCGCAGGTCCTCAGTAAACCAAGGAGACCTGTGGGAGACGGGGGGAGGGGGGGCAGCGGATGCCTGGGAGCCACTCTGTCAATGGTCTTGGCCAACAAGGTGTTCCAGAAGGCTACGAGATCATCGACCGAGCGGGTGTCAAGGTCCAGGGGAACCTCCCCCAGAGCATTCCAGAACCGATTCGGTTCCATAAGTCTCCGGGGGCGGACCAATCTAATAAGTCCTGCACCCCGTTGCTAGAGGTCAAGCTAGAGGTCTTTCAGAATAAAACAACTTTTCTCTTCAAAAAAATTGCTTCTAGGATTGAGACCCTTGTAAGGCATTTTTATTATGTGAATATTTGCTTTACTACATAAGAGAATGCTATCCACAGATAATAAATCTGACAACCCCCTCGCATAGCAGGTTTACTTTAATGTAGTGTAATGTGGCATTTACACCATCTGTGTCTATTTTTAGGGCAAAGATAGATGTTGAACTTGAAGTTTATGTGCCCAATCCATCCTAGGCTGTTTTTTGTTTGGCCCTTCTTCCATTCCTGGATCTGTCCCATGAATCCAGTCCTTATCCTCAAACACTGGGGGGGGGGGGGGAAAGGGTGCTCTGAAGAACCGAGCAGAGTTGAGGGCATGCACTAAAGGATGGGAAGATGGATCCACGCGTAGATCAGAGGTGGGCAAACGGTGGCTCGGGAGCCACATGCAACTCTGCAGCTGTTGCCAGAAGTGACTGCTTATGGCCCCATCTGTGAGAAGCAAGAGAAGTTGAACCGCCATTTCCCCCAACTCCACCTCCTGGGAAATGCGGGACCAGAAGAGCGTGCTCTGTGCTGCTTTGACTGCTGCCGCCGAACACACCAGACTGCCTGGGAGCCAGAGTTTTGATGTGTCTGAGGTGGAGTTGGGGGAAGCCATGCTGTTCTGTCCACAGGATCGAGGGAATCTGTGATCAGTATAATGCGTCTTGTGGCTCTCAGCAATATGGAAATGTTGGTATGAGGCTCTTGGGCTTGGGAACGTTGCCTGCCCTTGGCATAGACATATCATCTGGGCCCTCCCCATCCTGAGCACACCCATTGGGCACCTGCACCCCCTATCTGGTCTGTGGAGTTCATATTAATTTTCAAAATGGCCCATATGAGGGCAAATGCTCCCTACCCTGGCTTTGGTTTTTCTATCGTCTGTATGTTTTAATTCTACCTCTCCCTCCAAAAAACAGAATAAATGGATGTGCTTGCAGTACATGCACATGGGAGCTGGTGCCTCTGTAGACTAAAAAAAATTGAAATGGGCTTTAAATGAATTGCCTCAGAATATTTGCAGAGTTAAGCCCAGATCATAAGTCATTGTAGGCTGACACATTGAGAAGTCAAAGGGATGGCTAATTGACTAATTGCTTCCAGGGGGCAGGGGGAGAAAACAACTGGCCAGCTGAGAGGGAAACGAAAATTAATAAAAGACTGAGCCCAAGGTTCAGGATGAGGGGCACTAGAGCTCAGAAGCAATGTGTTTCCCTCTGTGGCTGGGAATTTGCCTCAGCGTTTCTCATCTGGAAACTTGCCATAGGGCCTTGTGGTGTCGGGGTGCATGCTGGAGTAGGTGGCAGCGAGGGCCTGGCCAGAGAATTTGAACTGCGTTCCTGCAGAAGGTTACAACCTTTTTCCCTGGAGGTTCTCAACATGGCTCTGACCCTGGAGTTTTTCCAAGGTCAAATGAAGTCTGAAGTAGGTGAGCCAAAAAATGAGGCGACAGAAGACTTGATCCCCCCCCCCCCCCCCCCCCCCCCCCCATAACACCAAACAGTGGTTAGTGATTCACATTTTAAAGTGGCTGTAGCATACTTCTGGATCAGACTGGTAACATTTGACACATTAGAGAATCAGGCCTGGCGTTCTTGGGCATCCCAGTAGTGCTCTCTTCCATGGTATGATGGGATGCGTACCAACCAGAAAGTCCTAGGAAGCTTTTGGTTGAAAAACATGGCTTCATCTTGCAGGCAGCACTGTGCAATGCATAAACATTCCTTGCAGCTCAGTACATTCTTGGCTGGGATTTATTCAAGGTTCAGGCTCAAGTTGGCTGTCTCAATGCTGTGCATGACTTGTAATTACCACATAGAAAAATGAAATAACATTTAGAAAACTGCCTGGTGAGAGTGTTCAAAGGTGGCCCCAATAACATTCAGAACCGTCAGCCCACAAACCTGTCAGCTACTAACTACAATGCCGCCCTGGGTGTTTGCAGCAAGGGCAAAATCTTCCATGACTACTTAAGGCAGCTCTAGTTTGCAGATAGGGGCTCCCAGGATTTTGCATTCAGGATGGCCTGAAGCTTTACCTTGTATGGGCGATAAGTAGAACACAGAGTAAACAGGCTCCTATCCTATTTGGAAGCAAGCCATGGTAACGGATTCACTTGCAGAGATGGATTTTTGCAGACTCAAATTTGAATTGTTCATTCAGATACAGAGGGACACTTTGACTAGTACGTCTCCCATCGGTTATTGACTTTTAGTCTCATTGTGGCTAGCAGTGAGGTTAAGTGGCTTCAGGAGTGCAGCCCAAGTGTCTAACCTGTAGATGTTGGCTACAACATTTTTATACTGGAAGCCAATGTATTTCTTCAAATGCTTGGAAGTCTCAGAGTTGAAACTACAGTCTAGATACAATTTATGGTAAGGGTGTCTGACAGTCACTAAGAGTCCTTACAGGATCAGGCCCCAAATGTCTGGGAGTAAGTGTCGGCAAGGAACCCCCTACTAGCAGCTTCAGAACATAGAGGTGTCTGCCCCTCTAAGGCAGAGAGCTGGCTAGGTAGCCTTACGTGATTGCTCTCAAGTGGGCATGGTAGGAACCTGCAAGCCAGCAGCCCCTATAAAAGTAGATCTAGAACGTTCACAGGAGGATCTGAGAGAGGTTGCCAGGGGAACTGAGGGAGCCTCCAAACAGGGGGAATGCCCGAGAGGGTTCCCTGAAGGCAGGAAGCTAGCAGCCATACACAGGACTGGGCTTGCTTGGGCTAGAGAACAGGGGTCTGCCTTTTCAGGGAACTACTCAGGGAAACCAGCAAGAAGGCCAGAGAGGGGATCTGCTGCTGAACATGAGATTGCCCATATAGACTGACTCAGTGCAAGGGTACTGTCAGTGCCCAGACTGAGCACTGTCTTGGGGCAGGGAGGCTGTTGTGTTCTATGTATTGGCAAAGGACACTCGGGGTATTAATAGTAAAAATAAAAAGGAGCTTTCTGGTGAAATAAGAGTGTGGCTTAACTTGATGTGGGTATGGATCCTGTGAAGAGTTACCCACACAGGGTGGGGACCTGTGACAAAATAGAATACCCTTTCGTTTTAATCCTCCCTCCAGACTAGTAAGTTTTACCTAACGTTCACTTATGCCAAACGTCTCTGATTTTTGTGTTACAATGCGTATATAAACAAAACATGAGGGTGTGACTTGACTGACCTGCATTTTATGCAAGTTCAAATGTGTACATTTTTTTTTGTAAACATGGTGCCATGTGGTGCATACACCATTTTACATATCTTTTTCAATAAAGAACCATGCTCATAACATTGTGTTTTGAAAGTATTGTGGTGGCAAATCGTCTTGCAAAGTTATGAATAAAAAATAAATACCTTAAGCAGAAGCGTGATTACTTCCCTTGCGTCTGCCTGCAGAGACCTTTTTTAAAAAACAAAACAAGCAAGGCGATGGGGGGGGGAGGCGTGACCACTGACTGGCACTGCTGGGGCGCACCCACTCACGTGGAGTGAGTGGAGAACACTTCAAATAGGTGGCACTGAGGCAGCCCCCCTAAATTTGGCTTGCCCCGCATCAGATTTCCCGGCAGTGCTCCATTTGACATGTCCTCTGTGTGAGTGCTGTGGAACCAGACGCCCAGGCAATTGTGGCCAGTTCCTGTGACTTGCAAAGGCAGTGTCCCTTGCCCACAGCGCCTATGAGCAGGGAACCTGTCTGCTGGCATGGGTGGCCACCCCAGCTCATACGTGCAGGGGATGTGTGGGCGTCCGTTGCCACGCACTTCTTTGGCAGTGTGCCATGAATGGGTGCTCCGTGGTTCATGCGAGTGCATGTCCCCCCTGCTCCACCTTCAGATGAGTGGTCGGATGAGTGGCTCTGGGCTGGCCATGTGGAGTAGCATCTAATTTAAAAACACCCATGTAGGGCTGAAATTAACATTTTATATTTGTGACGTTCATTTGCATACTCATGTCTACGAGTGACTATCCAAATTCGTCTTGGCCGCTGTTGCAAAATTCACAAGTTCAGTTATTCGTTTACTTCATTTTGGTACTTTGCTCTTTTAGGTGGTATTGGAATATGAATATAAAGTACCAAAATAGCAACACAAAATACTGAAATGACAATCTGGAACCTCAAGGTAATTGGGAAGGGACTACTGCTTGTATTTGCTTCTTTCGAAAGGATAATGCACTAGTGCTTCCATTCCTTGCACAAGTGAATAAGAGGACACTTAAAATCGGATTCCTTTCCAGTGGTTTCTTTTATTCATCCTGTACGAAAGGTAGTGTGAGTCTCTAGGAGATTACTCTTGCCTGTAGAGTAACCTTTAATATTTACCAAATTTTTTCCAAGTTATGCTTTAAAAACACCCCCCCACCCCCACCCCAGTGCTTTCAGTACGCCAGCTCCTCCCCATCCAACTAGTTAGTCACAGGAGCCCTGTTCCTCTTCTACAGGCACGGTAACACTTCAGAGGATTTTCTCATTCTTTATACAGATCTATTTCTGGGTTATTTTTTTTTAATCTGGTTTGATTATTTTAAACTCTGCCATTTTTATTAAATTAAGTTGCCTTTTCTCCAAATGAGTTGTCTTGGCCTCTTCTCCCCTTAAGCTGAGATTCAGTGACAAGTGAATGTCACAGTTTGACCTTCTAGCTTTCCTTGGACTGATCCAAATCAATCATAAAGATTTTCTTTAAAAAAAAAAAAACAATACAGCCACACAAATGCAAAAAGTGGTTCCCCCTGATGAAATGCTGCAGAATCAATAAAAAATGTACTACAGAGGTGTTAATTTTGCTTCATTTATATATTGGCATGGACATCATAAAGAATTCCAGGGCATGTGCTTCTGTAGGGGAGAGAGATACTAGCAAAGAAATTGTTAAATGTTCCTCTCTGCAGAGCCTAGCCTGTGTTTAAATATTATCAGCTCATTGGCCTATAGCTCTAAACACATTCATTTACAGAATTCTTTCCCCCTCAAAGAGCATAAGCATCAAAGAATGACAGTTCTGTTTGGTACAGTACTTTGAGATGTGGTGACTGATCAAGTGTAGCAGACTACAAATTTGATCTCCAGGTTGTGGAAGCACCATACTTTTCAAGCATTGCTGAACTGTTTTTGAGGCTCTAAAATATGTCTTTATTTCATTTTGATTAATTTATTGGTGGGCTCAAGGACGGGTGGCAGGGGCGGGTAAAGCGAAACCAAAGCAAGGTCTTGCATTATCAAAATAGGTCTTTGGTGCTTTTACAAACTGAACTTGAAATCCTGTATTCAGCTAAAAAAACAATATGCACCAATGAGACTGCTAGATTAGACTTGGAAATAATATAATGCATCAGTTTATATTGAAATTAAAGGTATGGTTGTAAAATGCCTCTTTTATGGCATAAGGAATATTTTGGTACTGGAACATCATATCTGGTATTTAAAACATGCATTTTAAGGAATGCACACGTTAAAAGAAATTTGTGGGGCTTGTTTTAATAGACAACTGCATGCTTTCTCTGCTGTTTACTGTGTTTTAAAGGAAATTGAAAACAATATTATTGTGTAACCCATTTTGATCAGTGTACTCAGAAAAAGTCTTTTGGAAAGTATTCATGCCAACAGCAATAAATATTAAAATGCTTTACTGTATTTTAGTATAACATAGAATTATTGTTTATTGTTGGAGCAGGGAAGAACTGGGCTATAGGGCATGTGGTTGTTGGTTGTTAACAGGATGTTCTGCCCTTACCCTGAGGTAATGTCCACAGAAGTCAAAGGGAGTCTTCCAATTGACTTCGGTGAGCATTGGATCAGACTCAACCAATGTTACTTGTTCAAATCCTTTTGAATAGCAGTCAAAAGTTTACCACCATCTGCTAGCTGTTCACTGACCTATATAAAATGAGTTGGTGGCCTCAGTTCAGTTCTTAGCAGGCAGGTATCCATCTCTCATGGTCAGTTTATAGTGTTCAGTACCTTTCTTGTTGGCCAACTCAATCTCACTCTTAATTCTAGTAGTGGTTCCTCTGTGGGTGCAGCTACATAAGACAGGCTGGGGAAGCTGCTATGCTTTAGGTAGTCTTACCTCTCCATGGACCCAATAAGCCACGCAATTCAGTGGCTTGTGGGCCCGGGGCCCACCAGATATTTCCCCTGCCCTGGGACAGGGCAAGCAGCTGACTGTTCTGTGATTCGTCCTTTGAATAATTCCAAGACCGCATCACGGAGCAACCGTATCCCAGTGGGTGTAAGGCTGCCCAAGGTGGGGCAACTCGTGTGGCCAAACAGTGGAGCCCTGTTCTAATGGGTCCGTGGATCGAGCCCATGCTCCTCCCCCTACCTGACAACTGATCATTGGGAGCGGAGGCTGGGAAGAACGTGCACCCTCTTCCCAGGCTCCCCTTCCCCAATCAGTTGTTAGGTGGTGGGAAAGAGGGAACGCATTCTTCCCAGGTTCCCCCCCCCCCCCCAATCCACCCGATGAGCAGCTGATTAGGGGAGAGGGGCTGGGAAGAGAGTGCATGCTCTTCCCAGGTCTCCTTATCCTTATCTGTCCGACAGCTGATTGTGGGGAGGAGGACCCCAGAGGGGCGTGCGCACTCCCCTCTAGGCCCCTCCTCCCTATGATCAGCTACTTGTCAGCATGGGAAGAGGGGTGCACATGTGTCTGTCCCTCCTCTGATCAGCTAATATTTGAGGGGAGGAGCGTGTGCACTCCTTTGCTCCCCCACCAGCTGCATGGGCCTAATCCTGCACCATGGCAGGAGTTGGAGTTGCCAGCCCTGTGTGACCAGCTGCTTGGCCCACCTTGGGTGTGCAACAGCTGCTGATGGTCGTAGGGGAGCGGGCCATGTGACCTGCTCTCCCTGCGGGCCCAAAGTGTGGCAGAAGCGATTGCCCGCCATAGGGCCGCATGGGGATCGGGCCCATGCAGCTCATGTGGCTGCACTCTGTGAGGCACACTGGCAGAGTAATGGGACAGACTTTGCAGTGGTGCTGCTGGCTGGCCAGCTAGGTCTTGGCACTGCTATTAGTTGACTGTGGGGAAGGGGGGGAGAAAAAGAGCAGAACTATTGGTATCCTACGGTATTTTTCATGTTTGGAATGAGCTTTCCTGATTTTTAAAGGGGATTCCATTTCCTAACTCACTAGTCTTTCATACAACAAAATAGCTTACTTGCCCATGATAATGTAGATAACGTTTTGTGACTTAAGAGGGAGCGCTACAAAATAAAATTCAGAAGAATTGATTTCTTTAGTACTTTCCCAGACATTTCCTTGCACTCTTGGGATGCCATTGTACCATGCACACGTCTTCCTGTGAAATCCTGAGAGAAACCCTGAACCAGGAAGAGCCCAAGGCTATGACTAATATATTTCTCAGTCCCGTGCTGCAGAGCCTTGTTCGGGTACGTGAATCTAATCACATAACCTACATATACATCCTATATCAACTTAAAGTTTAGGAATTGCAGATTTACCCAGTGTGCATAATCTCCCCGTGAGTCTCTGTTATGAAATGCCTATTGGAGTATAGGGAGTGTTTTCCAGAGGGAGGGGCCAATTGGGAAGAGGTGGCTGTGGCGAAACGCCAGTAGGGGGCGCTATACAGCTGAGCCACCCACCTCACTGTGTTTCTCCAAATCTCTGGCTAGGGGTTCCCACAGCTGACAAACCCCTAAAAACACTTGATATTCCACTGCCACCACCTGAATGTTTCCCAGCGGGCATTCACACCACTCAGGAAATGTGAACCCCCAAAAGGCAAAAGCCGTACAGCTTCCCCAAAGCACTCCCCTTTCCTGGCACTTTGTTCCTGGGATTTCCTCCTCTGCGTTGGAGGCAGATCCCCAGAGCTACCCACCGGAGGCTTCCCTTGGTTCCAAAGCTGTTGGCTTCTAGCCAGATAGGTAGATTTCCCCTTCTTTAGTAGCTTGGCTTAAGGAGACGTATAATGCTCCGCCAATAATGTGCACACACACCCAGTAGGGTAAAAAGAAAACTAAGACTTTACTAGTACATATAAAAAGGAATAAAAGCAAAGTTTACACCGAGAACTAGAGGTGATAATCCTTAAACAATTAGAGTCAGTCCTGTGGACATAGTAGTCCGTTTGGAAAGCGTTTCCCTATAACTGTAGCTGAGGTAGCAAGCAAGTACTCGCACTGGTTCTGATCAGGTCTCCATAGGGGATGGTTTTCCTATGGGGTCCAAGTTCTTGCAAAGGCCAGAGTTACTGGGTGTTTTCAGACATGATGAGATCACAGTGAACCACGCTGAATACCTTCATGTGGTCACTGTGCCCTGCACATCTATTCGGCGGCCGCCAGATGTTCACCACGCTGAATATCCACATGGGGTCAATTTCAACCACGCTTCCTGGGCTACCGGCACGAAAATCGGCTGAAGCGTGGTGAAAGTGATTCCAGGCAGGCATTAAAAAAAAGTAACGTCTGGTCGGCTATCACAGCCCGGAATCCCCGGCGGGATTCTGGGCCGTGGTGAACGTGGCCAGACGCTGCGGTGGCATTGGCCTCGCCGCCCGCCCATCTCCCCGGAGGGTGGGCAGCGAGGGAGCTTGGAGGGTGCGGGGCCGTGTGGCCGCACGTTGCGCTGCGCGGCCCCGCCCCCTCCCTGATTCCCCACCGGGATCCCCAGCATGTCTGTTTGCCGTGCCTGGGTGATCCCGGCGGGGAATCTCTGGGTTGTTTTCGGGACGGGGTGAAGCCGCCCCGTCACGTCTGAAAACACCCACTGTTAAGCCATGTTGTCCATGTGTGCCTCCAGGCAGGGAGGTCACCAGCCTAGCAGCGTCTTCTAGAGATCTCAGTCAGTGAGTCCAGAGCGAGCAGAAGGGGTGTGTCCTGTTTTTTTAAGCTCGACCCCTTCTCCCCTTTGGGAATCACCCCCAGGTAGGGGTTTCTTCAATCCAGGTGAACTGTCTGAGCCCTCTGGCCTGTGATCTCACTTAGGTGAGACATCATGGCGTTCACCTTGAGATACTGATCCCTGTCCTTGGCTTTTGGAGCATGCCCAGAACACTTGTTCTGTGACCTTGCATTTGTCCAGACCCTGGGGAGGGGGGGTGTTGATAGGGTGTAGCAGTGTGTTTGTCTAGGGTACTCTGGTAGGGAAACGGGCATTTTGCCACAGTGGCACTAAGAAGATCTCCCGCTCCCTCTCTGACATCGTCCTGTCTCTGCAGTCCATGATGATGTCCTAACACCCCACAGGGGATGTGGCCTTGGCAAAAAATGTGGGAGTGTCTCTTTACCCTACCTCTTTTGACATGGCCACGCCCTTCTGGGGCATGCCCCTTAAATAATGGGGTGACCTACAATGCTCCAAAGGGGGCATGGCTTCATGAAATCCAGGGGGTTGGGAGTCTACTCCTTTGACCTCCCCGCCAATGCCCATGGACAGGAGTCTATAATTCGTACCTCTTAAGTGTCCCTGATTTTCAGGTAGATCCCTGATTTGACATCTCTTTTGTTATCTGTCCTGCAGTCAACAGAAAATGGTTGCAAAGTCTTGCATTAGGAAAGGGGCGAGGGAGAGAAAGCAATTTACAAACAATCAGAATACTGATTTTGAATTTCCGAGCATGAAAGAGCCAAATGGGGTTTACGAGACAAGTTCAGAGTAGCCCTTCCTGTGTTACAGACTTTTTATTGTCCTCTGTGACTCCTTAGTGGCTTCTTAATGACTCATCTCCTTGCAGGGATAAAATTGTCTCCCTGGATTTTTTGTTTTTTTTAAAAAGCTCCTCTGTTTGGGAGCATCATTGTGGAGCTACTTAAGTTTCATTTTTAAACCAAAAAAATAAATAAATTCAGACCAGTCTCTGTTAGGCAATATCCATTGCATAACACTATGCTATGAGACTATCCACACAACTAATCTGTCAGAGAATCCACACAGGAGAAATGGCTGGAGTGTGATAAAGTTTTATTGTCAGAAGGAGGCCTGTGTAAACTGTATCTAGCAAGGGGCTGTGGAGGCCAAAGCAATTGAGGGAAATGCTGTGCTACACTGACAGGACAAGGGTTTAAGTCTGTCTTATGTGAGAGAGACATAGGAAATGAGTCCTTTTTTTTTTTTTTTTTTTTAAAGTTTTTTTTTTTTTTTTCAAGCACAGACTCCTAGTTAAAAAATAAACCATTTTGAGAGTCTCTGTTCCTGATTTCAGAATTCAGCGGTTAAGAGGTATTGTGTGGTTCTGAGTGCACTCTCTGAAGTTGTTTTCAGGGGAAGCGAATCCTGGTAGGAATGATTTGTAGGAAATTTGACAAGCAGAAATACATGGAGTTCTTGGTTCATGCCCAGCTATTTCCCATGTACGGACTAGTAGGGCCCTATGTTGGTATGTAGCATCTCATCGATTTTGTGTATCCTCAGGCATCCTTATTAGTAACTGACAATTAATTTTGCTCTGTTTTGTGTGCCACACTTGGAATTGATCCATACAGTGTGCTTATTAATAGGCATAACAAGGAGCTTTCTCATCATTTAGTATACAATACATAGGCTCTGAATAAGGGTAGTACTGTTCATGTTTCAAAAAGCTATGAAGGCTTGCTTGAACACAACAACTAATTAAAGAAAGGAGTGCTAATTAGCAGGGCTGGCAAATTAACTGTATTGATCCCTTGAGGTTCTGGCAAGCTTTCGTTTAGGTCAGTTCACACTTTGAGTAGTAAAGCAGAAAAGCACATAAATCATCAAAGAAACTTAATGAAAATATCTGTCCATAGTTAAATATTGGGAAAGTAATCACTATGCTAAAGCATGATTTTACACTTACTATTTTGTGATATGAATTTTAATGTTTGTTTATAATACATTGATTTGTGTTCTTGTATTTATATTTTGTATTTTATATTTTAAAAAATATTTATAGTTACCTGTCTCGAGCTGCTTTTAGCAGGAGGCTGCAGGATAACAATTCTTATAACAAATAAATAATCAGATTTTAAGGCACTTGATAGGTCTGAATATAAAAACAGACAAAATATGTTTGTAGGTTTTCATTTATATAGCAACTTTTTATCTTTAAAAAGAACATTTAAAAAAAAGCCCCAACATATTAACCTGTTGTCTATAATCGCAGAACTTGCTACTGCTGCATTTAGATATCTACCTATCTCTGGGTTGTCTGAGGCAGCTTCCCTTTTTCCTAGACATGGCCTTGACCCTGGTGATCCACATATTTATGACTTTCTGGTATTTTTGCTTTGATGATCCATAACCAGAAGCCAGTGTTTTGATGTAGCATGTTTCAACCAACTTGTGATGCAAAAGGAATTATTATGAACAAAAGTTGAGCTCGATGTTCTAGATAGTGTTTTGGTTCCTGTGAAATTCTCGATTAAAGCTGGATAAAACTTGTGTCTGAGGTTCAAAGAAACCCCTGATTTGGTTAACCAGAACATATTCTTGACCATCCCTGTGTCACAACCTAACACAACATCTATGATGCCCACATCTAAGAGAACTGCCAGGAGCAATGTTTTTAGGTTCGTTACAGCAGAGTACAAACATTTCTGAGTAGCTGGCACTTTTCTGTGGAATTTCATTCAACGTGTGGCTAGAATATTGTGACATTTATAAAATATGAAAGTCAAAAAGACAGAGGTGATGGTGGTGGGGAGGACGAGGGAGGTGTTGGCCCCCCTGATTGGGGGGGTTCACCCTCCTATAGCTCAGCAGATTTGGAGTTTGGGGGTGGTGTTGGACTCGGATCTCCACCTGGATCGATAGGTGGAGGTGGTGGTGAAGGCCGCCTTCCGCCAGTTGTATCTGGTGTGGAGGCTGCGTCCATACATCTCCAGGCTGGACCTGGCCTCCCTCATCCATTCCTTTGTCACCTCGAGGCTGGACTACTGCAACGCGCTCTACATGGGGCTGCCCTTGTTCCTGCTTCGGAGGCTGCAGCTAGTGCAGCATGCGGCGGCCCATCTCCTGATGGGGACGGGTCATCGGGAGCATATAATACTGGTGCTCCGGACTCTGCACTGGTTGCCAATAGCATGCCGAGCCAGGTTCAGGGTATTGATAATGATCTATAAGGCCCTTCACGGTCTTGGCCCCTTGTACCTCAGGGACTGCCTTGCCCTACGCGCCCCAGAGTGGCTCCTTTAGTCTGCCAGGGGTGCCTTCCTGGAGGTCCCCTGTGTTAAGCGGGGGGCCAAAATGGAGAGGGCATTCGTGGTGGCCGGGCCGCGTCTTTGGAATTCCCTCCCGGAGGAAGCTCACCTGACCCCAAGCCTTTTAACATTCCGGCGGGCTTGTAAAACCTGGCTGTTTGCCCAGGCCTTCGGGGAGGGTGGGATAGGGTTTTTTTTGCTCTTCCCTGCCCTTATTTTTATTTTATTAATATTTATTCTTCTATCACTGTGATGTTGTTAAATTGTTGATGTTTTTAAAAAATTGTTTTATGAATGTTTTTAGTTGTACGTTGCCCCGGGATGCTGTAGGCATATGGGGCGACTCATAAATGCATTAAATAAATAAAAACAAGGAAAGACTTTTAAAAAACCTCAGTGGTTTGACATTTGTAGAAAAGTTGTGATCTCCTCTATGTACATCGAGTATGGAAAAATAAAATCATGCAGATATATTTTAGAGCGCTTTACCTGAGTTTGTATTCACACAGCTTTAACAATTGTACTTGCTGTGCAGTGTTGGGGAAAAGAGAGAGCCTTGGTACATCTGCTATATAAAGCTGGAATGAATGAACGTGGATAAACCCTAGCATTGCATTGGGTCTTACAAATGATTGGTACTTTTCATGTCTTTTGGGAAAGGATGCTAGTCACCAATGATCTCCAAATATTTATCATCTCCTGGAAGAAAGAAGAGGGAAATTCAGGGGTATGATCCAATGCCCCTTCTAGTCAGTGAGTCCTGACTTCTTCCATTTGATTGAATTGGTTTGGACCCCAAGATAAGGAATGATATAAAGAAACTCCAGAATAGTATTGCTTTATGTTAAAATGCCTACGAGCCACTACATTCTCGAAAAGATTGAGAAGCAAAATTTGTTTCCTAGAGATTTCAGCACAACTTAGGTTTCTTGTTTTGAAACATGAATAAAATAAACCCTCATACAAAGAGTGTAACAGGGCAGGCTGTTGGCATCTGCCTGGTTCTTTAGGTCACAATGGCCACCTAACTGCAGGGGCAGTTATAAAGAGAGGACTGCACCAAGGCTGGTACAGATGCAAACCCAGGGGGGAAATAGCACCTAAGCACCTGGCACCACTGAGGGCTGGGCGGCTTATTGGGGCCATGAGCCCTCAAAGGGAGCTTTGGAGCTCTGTTAGAGGAGGCAGTAAGACAGGTGCTAGGCTGGGAGCCTCTGACTCACCCTAACCCTGGCCTGGAAGGGTTTGGCCCAAGCCAGGGGAAAGGAGATATCTGGCTGCAGGAGAGGTTGTGCCTGGCCCAGCGAGGGGCCTATGCTGGGGTCCACAAGACCCCATCTATAATATATGTGGCGCTGCGTACTATCGAAGTGTTGGTGATGGGTTGTAAGCAATACTGTGAATAAAGGATTCTGGGAATAGAGGATCCAGTGCGGTCCTGGGTTCTTGGGGGTGGGGGGATCTTGACAGTATTCGGCCTAGGGCCCAGTAAACCCTTCTGCATTGAGACCAGATAAATTTAACATCTTCTCTAATTTCCGATGACAACATTCTTAAATGACCGGGGTTTGCTGGAGAGAACAGCTACAACCGAGCACTAGGCCTGTAAGGCCTTGGATGAGTTGCATTCTGTCTCAAACTCAAGCAGAGATCAACATCTTTTCTAGAGCTGAACCCCCGAGTCACTGCACACTCCAGTTCATTCCGTTCCAGTAGTCTCTGTAGCCTCTGTCTCCTCCCATTTTGGGGTGTGTGAGAGTCCTTTCTAGCTTCCTTCTTCCTATCAGCACTGCAGCTCCTTCTTATAGAGGGTTTAGATCTGCCCAGCATCATTGGACTCCAGTTGGGTAATCCGCTCATTAGGTAGCATGGCTGTCTTCTGCCTGACTGGGGTTAACCCATTCCTCCTGGGGGGAGGCAGGAAGACTTCCCCTATCGCAACGTATTTCTCTCCTATGGAAGGACAAACGGCAGCATCCTTACATCTGTTGTTCTGCATGCTGTGTTTGTGTTAGCTGCACTACAGTGATTGCTTTGTGCTGTCACCCCCATGTCTTATTCAGTGTTTCACTTGATCTCTGCACAGTGATGAATACATAGCAGCCAGGGTGTATATTGAAAGGAGACAAGCAACCAGGAAAATAATTATGGCGAGAAACTTGCTGGTTTTGTGGCCCTTTTGTACTGCTCCTGTATGAGGAGTCAGAAAGTACTACCCCTTCGCGCCCCGGAACGGCTCCTGCGGTCGGCCGGGGGTGCCCTCCTGGAGGTCCCCCGTGTTAAGCGGGGGGCCACGATGGAGCGAGCATTCTCGGTGATAGGGCCGCGGCTGTGGAACTCCCTTCCGGAGGAAGCTCGCCTGGCCCCAAGCCTTTTGACATTTCGGCGGAACTGTAAGACCTGGCTGTTTGCCCAGGCCTTTGGGATGGAGGGTGGGGGGGTGATTTTAATCCCCCACCCATTTATCTATTTATGATTGTTTTTCTAGCCCTGTTTTTTCGATGTATTTTATATTGATATTTTAACTGAATTTTAATTGTTTTTATTGGTGTTGTTAGCCGCCCCGAGCTGCATTGCAGGAGGGGGCGGGATAAAAATCTGAAAAAATAAAATAAATAAATAAATAAATAAATACCCATGACAGGTGGGCAAAAGGAGCTATAGCGGTCTCTGATTCTCATGCAGCTAAGATTAGAGCAGGGGGTGGGGAACCCCTGCTGTTGGGTTTTTGTGTGGCTCCTTTCCAGTCATGGATCTGTCCTGTGGATCCATCCCCTACCCTCTTGCACTGAAAGGGTGAGCTTGGAGCAGAGAACAGAATTGGGGGCATGCACCAAAGGATAGATGAGGGAAGATCCATGATCTGGACCTTTCCTTTCCTTCCTCCAACGTGAGTGGTGAGTCCTGTAAACCACTACTACTATCCAGCCTTGAAGTCTGTACTGATTTTCAGACTGGACCATAGTAAGGTAATGGTTCCCCTCCCCTGGTTTCAAGGAGCCCTGGACCATTTAAAATTATGCTAGCGAGTGGCATGGCTACTGGTAACACCAGGGATTAATGGCTCATGCATCGACAACTTTTTCCATGTCCTGTATTGAGTAGAGATCTGCCGCACCCAAAGGTTGGAGCCAAAATGTATATACCAAAGAAGAAATTACCTTGGCCTATAGGAAATACATGTGTGGATTCATATATTTTGAGGTAGCCAAAGTTCCCAACCGTACTGGGAATCATCATACTGTCTGCTACAAGCCCCGTACCAAAATCTTCACGTGGCCAGAACAGATAGGAGGTGGGCACTGAGGGAGCTGCACCAATACCTCTGCATAAGGCTGCTACTTCCAGCTGTGCATGGAGGGAACAGCATTTGAACTGCCTGGGAGCTGCTTGCAGCTTAAGGGCCACAGTTTGGTCACCCCTGATATTGATATATGTATCACTTTTGCTTTCCTTAAGCTATTTTTAGTTTTATTCTCTCTTATGTTGATATTTGGATTTGTCTGAAGAGGTAGAACATACTCCGTTTTAATCATTAATGCCCATCATGTTACCTAAATATAGGTTGGGATACGAGGATTATTTTTAGGGCTGAAACGCGGTTTTGAGTTTTTCTTGGTTATTGTTGAGAATCATGGTTCTCGACACGTTTTAAGCAAGAAACGATAATCAAGAAAAATACTGATTCTCGACACTTCTTGGTTGAAATTTTTTTCTCAAAATACCGTTTACCATTACTATTTTACTGCAATTTACCATATACCAATTTACCGTGTATCATGTTTATCCTGGTAATGCACATGTGCAAAGTGGAATATTGCGCATACTCATTTCTGTCTTCATATTGTTTCTTTGTGGCCTATAATAATTTGTATTTTATGGTATAGGCCAGAAATTTCCAAATTATTGGTCAGGATCCAGATCATGCCATCTGCAGATGGGTCTCATTGTCAATTGATTTCTCATGTATTTTGCATATATTAGTCAGTGTGAAGGGTTGCAGAACTACATTGAAATTTTAAAGTTGGGTCACATGGGCAAAAAGCTTAAGAACCTTTAGCATGTAAAGGTGTATCCTATGTAAACTAGGCTTCCCACTTCTTTCAGTTTGACCCTGAGACTCCCATTTTTCCCTATAAGAGTCTCAGGATTTAACCACAAGAGGTAGCCACCCTATATGTAACTGATCTTCGGCATGGCTTGTGCAGCACTGTCATACTTATTGATAAGAAGCTCGTATTTTGTTGAGTCTTGAAGGTTATATGTAACATAGGAATTGGACATTCTTCAGATAGAGGCCGTTTTTAAACGGGCATGGCTGAGGGGGGCGGGTCCATGTGTGCCGTGTGGCGCATCCATGCATATCCGGTGGGGTGGGGGAGAGAATCAAACAGGCTGGGATGGGTGTGCGATGAGTGTGTGCCCTCACCCAAGCATGGCTTGACCTGCCCCCCCTCCCCATTGGGGCATCCAGGATTTTTCCCTGATGCTCCGTGCGTGGGCATGAGTGGGCAGTGAATGGATCATGGGAGTGCGTGCCTGCCTACACCGCCTTCAGGTGGGTGCCCGGGTGGGTGTGGAATGGGTGGACCTGGATGGGCACGTCCTGTTTAACAACGACTGGACTCTTGAGTTAGTCCATAGTTTTTCAATCTAATTTAGTCCAAAATTATGCCTAAATTATCCATTTTTAGCTCTAATATGCTACCCATTCTCTTTCCTTCTGTCCATAAGGGACGTTTGAAAAGGCTTCTGTTAATTAGAGTTACAGAGTTCAGAGCTATTGTATGTTGAGATCTTTCTAATTGCATACTCAGACTCAATGCATTTTGCTGGGATGGTGACATTTATGAATTTATTCATTGAAATTACTTCCTATAATTTCATCCGTGGAAAATGCTTTGTGTCTGAACCACAGCTGCATTGTGATTTCTAATGATAAATGTTAATTGATAAATGATAGGCATGATCTCTTTTTTGTAGCTTATTACAATTCTGAATTGAAAACGATGGGAATATTTTCCTCTGATGTATACAAGAGAGAGTGCATGAAATAAGTGTTCTTTGGGAGACATATAAAGAACTCCCATTTGCTAACAAAGCATGTTTATTAGAACTACAAAAGAATTAATACAATTAGCTGAGTATATCCTTTCCCGGTAAATCTGTACACAGAACGCAATTCTCCGTTTCTAGAAAACTAGTTCTAAGCCAGTTTAGCCTTAAAACGGGTCCCCATGGACATAAAAGCAATGACCAATGCATTGATCACACGTTGATCACTATGGGTGTTTTCAGACATGATGCTAACCCCAGTTTAACTACACTTTCACCACATTTGAACATTTCTTATGCATGTTGCAGGGCTGTATGGGTGCCCTATGCAGCCCTGCAACATGCATAAGAAATATTCAAGTGTGGTTAAACTGGGCTTAGCATCATGTCTGAAAACACCCTCTATCAAAGGAGCAGGTATGTTTAAATGTTAGTGATGGCAGAGCAGTAAAATTTGTGAAATCTAACACAAACTGTCCAAGCAGTTAGGACTTTCACCTGCTTTATCTCTTGCCAGAATAATAATTTATTAGAAAAAACAACTGCACAGCGACATCCATGATAAGTGATTCTTAATACTGAAAGGAGATAGAGAAAAGCAAGGCTTTTATGTTCCATTGCTTGAACAATCATAGTGCACCTACATATTTAGGCTAAGCAAGGTATTATTCTATTTACATATGAATCAAACTTCTGATTAATTTTTTTGTTAAATTAACACATTGTTCCACACAGCCAAGTCTATTCATTTCCTACTGTATAATTGCACTTCAAGTGTAATATGTCCTTTCACATTGAGTTTCATTTGGGCTTTTTGTTTCCTTGTAGGGACCATTTCTAGGGGAACTGGATATGCCCCCCCCCCGTGTGTAAAATGTCCCCCCTCCTCCCCCCCGGCCATTCTGAATGCTTCTATCTAACCTATGCATGTATGCTGTATTTAATATGTGTACTTCTCTAGATATCAATGGTACTTAGGGGTAGTCTGATGAAAAATCTGAGCACTGAATAAATTTTTACATAAAGCTGCTCTGGCTCTTAAGTTCATGACTCTTGCTTACGGTTTGTTTCTATGTTTCTGAATAATATTTTGGTCTAGAAGTACTTGTCTTCAATTATTATGAAATGGCTTTTGTGAAGAGGAAATCTCACAATATACTGTAGGGATGGGAAGATTGGTATCGGGTCAATCCAATTTGCCTGATTTTTGGCCGAATCAGACTGACCCGATTTTGAGATGGGGGATCCAGTTTCCTAATCATACCCCCCATATGGTCCCCTTGTGAGTTCTTGGAGCGGCGCTGGCGCTTTCAGCTGCCGTCAGCTCTGCCTCCCTCGGATGCCCTGCCTGGCGCCTGCCTTCTCCAGACCTCTGCCTGTGCTCCACCTGTGCTAGTACCTGTAGCAACAGTGCTGTTGGGGCGGGCAGGCAGGGCAGGATTCCGGGGGAGGCCAGTGCCAGGCACTGGCAGGGGTCCAGAGGAGGTAGAGCTGGGGGTAGAGGAGCCCAGCAGTGGTGGTGGAGGAGGGTAAAGGGGCGGGGCTGGGCACGGGTGAGGGGATACCTTATTTTCTTAGGCCCAATGATGGGTGCGGCACAGACCTCTCAGGGCTGTGCTGGGAAGAAACTAACCCCCCAAAAGCAATGTGCATGTACAGAATGGCCACCATGCGCAGACCAGATGCCACTTTCCAAAATGGCACTGATGTTGCTGGCACCATTTTGGCCACTCAGCGGAGCATCAGAGAAAAATCTGAACTGCTCTGTGTGGGGGAAGGCTAAAACATCCATCCCATGTGGGTGGGTGGTCCGCGACCATCCCACTCAGTGCACACGGACCCACTTGCCAGCTATGAGAGTTTAAAAATGCCTCCATCCTTTTGGAGCCCTGTTAAGTAGGGCACCGCATAGGTGGTGGGATCCATACACATTGCTCACATTGTGGGCTAGTTTGGGAAAGTTCAGGTAATTCCCATTACCACATCTACATTGCCAGACATGTCTCTGCCTTAGGCCTATCGCTGTGTTCTCTGATCTATTTTGTGTTCTTTGGCATGTATTCATTTTCAACAAAAAAATGTATTCTCTTTATCCTCTCCTTCTTCCCTGCCTCTCTTTTCCTCCGGGGGTCCCTGCACATTCCCCTGTTTTGCCTCTGCCTGCTCTAGCGCTGTTGTTTTTGCTCTATGATTTCTGATAGAAACCAATGCTCCTGATGTCCTCCTTGATCTCTCTGCTGCCTTCGATACTGTTGACCACTCATTCTTCCTGGATTCACTTCACTCCGTCCTTAACTGGTTCTCCTCCTACCCCTCTGACCGCTCCTTCAATGTGTCTCTTGCCAACTCCACCTCCTCCTCCTTTCCCCTCTCGGTTGGTGTTCCCCAAGGCTCTGTCCTTGGCCTGCTCCTCTTCTCTATATATACCCTGTCCCTAGGCAAACTCATTGCCTCCCGTGGCTTCCAATATCACCTCTACACTGATGACACTCAACTCTATTTCTCTACTCACTTTCTCTCTCCCATCTATTCAAGCTCGCCTCACCAGCTCTCTCTCTGATATCTCTACCTGGCTGTCTCAACATCAACTCAAACTCAACATGGCTAAAACTGAACTCCTTATCTCCCCCCCCNCTTTTAAACTCTACATCGACTCTGTTGCCAAATCCTGTTGCTTCTCCCTCCATAACATTGCTAAGATTCACCCTTTTCTCTCTGTTTCCTCTGCCAAATTCCTTGTTCACACCCTGGTCATCTCTCACCTCAATTACTGTAACCTCCTTCTCACTGACCTTCCCTCGCTCTCACCTTTCTTCCCTTATCTCCGTCCAAAACTCTGATACCAGGGTTATCCATCTTGCCCATTGCTTCGACCACGTGCAGCCCCTCCTCTCCTTTCTTCACTGGCTCCCCATTCCTGAACGAATCCTGCACAAGCTCCTAGTCTTCACCTATAAAGCTCTTCACAACCTTGCTCCCCCCTACCTCTGCGCTAATTTCCCTCCGTATTCCAATCCGTGAACTCCGCTCCTCCTCTATCCCCTCTCTCGCCCTCCCACGCCTCCCCTGCTCCCCTAACTGCCTTTGTCCCTTCTCCCTAGCTGCCCTCCCACGCCTGGAACTCCCTCCCTGCCCACATCTGCCTCGCCTCCTCCCTTCGTACCTCCAAATCCCTCCTCAAGCCTCACCACTTCCGTTCTGCCCTCCCCGACTCCTCGCTCCCCTCACCTAACTCCTGCTGATACCCTCCATTCAGTACAATCTGTTACCTAAGGTCTGTGTACTCATATCCTCACCACATGGACCAGCCAGCCATCATTTTCAATGTAACCAAGCTAAGCGCGTGCACCTGGGACCTCGCATCCTTGTTCATGTTACACTCCTTGTCTCTCCCTCTGTTCCCCTTCCTTCGTGCCCGCCCCCCCCGTCTCTCAGATTGTAAGCCCTAGGGCAGGGACCATGTCTATTCCATTACTTTGTAAAGCACCAGGTACATTGCTTGTGCTATATAAATGTTTGCTAATAATAATAACAATAATAATAATAATTGCTGCTAACTCTTCTGTAACCTAGTTTTTTCTTTTAAGTTCCACCCGGAAACATCATGACTGGCTGTACAGGGGAGTGAATGAACAGTTGCTGAAACATCTAAATTCTTGAGAGAGCCTTATGGGATCTTCAGCTTTTGGGGGATTTCATTTAAGGAAAAATCACAGAATTACAAATTCACTACTAGAATGAGCCTCTCCGGCTGTATGCAGGCTTTTGAGATAGCGTTTTTAATTTTAAAGTTGCACTTCCTTTGCTCCTGGGAAGGTTCTGGCTACACTAATGCACTTCAGTGTTGTGCATCCAATTTTATTTCATTGACTATCTCCAGTAAATGTTATGACAGACAAGTTGTTAAAAAGAAACATGGCCGAGACCATGTGACTTAAAAGTTCATTAACTAATTTAAAAGATGGTGTGCCTAGTGATAATGCCTTACATGCATTATTTATAGTGAGCCTTTATTTTTTTCCCTCCATTTCTTGCATAGAGCAGAATAAGATTCTACTGTAGGAAATTGGCTCCTTTAAAAAAGAATTGATTTGCTTTAAATTCCTTTTGGACGCAAGCTATCTAGTGCATGCTCTGTGTGGTTATAGAAATAAGTTTTAATAACATGCACATTGTGAAAGCAGCGTTACCCACAATTTAGTAATTGACTCGTACCACTTGCAAATAAAACAAATTATAGAAAAGTTTGAACCTGAAGGATTTCTTGTTCTGTTTATTTCAGTAAAGAATTAAGAGAGTCATTTTTTACTTGGGTAAATCCACAATATATTAGCCTCACTGACCATCATGGATTTTCTTTATCAATATTGATTTCTGTGAAGATGGCCCTTGTTTATTTGCTTACAGAATAAAAGGCTAAGCAGCACATATTGACCAATTTCTGTTTTCAGGCCACAGTCACAATTTGATAATGAGGTTAATGATGGGCTAAGCTAACTGTCTTTGCACCCCCATAAGATTCAGGAAATCCTTCCTGAAGATCACAAACTGCTAGCTGTAAGAATTGTCACTGCCCCTTACAATTATAATGTGACAGTATCCATCCTGATGTACTTTGCTTTAAGTTTAAAATAAATATGTTTTAGAACCTAGGTATATAATATTTCAGCAGGGTGTAGCCATTTCCTGTAAGTCTTTGCAGACTCTTGCACAAAAATATTCATTGTCATTTAATTCACCATGCTCCATCACCCACAGTCTGTCAATCAAGTGAATCCCCAGTCAGGACTCCCAGCTAACTTCCAGACCCTGGCCCCTTGTAGTTTCTAATTCCAGACCTTGGAGAGCTCCCAGCACACTTTAGCCTGCGGTCTGCCAGACTTCCTGTGTCTGCTGTTCTTATAGTCCTTAGATGGGGCAGGCTCAAGGTGACGAGTAGGTGCTCTCAAAGGGCCATCACCTATTCTGCATTACTTAATTTGTAAAAAAAATAAATGAATTGCCAGGTTCCAAGCCTGCCCCAGAAGCCACGTCTTTGCAACCCATAAGCCTCACCCCTCAACCCAGAGCTTGTCAGAGCAAGGAACGGAACCCTAGTCTCTAGCTAGAAACCCAACCACTGGGCCACCCTGCTTCTCTACAGCTGAATATACAACAGGAGTTCTTTGATTTAATCTATATAATGGTCAGTGCAGGGGGTTTGGCCAGAAAGTCATTAATGAAAACCAAACAAACCATTCAGGCCTTTTCTGGCTATTATTTCCAAACTTGAAATGGCCAATACTGGCAATACCCTGGTCTTTCAAATTTTGTGGTGTACGCTCCTACTGGGAACCTTTCCTGGGGCTCAGCCCCCCTTGAATTTAATTGACAGGACTCAGCCTTGATAAGTCCCCTGCACAAATTAAGCCTTTAGTCTGTCACAAATATAACCTAATGTGTCCGCTCAGCTGAGCAGAATGGTGCATTGATTTCCTAGTGGTGTAAAACGTTTGTATGTACGGTCTGTCACTCTGTCCCCAAGCCATGAAAACACTTCATTTTTATCAAGGGAGTTGTCCTGTTGAAGTCAATGGGACTACTCAGGTGTTGACAGTTAGGAATTGTTAGTGTACCCACTCCACAGCTGGTGTTCGTGAACGTACACAACCATGAAATGAGGTCTGAGTTACGAGTTTGTTTATCTTTTTAATGGGTCTTTCCAACACTGCACCCCTCTACCCACATATGGCGCAACAGAGGAACATAAATCCGAACATAAAAAGTCCAAGCAGCCTCATCTGGGCTGTTAATTTGGCTGGGGGTTTGTGGCAAAACCCCACTCTTTTGGCTTCTCTGTCATCCCACACACCAGGCTTAGGCTCTCCAGAGCTACCTGTAGTGTGCTTTGTAGGGCTTGGGGCAAGCCTTTGCAGGGTCCCGCTTCCCTTGGTTTAACTGCTGTCCTTTGTGCCTATTCCATCCTCCTGGAGAATGCAGAACAACAGACTGGGCCTTTTATCCAACATTTCTCCTCCCACCCTGCCTTTACCAGCTAATTCTGCTTCATCTCAGGACTCAGGAGAGTTCCTAGCATACGCCAACTTAGTTTTAGCTCCTGCCTAATTGGTCTCCCACAATAGACTGCCAGAGTTTTGGAGTTTGCTGCTCTTATAACCCCTTGGAGGGGGTGGACCCAAGGCAACAAGTAGGCCCCCATAAGGGGGCTGCTGCCTGTTTTGTCACAGGAACACACTTAATTATCTTGTTGAGGACCAGAGAGTTTAGTATCTTTGACTGATCACTTAAAGGAGGTGAGACCTACATAGGTCATGGGAGGAGATATCTGATTAGAAATGGCTCAAGTTCTTGTCTTTTTGGTTCCTTGTTCCACCCTTGAACAGTCGTATGTCAGTAGATGAATTATTTAACTTCTTTGGGTAAAGCCACAAGAGATGGGGTGGGCAATTTCAGCTGCCATGCTTTGGTCTGGTGAAGAGAGCAGACCACACGATCTGCTACCCCTCCGCAGCCATCACCAGCCATTGCACACCTTAACCCACTCTGTGTCAGGCTGAGGAGCCAGCCACATGGGGCTGGATGCCTGGACTCCGGCTGCACTGCAGGATTGAGCACGCTGCTGCTAGAGAGCTGTTGGGTGGGTGGGAAGAGCATGTATGCTCTTCCAGGGTGCCGGCCCCCAATAGGAGGAGCACGCACAGGACCCCTCGGTCCCAATCCTTAGACCTCACCTCACAGCAAGACTGCTTTGACCGAACAAACGGGAGACGGCCTGTTAAGCCAAGCACTGTGGTGGTAGCACTTGCCCACCATGGGGCTGTGCAGGGATCGGACCCTCAACAGCTTGTGTGATTGCCACTATTGGGCAAAGCCACATGAGATGGTAACCCACTTTGGGCAACGTTACTATGCAATATATCACTGGCTGCCTGTGGCGGATGCATCGTGCAGCAGCCGGCTGCCCATCCCAGTTTTGAGTGAACATCTGGTGGCCATACGATTCACTGCCTTGTGTGTTAACATTGTACAAAGTAGAATAACGCTACCCAAACTGGTTAACGACTCATGTGGCTTTACCCAATGGGTGCAGTCACACAGGCTGTGGAGGGCCCAATCCCTGCGTGGCCTGTGGCGGGAAAGCGCTGCTGCCACGCTTGGGGCAAGTGCGGGGAGAGCAGTTGTTTTTTCCCCTGGCTGCTGTCAGAGCCCCTACCATGGCCTTGGCACCAGCCACACGAGTGGACGCTTAGCGCTACTCTGTTTCCTTCTCCCAGCCTCAGCAAGTTCCCACCCACAGCTGTGACGTAGCCGGTCATGACAAATATTACCATTTGGGGGTAAGGCTGCTATGTGACGTGTCCTTGGACTTTTTCAGAGGATGCATTGCATAGCATTGCATAGCAGCCAGCTGCTTGCTCCAACCTGGGGTGGAGGGAACATCTAGGGGCTGCCAGCCATGAGATGCACTGCACTGCATGGCTTGCAGTGGGTTAAGGCTACTCAAGGTGTGGTAGCCTTCCCACAGAGTCTCATGTGGCTGCACCCCATGTCTCAGTTTATCCATTTATATAAAAAAAATTATTCACCACAACAGTTAATTATTATTTATTATTATTATTAACAAACATTTATATAGCGCCAGCAGTGTACCTGGCACTTTACAAAGTAATAAAATAGACATGGTCCCTGCCCCTAGGGCTTACAATCTGAGAGACAGGAGCTGGGGGAGAGACTTAGGAAGGGGAACAGAGGGAGAGACAAGGGGTCTAACATTCATGAAGATGCGAGGTCTCAAGTGCACGTACTTGGCTTGGTTACGATGAGAATGACAGCAGGCAGGTCCATGTTGCAAGGATAAGGGTAAACCGATCGTAGGTATAGGAATAGTGGCTCAGCAGGATAAAGAGTCAGACAGAGCAGAGCGAAAGAGGTGAGTTTTAAGGAGAGATTTGAAGGTATGAAGGGAGGGGGCAAGGCGGATGTGGACAGGGAGGGAGTTCCAGGCATGGGGGGCAGCAAGTGAGAAGGGACGAAGGCGCTTAGGGGAGCAGGGAAGGCGTGGAAGGGTGAGAGAAGGGACAGAGGAGGAGCGAAGTGCACGGGCTGGAGTATGGAGGGCGATAAGTGCAGAGAGGTAGGGGGGAGCAAGGTTGTGAAGAGCTTTATAGGTGAAGACTAGGAGCTTGTGCAGGATTCGTTCAGGAAGGGGAAGCCAGTGAAGCGAAGAGAGGAGGGGCTGCACATGGTCGAAGCGACTGGCGAGGTAGATGACCCTGGCAGCAGAGTTTTGGACAGAGATGAGGGGAGAAAGGTGAGACCGGGGAAGGCCAGTGAGAAGGAGGTTACAGTAATCGAGGCGAGAGATGACCAGAGCATGAACAAGAGTTTTGGCAGACGAGACAGAGAGAAAAGGGCGAATCTTAGCAATGTTATGGAGGGAGAAGCGACAGGATTTAGCAACAGAGTCAATGTAGGGTTTAAAAGAAAGGGCTGAGTCAAAGATGAAGCCTAGGCTACGGGCTTGGGGGACAGGCAGGATGGTGACTCCATCAATAGTTATTGACAGTGAGGAAGGAGAGGAAGGATGAGGGGGGAAGATAAGGAGTTCAGTTTTAGCCATGTTGAGTTTGAGTTGACGTTGAGACATCCAGGTAGAGATGTCAGAGAGACAGTTGATGAGACGAGCTTGAACAGAGGGAGAGAGAGAGGGAGTAGAGAGATAGAGTTGAGTGTCATCAGCATAGAGGTGGTATTGGAAGCCATGGGAGGCAATGAGTTTGCCTAAGGATGAGGTATAGATCGAGAAGAGGAGAGGGCCAAGAACAGAGCCTTGAGGAACACCAACTGAGAGGGGGAAGGAGGAGGAGGTGGAGTTGGAGAGAGACACATTAAAGGAGCGGTCAGAGAGGTAGGAGGAGAACCAGTTATGGACAGAGCCACAAAAGCCAAGGGAGTGAAGGGAATCCAGCAAGAGTGAGTGGTCAACAGTATCGAAGGCAGCAGAGAGATCAAGGAGGACAAGAATGGAATAGAGACGTTTAGATTTAGCCACCAGAAGATCGTTGGTGATCTTAGCGAGAGCAGTTTCAGTAGAATGAAGGGGGCGGAAGCCAGATTGGAGGGGGTCAAGGGAGGAGTTGGAGGATAGGAAGTCAAGGCAGCGGGAGTAGACAACACGTTCAAGCAGCTTGGAAGCAAAAGGAAGGAGTGAGACAGGACGATAGCTAGAAGGGTCAGAGGGGTCAAGAGTGGACTTTTTGAGAATAGGAGAGACTGTGGCATGTTTGAAGGCAGAAGGGAAAGAGCCAGTAGAGAGGGAGAGGTTGATGATGTGCAGGAAGGAAGGGGCGACAGTGGGAGTAATGGAGGTGAGGAGGCGGGAAGGAATGGGATCAAGGGGGCAAGTGGAAGGGTTGGAGGAGGAGAGCAGAGAGGAGATTTCCTTAAGGGAGGCAGGGGAGAAGGAGGACATGAGAGAAGGAGGGGGAGGAGGGAGAGGGGTGGGAGTGGGAAGAGAGGAGTGGGAAGCGATGTCGAGGCGGATCTTGTCTATCTTGGAGGTGAAGAAGGAGGCAAGATCCTGAGCAGAAAGGGAAGAAGGAGGGGGAGGACAGGGAGGCTTGAGGAGGGAGTCAAAGGTAGAGAACAGGCGGCGAGGGTCCCGAGAACAGGACTCAATGCGGGAGGCATAGTAGTGTTGTCTAGCAAGGGAGATAGCAGAAGTAAGGGTGGAGAGACAGAATTTGAAGTGAAGGAAGTCAGCGTGAGAATGGGATTTGCGCCAGAGTCGTTCAGCAGCACGAGTGCAAGAACGGAGGTGGCGGATACTAGGGGTGAGCCAAGGACGGGGGTTGTGGGAGAAGGCAGGGCGGGAAGAGAGAGGGGCATGGGAGTCAAGTGTGGAGGAGAGAGAGGCGTTGAGAGCAGAGACAGCGGAGTCAGGGGAGGAGGAAGAGAAGACTGTAGGAAGAAGGGGAGAGAGAGAGGAGGCAAAGTCCAGGGGATCAATAGCTTGAAGGTCACGGAAGGGGCGTAGAGAAGGGGAAGAGGAGGGGGGACAGTGGGAAATGTTGAAAGAGGCAAGGAAGTGGTCTGATATAGGATGAGGATCGAAGGAGAGATCAGCGACAGAGCAGTTTCTAGAGAGGACAAGATCAAGAGAATGGCCATTAGTATGGGTGGGGGAGTTGGTCCAAAGGTGGAGGTTGAAGGAGGAGGCTAGGGAGAGGAAGCGAGAGACTGAGGGCTGAGATGGGTCATCAACATGAATGTTGAAGTCACCAAGGATGAGAGTGGGGATATCAACAGAGAGGAAGAAAGTGAGCCAGGACTCAAAGTCAGAAAGAAAGGAAGAGAGAGGACCAGGGGGACGGTAGATGACAGCAACACGTAGATGGAGGGGGGAGTAGAGGCGCACGGAGTGAGCCTCAAAGGTATGGAAGGAGAGAGAGGGGGGAGGAGAAATTGGTTGGAACTGACAGGATTTAGCAAGAAGGAGGCCCACCCCACCACCCCGTCCTTCAGGGCGGGGTTGGTGAGAGAAGGAGAGACCCCCACAGGAGAGGGTAGCAGGCGTGACAGAGTCCGAGGGAGTGATCCAAGTTTCAGTAAGGGCAAGGAGCTGGAGGGAGCGAGAGAGGAAAAGATCATGGATATAGGGAGCTTTACTGATAGATGAGCGACAGTTCCAGAGGGAGCAGAAAAATGGTAGTTGATGAGGGGGGAGGCAAGGAATAGGGATAAGATTGGGAGAAGGGGAGCGTCGTGGTAGGCTAGAGACAGGAGGAATAGGGATAAGATTGGGAGAAGGGGAGCATCGAGGAAGGCTAGAGACAGGAGTGGAAGGGGAGCAATGAGAGAAAGTAGCCAAGGGAGCAAAGGATGTATGGGGGAGGTTAGAGAGTGGTGATCGGTTGGGGGGAGGAAGAAGCTGGGAGGAGAAAAGTAGAGGAAGAAAAAGATGGACAGGAAGAGGAGAAGGAGAGGAGGGAAAGAAACGGCGAGAAAATAGGGCAGACATGTTAGTGAGTAAGATAGGAGGGGGAAGTACAGACATTAATAAATGTCTTAAGGTTTAGTTAATTACTTTGAGTTCTCAGATAAACCACGAATTTGGAATTCTCTTGTATTTGTCGGACAGGCAGCTGACACCTATGGGTTTCGAATAGGTTTTTGAAACCATCAGTTTGTTTGGCTGCACTAAGGGCACTTTTAAATGAGCGGGTCGCCGTTGCGCGACCCGCTCACATGATATTTCAAAATCCCGCAAGGGATTGAAACAATGCGCAACCACCTTCTACATGCATGATCCCGAACTTCTGTCTCGTTTAATCCCGCCTTGCTGGATTTCGAAATATCGCGCGAGCAGGTCGCGCAATGGTTAAAAGCAGCCCAAGAGACAGTAAAATAATATTAAATCCTTCACTTTCCAGTGAAAACGGAAATGACACTTTTTAGTCACTTGTGGAAGTTCTGCATCTTAGATGTACGATTTTACAATTGAAATAAAATATGCAGTTTTGTTGCGTGAATGCCATTTTCTCAAACATTCTCTTTAATAGTTTACTTGGACAGGTTTCTGTGCTTGTAAATTTCAAACTGCATGTATAACACAGTACAAGAATTTACAAAAACCTTCCCTTCATGTCTGAGTATGTGCAATGCTAGGCTTGTTTTTAGAATATTATGAATCTGCTCTTTGCAAGAAAAATCAGGTTTTCTCTGCTTTGAACCCAGTGGAGTAACAGTAGTCCAAAACAACAGGTGGACAGCTGTGCCCTTGACTCCCATGCCCTCAACAGTGGTAGACCCCATCCCCCACTGGCCTCACTCCTTTTAAACAGTCCTAAAATTGAACTTAGAAATAGAATCTGTCACACACACACACACACACACACACACACACCATAACCTAACACAAGCCAGACTAGGCTAAGAAGGTGGCTGTCTGCTCCTTTCCAAACTTAGGGTTGGGGAGGATCATGTTCTTTCTCCCCTATTTCTACACCCTTTTTCTTTCTTTCTTTCTCCCCTATTTCTACACCCTTGCTTGGATCTGTTGTATGCAGCTTCATACTCCAAACAAGTTTTTAAAACATAAAAGAGTTATTGACTTTGCTAGACTTGTGGCCCAGGAGTTCATACAGTTTTAGGAATAGTAATTCAATTCCTGCTTTTCTCAGATAGCACGATAGGTGTGGTCAGAGCTGCTGAGCCAAAATAATTCTCCACTAGGCTTTGAGTTATGGTTCACATGCTTTCTTACTATTTCTTCTTCAAGGTTAGGCAACCATTTTTATTGCAATCATCCAAAGTGAAAAATTGCATCCAGTCTGGAGCGCTCCAAAACGTTTTGAATGGTCAGTGAAAATCAGAAAAAAACCTTTTTAACATTTTTCAACCATGGCTACTAGAATGTAGAGGTCTCTTATATTCATGACGGAGGTCATATGGTTTGCTGCATGACTGAGGATCTCAGAGAGACCACTTTATTGCGGAAAAGCCCAGAACTCAAAAGATGTGCAACTTCCGTCTTTTGAGAATGGCAGAAAAGTGGATCTTTGTCTGCAGGCATGCGTGTCCGGCAGAGTACCTTTTCCCTACCCTGCTGGACGTGGATGTTTGCAGACTAACATATTCATTTCCGCCGTTCTCATGAGATGGAAGCTGCGCGTCTTTTTGAGTCCCCGGACTTCCCCGCAGCGCCAACAGGTCCATATTAAAACACATGAGAAAGCAGTCAGACAAGGAAAATGGACTGGTATAGAAAAGTGTTAAATGCTGGCGCTTCTCTCCTGATTCAGCAAGACACTTAAGAACAAGCAAAAATTAAGTTCATATAATAGTGAAGTGCTCTGCTGAACTGATGAAACATGTTGTAAAAGATATTCACATACTGCTCTCACGGATACATCCATTTTTTAGACTTTTTAAAAATAAAGCACTGGGACTGAAAAAATATGTGGCACTGTCTGAAATTTTAACAAAATCCATGTTATCTCATTGATTCCCATGGCTTCCAATATCATTTCTACGCTGATGACACTCAACTCTCTCTCTCTACTCCCTCTCTCTCTCCATCTGTTCAAGCTCATCTCATCAACTGTCTCTCTGACATCTCTACCTGGATGTCTAACGTCAACGCAAACTCAACATGGCTAAAACTGAACTCCTTATCTTCCACTCTCATCCTGCCTCTCCTTCCTCCCTATTGATCTTTATCGACAGGGTCACCCATCCTTCCCGTCCCCCAAGCCCATAGCTTAGGCTTCATCTTTGACTCGCCCCTTTCTTTTAAACCCTAAATCGACTCTGTTGCCAAATCCTATTGCTTCTCCCTCCATAATATTGCTAAGATTCACCCTTTTCTCTCTTGTCTCCTCTGCCCAAACCCTTGTTCACGCCCTGGTCATCTCTCGCCTCGATTACTGTAACATTCTTCTCACTGGCCTCCCCCGCTGTCACCTTTCCCCCCTTATCTCCGTCCAAAACTCTGCTGCTAGGGTCATCCACCTCTCCTGTCGCTTGCAGCCCCTCCCCTCCTCTCTTCACTGGCTTCCCCTTCCTGAACGAATCCTGCACAAGCTCCTAGTTTTCACCTATAAAGTTCTTTACAACCTTGCTCCCCCCCTACCTCTCTGCGCTAATTTCCCTGTATACTCCAGTCCATGAACTCCACTCCTCCTCTGTCCTCTCTCTTGCCCTCACACGCCTCCCCTGCTCCCCTAACTGCCTTCGTCCCTTCTTCCTAGCTGTCCCCCATGCCTGGAACTGCCTTCCTGCCCACATCTGCCTCGCCCCTTCCCTTCATACCTTCAGATCCCTTCTCAAGACCCACCTCTTCCACTCTGCCCGCCCCGACTCCTCGTTCCCCTCACCGAACTCCTTCCATCCAGTGCAGTCTGTTACCTGAGGTCTGTGTACTCGTTTCCTCACCACATGGACCAGCCAGCCATCGTTCTTGATGTAACCAAGCCAAGCGCGTGCACCTGGAACCTCGCATCTTCGTGAATGTTCACGCCTTATCTCTCCCACTGTTCCCCTTCCTTCGTCTTCCCCTCCTCCCCCCGTATCTCAGATTGTAAGCCCTAGGACAGGGACCATGTCTATTCCGTTACTTTGTAAAGTTCCAGGTACATTGCTGGTGCTATATAAATGCTTGCTAATAATAATAATCCCCCCTGTTCAAGCTTTACAGACGATTTTTTCTTATTCTTAAATAGTGGTCATTGAAACTGAGAACCTAACGAATTCTGTATTGAGAGTGGAGGTGTTTTCACACAAAAATAGTGGGGAGGGGGGTTTGTCATTGGCGCATGGAGCGGGGGTGGGGTGTCCATGCAAGGGAAGTGTGTGGGGAGTGCTTCACACGGGCGACTCCCTGCATGGCTGCCTCATCCACACACTGGCCACCCAGTCCCTGGATTTTTCAGGAGTGCTCTGTGCCGGGAAAGGATCGGCGGTGCGTGCATCACGGGAGCACGCTTCCCCACGCATCAACTTCAAATGAGTGGCGTTCCACATGGACGGTGGGAGGGGGGGGGCATGCATGGAGCCATCACGTTTAAAAACACTCTGTGCTTGTAGCTGATTTCCCCAGTAGGTGCACTTATTCTTTGTCCAGCGCACTACATTGCAATGGAGTTTTAGATGCAACTACCATGGGCTCTAACTGGAGCTAAATGTGCATTATAACCACAACACAACATACAGTATATGGCTTGATCTTAGAAGGGATTCATATCTACTGAAATAGGTAGGAGATGTACAGTGAAATGACTGCAGGATCAGGTCCTTTAAATTTTACTCATGGAGAATCATAATTGTAGAGTAAAAAGGAATAATTTCAGTATAACCTCCCCTTCCAGCCACTTTAGGTGACATGCTTTTTGTCCTGATTACACCTGATTTGTCCTGATCCTCCAGATATGGGAGGATCATAAAAATAGAATAATAGAACTGAAGAGTTGGAAGGTACATCAAAGGTCATCTAGTCCCTGCCTTCAGGGTATTCCTAAAGCATCCCTGGCAGTTGCCTGTCCAGTTTGGATGTTATGTACAGAATAAGGAAGGGGAAACGAGAAACATGTTGAGAATAAAGAAGAATCCAAATAGAGGAAATCTATCTAGGGAAGATTAACCTTCATAGAAGTACTGCACATGCATGCCAATGCATAGGGGATTTCTTTATGTTTAAGAAGTTTAGGAAAATTGTTTTACTTTAACACGCACAATTCATTCTGTTGCCACGTTCTTTGTGCTTTTGCTCTCTGATTTTCTTGTGTGTTTCTGAAACTGGTAGAAAAAAAAGTGCTCCCTGTGGACTTAAAAAATCAATATGTACACTACAGATTTCTGGTCAACAGAACATAGGAATATAACAAAGGACTAAGATGAAAGCAATTTAACCCTAGAGATTCTGGAGTAATGAAAATCAGGGAATTGTTTAGTTATAGAGACATTCGTGTTTATTGGAAATGCTCTCCAGTAGAGCTGAGCAGGTGATAGCAAATGTTACCAACCTTCGTGAATGATATGCACATTATACCAGTCTGGGCAACTGAAATTTTCTCTCTGACCTTCAGGTGTAAAGAGAAAAATGCAGGTCTTAAAGCTAGTGCGTATGGACTAGGATCATCAGCTTTGTGTTTCCTTCGGGCTGCTCTTTGTGTGTGGTCTCTTCTGACTTCTCTCTGAGAGACAGGCAAGGGAAATTATTTGCCCAAAGTAAAATACAGAATTAAAAAGAGCTAATTAGCATAACTTTGAGATTCCTGGTAAACTAAGTTTTGAGTGGAAGAAGGGGTGTAGCAGCTGGAAAACAATAGTTTCAGTATACTCCAAGCAAATAAAAAAATTTGACGGGACTCACTTGTACTCCTGATGTAGAAATACTCACTCCAGACTGAGTCTGTGCTCAAGCCTATCCTTGAGCAAATTTTTCAGCTGAGTTATTAACCCCTGAAAAAGAGTTCATAATAGAAATGCTGACAGGTCCTTAATTATAGCGATTCTAGTGGGACCTGTAATAATAAGATAGCACCCAAGTTTGTTGAGCTGCCACATCAACTGTCACACACACAACAAAAAAGAAATCCCTTACTGAGGAGAGATACGGCATAATGCTTTTCAAGGGCAACTTGTTACACCTGTCTTCAGCCAACTCTTCTCACTAATATATTCCACAGTTGTTTTTTTGTTTAAAAACATCAGAATTACATAGCCTGCTACCCAATGTGTGTATTAAAATGATTGCATGTCAATCGGTTCCTTTTGCAGATGTAGCATAATATCCCCAAGGTAATGAGTCTGTATTAGCCCGTTCAGCTGAGGCAAAACTAACTCTGTCAAAAATATCTAATTTCCTTTTTTTATTACAATGTCTTGAAGTCCAACCTTGCTTTGAAATACTGGTACTTTGTACAACTTTCGCTGTTTATGCAGGATAATGGGGAAGGCCGCATAGTAATGTCCTGCATCTCCACTGCAGGAATGGCTACCAGCAAGTCAATATTCCAAGGGCTTATTAATCATCCCTTCTGTTGTATTGCTGATTAAGGGGTTTCCATCACTTGTTTCCTTCAGATTACAAGAAGTTGCTAATGAAGTGGTACTTGAATTCAGCTAGGCATTGTGTGAGTGGTGCTGAGGGGTCACTTGGGAATCCAAAACCAGCTCCAGCCAGCAGTTAGCTCTGGTGCCTGTGCCGATATACCACACATGATAGGAGGATTTATTATTATTTATATATTGCCAGAAAAGTGTCTGGCACTGAACAGTCATGAGTAGAGACAGGTCTTTTCCCCTAGGGGCTGACAGTCTAGCATGGTCAAAGAAGGGGAGACAAAGGATTTTTCCCGTTCTCATATAGGGAGAGAAGGGGATAGAGGAGGCTGCAGGCTGACATATGGGAAGTTGGAGGTTGACATATTTAGGTTAATATAATGGGGAGAAAGTAGATCCTGAAGGGAAAAAAACAAAAAAATTTTAAGGAGAAGCGTTGGAGAAGCCTATGGGGATGAGGCGGTAGGGAAAATTTGACAGAAGTGGTAGATTTTTAGGAGGGAAGAAAAGGCTGAGACGTATTAGTGTCCTTTGAAAATCAATAAATATACAACTAGCAGCTCTTTAATTATTTTCTTCCTGTGCTTGGCATTAGAGTATTTCATATTTGGCTACGTGACCAAACCTCTCTTTGATCTAAAAAGAAAACTGATAATTGGACTGTGAATGTGTGTTTGATATTGATATGCCTCAAAACTTTGGTCAGGTGAGCAGGGGATTGGAGGAGAAAAAGATGAAGCTAATTGATCTTAATAAACATACATTGCCTAGCGTGAAATCCTGGTTTGATTTAAGACCATGGTAAACCTCCCATTAACATCAGCGGAGCCAGAATTTCATCCCTATCATTTTCTTTTAGGACAATTTAAAAATAAATACTTGTATCATGGGATAAGAGAATATATGATTTGTACTTTAAATACAAATTAAGAATGTTGACTGTCTAGATCCTTCAGGAGTTAATCTTCCTAAAATAACAGCCCTTCTGATGCCTAGTCCGTCAATGATATTGATCCCTTCATGGCTGCTGAGACATAGCTACACTTTAAGCATTGATCTTTTGACATTATAAGGCTTGTGTGGGCAGGCAAACTGATGTATAAAATTGACTTCAGCTTTATTTTTCTGAAGCTGTGGGTTTAAAAATAAAACCTAATTGCCAACATTCTGTATTTATTTATTTATTTACTTACTTATTTGGAGCCAAGATTTAATTACCGCGACTAAACTGTAAACGAATAGGGAAACCCAATTTTATTTCTTGACAGATCTCTTTGCCTGCTGCAGATATTAACTGAAAATTGAGGAACCAAATGAATTTCATTACTGACAGAGGGAGCAAGTTTCTTTACAGGCAAATCCATGCAGAGATTTTAATGACTGTTTGTAATGGAAAAAAATAATGCAGAGTCACTGATCTTTCGTCTTTCTTATTAAACTTTTATGAATTAGTATTATTCCAACACAAACTGCGAGTGCTATGGCAGGGGGGCACTATATAAAAATTATATTATTATTTATTATTATTATTAGGAACAGCTCCACAAGAAATAGACCATAAATTGATTATCTATCTATTATATTACAGGCATAGAATTTCCATGATCTGCAATATAACACTGGTCTATTGCTCCCTATAGCTTTCTGGGCACAGTTCAAGGTGCTGGTTTTGACCCTTAAAGCCCTAAACAGTCTGGTACCCACATATCTGAAAGACCGCCTGTCCTTTCGTGCCCCACTGTGGCCCCTGTTATCGGCTAGGAGCGCCTCCCTGTGGGTACCATCTGTAAATCTTGTCTGTTGATCATATAGCCAAGGACTCGCAGGAGGCATTCTCGGTTGTTGCCCCCATGCTGTGGAACTCCCTTCCCCCGGCGGTTCATTTGAGCCTGAGCGTCTTCCTGGTCTAAGACCTTTCTTTTTGAAGAGGCATTTGGTGAGGAGAGGGGATATGGGGTTGGTGGGTGGGTTTGGGGTAGGGGAGTGTGGTGAGGTTGGAAGTGGGAAATGGCAAAGTGGTATTGCGTGGGTCTTGTGGGGGGTTGTGGTTGGGTTGGGGTTTTTTATGGGGTTATGTTTGTATTTTAAAGTTTCCAGTTTTATATGTCTTTATTTGTTACACTTATACTTTATTTTGTAAGCTGCCCTGAGCTGTTTAGAGGGGAGGGCAGGACAGAAGTTTTAAATAAATAAATTGATCTATACATAGAATTATCCAATTTTTAGATATATAATTCTAAATTATAAAAACAAGTGAGTACTTTCAAACTCATAGGAAGACAGGACAGGCAGGACCATGGGGAGAGGATAAAGACTGGCTGAGAAAGGGAGAGGAAACGGGATAGCAGTCAGGTTTGAACAATGATCCCGTGAATGCCCCTTACAAGTGAGCGTAGCTGAGGCCGTTTTTATACGAGGCGCTGAAAAGGGTCTCCTGCGTTGAGAGAAAAGCCGCGCCGGGAGTGTTTATGCTCCCCGCGCTGCCGGAAGTGACGTGCGCTCCATTGTCGGTAGTGGCAACGGGGAGCACGTCACTTCCGGCAGCGCGGGGAGCATGTAAACACTCCCTGTGCGGCTTTTCTCTCAACGTGGGACTCGGGATGCGCTTTTCAGCACCTCGTTTAAAAGTGGCCTTAGTTTAATCTTCCTAAAATAGCAGCCCTTCAAGAAGCCTAGCACTCTCTGGGAAAGATTTGTTGCTGAAAAATACTTTCTCGATAGAGATTTAAAGATTGAACCAGTAGCCTTGCATTCCATTAGACAGCTGCTCTTTCAGGTCAAGTTCTTCAGACACCCCAGTGGAAAGGAAAGCTCAAGTATCAATAAGCTGCATTCTAATTACAACCATTTCTGAGCTGTTTCATAAACCAGGAGGAAAACTCTGTTTACCCCTTGAGTCTAGGAGCAGCATATACAGTTCATTGTTGCTAAACTAAATAGCAATATTGATTTCTAGGTGCAAGGGAACACGTGTGTGCACAGTTCAATTTGATACCAGTCAGTCATTGCTAGCGCTGATGTTAATGCTGCTATTGCTGCAGTTCAGATAGAAAAGTAAAGGCTAAAGATACCCCACGCCAAACAGTTACTGTCAACTGCTTTGTAAAATCCTGCATTATCACTGTAGATGGACAATTTCAATCGTGGGGAGGTGTTCGCTGCTTGATGTGATGGTTTCTAAATACTCTAAAACTTGCTGGATACCATTACGCTTGCACAATAAAGCTTCAGAATGCCATCACCTAGAATATTGTACTGATTAAAATACTTTGCCATCTGATGCACAAGATGCCTTTGCTGATTATATGCGGTGTAATGAGATTTCTCTGACGTCTGCTTCAGTTCACAGTTAGAAATTCTACAACATGCTTTTCCACACCTCCGTTTCAGGCTGGGATATTTTAGAAGGTTCAGTTTGAAGCATGGTGAAGGGATCCCTGTTCACTGTGTTCTCCCTATGGGGGGCCATGGGAAAAATACATTGAACACGGGGTTCCTGAGCATGGGTGGTGATGAAAAGTTTCTTACTTTGTTAGTTTGCTCCACCCACCCTATGTTGGTTTTCAGATGTTCTGTTTAATCTAAGGCCCTTTTTAAACCAGCCGCGGCTTGGGGGTGGGGTGGGGTGATGGCTCGCGGGTGTGCTCCTGCAAGGGTGGTGTGTGGGAGGGAGCAGTTGCACATGGGTGCACACCCATCCCCACACATGCTTGCGCAGAGAGCAACTGGTGTTTTTGCCGATTGCTCTGTGCAGGGGCGATGGGGCTAGGTGTTACGGAGGAGCGTGCATCCATGCTTACCCACCTGCCGCCGCTGTACAAATGAGTCACACCCATGCATACCCACGCAGTGGACATGCATGGTCATACCTGGGTGCATCTCGTTTAAAAAGGGCTTAAGGAATTTAACTTCCAGATGTTTTCTATTTGTTTTCATTTTCAAGCTGTTTGATTTCTTTTGCTTATGCGCTGATATCGGGGTCTCGGAAGCAGTGGCGTAGGAAAGCTGGGGCGTGCCTAGGCTCGTGTCCCAATTACGGTCTGAAGGCCATGGGGACAGGGTCTTTTTAAGTTTGGGCCCTCCCCAAGCAGTAACCCCACCGGAAGGAGGTTTTAAAGGTTGGTTTGCCCAACCACTCCTACCCACTATAGAAATTTCCTTCTTGGTGGGGCCCTATGCAAGCAGAGTGGATGGGGGCAGAGTGTTGGCCCCACTCCCTCCCCTGCCCACTCTGAAAATTTTCTAGACACACTCAGGCACTTGAGGAGCATCCCACTAGAGTCCAGGACTTGGGTTCAACTGAGCCCCTTTGTTCCATGGTAGCATAAGGTCGGGAGGGACAGCTTGTCCCCTCCCCCACCTGGAAGTAGCTGGGGTACAAAGCCCAGCGGCCAGCGGCTCCCGTCAGGACTGCTTACCTGCTTGCTTGCCTGCCTGCGCTGATTCCACCTGCTGCCAGGGTGGAGGGGGTCCACTGCTGCCACCGCTGCTCCACTCCACTCCACCTGCAGGGAAAAAGACCTCTGTGAGGGCCAGGGGGGAACGAAGAAGCTGGTCATGAGGACCGGCTTGTCCCCTCCCCCACCCAGAAGTAGCTGGGGCTACAAAGCCCAGCAGCTCCCACCATAGGCCGCGAGCCGTAGGTCACGAGCCGAAGGTCCGTGACCAAAGGGCACGGCGCTTAGGGGCACTTCGGGGCTGCAGGGAAAGCCGTTGGTAGGGTTCGTTTTCTTGCTCAGGGTTGGGGAGGAAGGGTGTAGGAGGGGTGGTTAGAGGGAGGGGGGTTTGGGAGGGTGTTCCAGTGTTGAACCCTGGTGGCAGCAGGGGGAGCATTGGGAGGGTTTTGGCGGGGGGAGGCTGCCCGACCCTGGTGAGAGAGGGAAGTCGGGTGGGGGGAGGATATGGCCCTGACTGGCCCCTGGTGGCAGCGGGGAGGCTGGGGGGTGAATTGGGGGGGAGGTGGAGGGGGAGGCCCCAGGGCAAGGAGCCAGGTTTGGGGGGCCGTGATTTGGTGGACTGGGGGCGGGGGAGGGTGCGGCTATAGGGATGGTTCTTGGGTGTGGACGGTATGGTCCATGAGGTTTGAGGGCTCGCGTCCCTAGGGGACCTAGGTGCCTACAGGAGGTGCGGCTT
>QEPC01010959.1:2423079-2440542 GCA_003113815.1 Sphenodon punctatus | reverse complement strand
AGCATTGGAACAGCTTGCTGGAGGAGGCCATTGACAGGGTGGCTGCGAGACGCCCTCTGCCTCGGTCTCGTCACCGCAGGGCCCCTGGGTTTACTGAGGGGCTGCGGTGTATGAAACGTGTAGGCAGGAGGCTGGAGTGATGCTGGCGTCGGACTCGATCTGACTCCGACCGACTTCTCCATAGGGCCCATTTGTGGTCCTATGTTGACGCTGTGAGGACAGCAAGGAAGGAGTTCCTTGCTGTCCTCATAGTGTCTGCGAAGTCACACCTGGTGGAGCTGTTCCGGGTGGTACGGGGGCTGGTTAGTCCAGCCTCCCTCCGCCTGGACGGGGACTTGTTCCAGGCCCGCTGTGAGGAGTTTGTCAGCTACTTCGCAGACAAGATCGCTCAGATTCAGAGCGACTTTGACGCTGGATTGGGGGCAGTAGGTGGAGAGCGCGAGGTGATGGAGGCCTCGTCTGGTCCATCTTTGTGGGGGGAGTTTCAGGAAGTGACGCCAGCTGATGCGGTGGATGTCTTGGGGTCTGTGAGAGCCACCTGTTGTGAACTTGATCCATGCCTGTCTGGTTGGTGAAAGCCTCCAGGGAGACATTGGGGACGGTGCTGGCGAGGGTAGTTAATGTATCCTTGCGGCAGGGGAGGTTGTCGCCCAGCCTCAAGGAGGCTGTGGTGCTCCCCCTGCTGAAGAAACCATCTCTGGACGTGAACGTGCTCGGCAGCTACCGGTCCTGTCTCTAACCTTCCCTTTTTAGGGAAGGTTATTGAGTGGGCGGTAGCGGTCCAGCTCCAGGTGCATCTAGATGGCATCGGTTTCCTGGACCCATTTCAGTCTGGGCTCCGCCCCGGCTATGGCACCGAGACAGCGTTGGTGGCCTTGGTCAACGATTTCCGCCGGGATATGAATGCAGGATGTTCAACATTTCTCATCCTGCTAGATCTCTCGGCCGCTTTTGATACCGTGGACCATGGGCTGCTCTTGAGACGGCTGCATGGCCTGGGGGGTCTGGACGGGAATGTTCTTGAATGGTTCTGGTCATTCCTCTCGGGGAGAAGCCAATGGGTGGTGTTGGGGGCTGAGACATCTTGCCCCCACGCCTTATCCTGCGATGTTCCGCAGGGTTCCATTCTGTCTCCATTGTTATTCAATGTATATATGCAGCCCTTGGGGAAGGTTGTGAGGGGGTTCGGGGTGCGGTGTCACCAATATGCTAACGACACTCAGCTGTACCTCTCTTTTTCAACTGACCCAGACCCGGCTGTCTCGGTGCTATCCCAGTGTTTGGAAGCTGTCGTGGAATGGATGTGGCTGAGCAGACTGAAGCTCAACCCTGATAAGGCGGAGGTGATGGTGGTGGGGAGAGCGAGGGAGGTGTCGCCCCCCCCCTATTGGGGGGGGTTCGCCCTCCTATAGCTCAGCAGGTTCAGAATTTGGGGGTGGTATTGAACGCGGATCTCCGCCTGGAGCAGCAGGTGGAGGTAGTTGCGAGGGCTGCCTTTCGCCAGCTGTGTCTGGTGCAGAGGCTGCGCCTGTATGTCTCTGGCCCGGAGCTGGCCTCCCTCATCCATGCCTTCGTCACCTCGAGGCTGGACTACTGCAATGCGCTCTACTGGGGCTGCCCTTGTTCCTGGTTCGGAGGCTGCAGCTAGTGCAGAATGCGGCGGCCCGGCTCCTTTCGGGGATGGGCCATCAGGAGCACATAACACCAGTGCTCCGGACTCTGCACTGGTTGCCAATAGCGTGCCGAGCCCGGTTCAGGGTTTTAGTATTGATCTATAAGGCCCTTCACGGTCTGGGCCCCTTGTATCTCAGGGACTGCCGAGCCCTCCACGCCCCAGAGCGGCTCCTTCGGTCTGTCGGGGGTGCCTTCTTGGAGGTCCCCCATGTTAAGCGGGGGGCCACAATGGAGAGGGCATTCTCGGTAGCCATGCCGCACCTTTGGAACTCCCTCCTGGAGGAAGCTCGCCTGGCCCCAAGTCTTTTAACATTCCGGCGAAATTGTAAAACCTGGCTGTTCGCCCAGGCCTTTGGAGAGGGTGGGAGGGCAGAGGGGTTTTATTCCCCTTCATCCTCATTTATTGTTTTATTTTGGTGCTGTTCCCTAGTCTGTTTTAATGGTTGGAACTGTTCTAAGTGTTTTAATGTGCTTTATAGATGGGTTTTATTTTTGTATTTTATTTTTGATTGTAAGCCGCCCCGAGCTGTTTTAGGAGGGGCGGGGTAAAAATCCAATGAATAAATAAATAAATATATGCAAATGTTTGTTTGTTTATTTATTTATTTGTTTATCTTAAAATTTATATGCCGCCCCCTCCTGCCTCAGGCATCTTGGGGTGGCTCACAACATTTAAAAACATTTAAAAACATTAAAATAAACAATAGTAATTACAATTTAAAAAACCAATATAAAACCCCGTTTCCCCCCCCCACCAAACCTAACTTACCCACCCCATCTTCATTGGGAAAGGCCTGGCAGAACAGCCATTCTTACGTTGTCTGCGGAAAGAGGGGAGACCGGCAGTCAAGCGGATCTCCAACGAGAGGGAGTTCCACAGCTGCTGCGCAGACATGGAGAATGCCCTCCTAATGGTGGAAACCCAGGGGACCTCGAGGAGGGCGCCCCCAGCCGACCACAGGGGTCATTCCAGGACCCGGAGGGTGAGGCGGTCCTGCAGATAGGCGGGACCCAAGCTGTTTAGGGCTTTAAAGGTCAACACCAACACCTTGAATTGGGCCTGGAAACCTACCGGCAGCCAGTGCAGAGAGCGAAGCACCGGTGTAATATGCTCGTGTCGGCCCGTTCCCGTCAAGAGACGGGCCGCCGCATTCTGCACCACTGCAGCTTCCGAATCAGCACCAAGAGTAGCCCCACATAGAACGCATTGCAGTAATCCAGTCTCGAGGTAATAAAAGCATGGATCAGTATGCTGATGACACTCAGCTCTACCTCTCTTTTTCCATCGACCCAGGCCATGCAGTATCTTTATTTTCCAAGTGCCTGTCGGCTGTGGGGGCTTGGATGAGGTTGAGCCATCTGCAGCTGAATCCTGACAAGACGGAGGTGATGTTGGTGGGTTGCCTGGGGAGCCTGGGAGTGGTTGAATCTCCTCTTGTGTGTGGGGTGGGGGGTGGGGGGTTTGTCCTCCCATGGTCTCGCAGGTACAGAGTCTGGGTGTGCTCCTCGATTCACGGCTCAGCCTGGAATCTCAGGTTGTGGCCGTGGTGGGGAGTGCGTTTTGGCAGTTACATCTTGTCTGGCCATATCTCTCAGACTCTGACCTCGCCACTGTCATCCGTGCCTTCATCACCTTGAGGCTGGATTACTGGAACGCGCTCTACGTGGGGCTGCCCGAGAAGCTGGTCCGCAGGCTGCAGCTGGTGCAGAATGCCGCGGCCTGCCTCCTTACTGGGGCAGGCCACAGGGAGCACATGACACCTGTGCTCCAGGCTCTGCACTGGCTGCTTATAAAACGCCAGGCTAGGTTCAAGGTGCTGGTTTTGACCTTCAAAGCCCTTCACGGCCTAGGCCCTGCCTATCTGCGGGATCACCTCGTGACCCCTGAGATCATCCATGGGGGCCTTTTTGGAGGTTCCCTGGGTGAGATGGGTGGCCACTGTTGTGAGATCTTTTTCAATGGCTGCCCCTGTGCAGTGGAATTCACTCCCGGAGGAGGCTCAGTTGGTCCCCACCCTCCTGTCATTTCGATGTTTGTGTAACACCTGACTGTTCCGCCAGGCTTTGGGGCGGGGGGGCAAGGTTTGGAAGGGGGGGGTAAGATTTATGATTTGTTTTAAAATGTGTTGATTTTGTTTTTAAATGTTTTATTAAATTTTTTGTGTTGTTCGCCGCCCCGAGCTGCCTTTGAGCAGGAGGGGTGGGATTATGGGATATAAGATTTAAATAAATAAATAAAATAAATAAAATGGATGACTGTGGCCAGATCCGAGTCTGAGACATACGGCCTAAGCCAAAGCACCAGATGTAATTGGTGAAATGCTCCCTTCGTCACAGCCACCACCTGAGCATCCAGGCGGAGCTGTGGGTCCAGGAGCACCCCCAGACTCTGGACCTGAGAAACCAGGGGAGGGCAGACCCCATCAATGACAGGGGCCACCACTCACTCCCCCGGCCCTCCCCACAACCATCACCTCCGTCTTGTCAGGATTTAGCCTCAGGCGGCTCGCCCCCATTCAATCCCCCACACCGGGTAAACACTGAGACTGCCAGGCCTGAGTCGGAGGAAAATGAGAGAGATAGCTGAGTGTCATCAGCATATTGATGACATCTCACTCCATACTCCCTAACAGCCTCTCCCAGAGGTTGCATGTACACATTGAACAAGAGAGGGGATAAGATGGAACCCTGCGGTACTCCCCACGTGAGGTCCCGGGGGAAAGATGAAAATTCCCACAGCACCACACGCTGGGTTCTCCCGGCCAAGAAAGAGCGGAACCATTCAAGAACAGTCCCGTCAATCCCTGCCCGGTCCCGCAGCCGAGTCATCATCAACTCATGATCAACGGTATCAAATGCAGCCGAGAGATCTAACAGGATCAGCAGGGTCGAATGACCGCGGTCCAACTCACGGGAGAGGTCGTCAGCCAAGGCCACTAGTGCAGTCTCTGTGCCATAACCTGGCCAAAAGTCCGAATGTGAGGGATCAAGAAAATGAACCCGGTCCAAATGCCCTTGAAGCTGCTGAGCCACCACACGTTTAATAACCTTCTCTAGAAAGGGATGGTTAGAGACTGGCTGATAATTGCCAGGGACGTCAACGTCCAAAGACGGTTTCTTGAGCAGGGGCCGCACCACCACATTTATGAGATATACAGGTTGCAGGGCTACATTGGAAGCAATGCAGTCCTGCAACCTGTATATCTCATAAGTACCCTCTAACAAATTGCATATATGGCAACCCTAGTGGTAGCTATGCTCTTGCTTTGAAGTTAAGGTGGTGTGTGCTTGTGGAGGAGTTGGGGGTGGGTGGAGAAAACACAATAACATTAAGGAGTATCCTCCATGTGATAACACTGATGTATAACTTCTCTCCCGTCTCTTGTCTCACGCCACTCCTCATCCTTGCTGCCACTCCCTCTGGTGTCTTTACAGCACTTTTCCCCTGTAAGTTCTGCATTTTACCCTTCAGTGTTTTTGGAAAGCTTTGTCTCGCTTTCCTAAGGGTTTTTCTCTTGCAAGCAGAGTAGGTGGGGCCAGAGTGTTGGCCCCACTCCCTCCCCTGACCTGAAGGGAAGACCTCGGGCTTCTCACACCTTGTGTATTCTTGAAGATTATTAATAGTGATGACCAACTGGGATTGTTGCAAACCTCTGCAGTAGATGAGGGAAACAGCTGTTTCAAGAAGGGCTAAGCTCCACCAGTGCTGATTATGAATTCTCTTCTCTACCCTAGTTGCCGGTTAGCGGTTGCAGAAATTGATGTTAATCCCCAGTCCAGAAAAGACCTCTTCTTTTTCCTCCTTCAGCCATACATGTGCAATCTCTCACTTACACTATTCAGTGCCTTGCATCTCTTGGATATCTAATAGCTAATGCTGTCTGCGTTTATGTCATACTTATTAGTATCCAGTTTACTACAAAATAGAAAGGAAGACTGCTATGAAGTGTCTAAAGGGGACAATCAGTGGGTTGTTGTCTGAGGGTATCTTGATGCTTCGGCATATTGTACCCAGTCTATTAACTGATAGAGAAGACTTGACTTTCTAGTCCTTATGCTTGCCCTATAAAACAGTGTGTGCTAGCAGATTTATAGGAAGCACAGGACAGAGTCATCCTGTGTTTTCTGTTGCATTTTAGTGGTTAATGGCCACGTTTAACGGTATCAGGTAGTTGCTAACAAACTCAGCAACTACCCAGTCGGAGGGTGGGACTGCTCTTGGAAGTAGTAGGGGCAGTGGAGAGTCCTCGAGAGCAGCAGCATCTGGTGCATCAGAGGAGTCAGGAGCATTGGCAGATGAGCCCCCAGAGCATTATCATTATGGCTCCGGTACTGTTGGCAACAGCTGATGACTGCTGCTCCCGGTCCCACGTCTGTTACTGATGCTCCTCCTGGCCCTTAGTCTCTTGATTCTGCAACTTCTCCAGGGAGACTTGCTGCTACCATTTGTGGGGACTTTGTACCACTACCACTGCTCCATACCTCAGCTAGTGGCACTCAGGCATGCTAAACCCTGCCTCCCAGCTCTCCTGCACCTGTATCCAGACATAACAGTGGCCACAGGCAAGGACCTAATAACTAGGAACATGATAACTAGGACAAATTTTCCAGACATACAACAAGGCGTGATTAGATAGCAAACATGCAGTGGGCCATAAACAGACATAGTCACATGAGGCATTATCCCACACTGGGTGACCTTGCCCCACATTAGCCTGCAATGTAGCTGACTGGTAGGCACCAGATGCTTGCCCGCTTCCGCTCCAAGGCAGGCAGCCGGCTGCTACTTTATGCATCCACCAGAGAATGCCAGTGAAACATCACGGGCTACTGTTTCCCCACCCAGGCCAATGTGGAGTAATGGGCCTCCTCCCGTCAGGCTGGTCCCATGCACCTAGAGCTGTAGGCATAGTTTGCCATTCCTGTGTGTCTACGTCATGGCAGGAGGTGGGATAGTGATCAGGTCAGGGTTGTAGTTGGTGGGGCGGGACTGGGCGCCTGCTCATGCAGATAGCTCCTTGGCCCACTCCGGGGTGTGGTGAGACTTGTGCTGGCGGCCCACCTGCCCAGTTTTCCTGTTGGGAGTAGATCATTTGGACTACTTCCCCTGTTGGCCAAAAGTTGGGACTGTGGTTGCCCTGCCCAGAATGAATAGGGGATCCAGCTGGCCCTGTCATGTGTGGCTTTACCCGTAACCTGCTGTAACCGTATGGGTGTGACTTTACCCGTAACCTATCCAAAGAAGTGGGCAGCATTACATCTGATAATCCCCAGTGTGTGTGGCTTTGGGATACCATTTGTGCCTAGAAAACTATCTAGTGTATAATGGGAAGCTGATAGAGTTAGAAGGACTTCAGTCATAAGGAGTGTATGAGAAAACAAAAGTAATGCTGGATTGATCACTTTCTGATGCTGACAGATGCAACCTACACATTGTAGAACCAACGTGGTTGGTTTGGGGAGGGCAGTTTCGATTCCAAAGGTCCATTGCTGGGAAAGGCTACCTGGAGAGTAGAGTAGATAGAACATCTCAGACAGTCGACCTATGCTGCCTTACAAACTAGTGCTGCCTGGCACTGAAGAGGTCTCCATCTCCTCTTGACTGACATTCAGCCACCCATAACCCTCTCCGATGGGATCTATCAGCATGAAAAGCTATCAGCTTCTTCTTGGTGTCGGATACATACGTGCAATCAATAACAATAGGAATTCCATTTTACTCAACAAGTGTATTTCTCAGTGGGTTCCTATCTTTGAGGCTCTTGTCTCCATGATGTCACCCTGAGGGCTTAGAGCAGCATTGGGGAACCTCCAATGTTATTGTTGTTATTATTTGGCCACTTTCTACTTCATGGACCCAGTCCCTACCCTCAAGCATTGAAAGAATGAGCTATGGGAAAGGAAGTGAAAATTAGGGCATGCACTCAAGAATACAGGATGGATCCACGATCTGAACCCTCCCCTCCATTACCCCATCCTAGCACATGGTCGCTGTCTCCACCTGGAGTTAGTCAGTAGTTGCCCGCTGTGATGAGTTTGCCACCTCCTTTGCAGATAAAGTAGCTTGTATTTGGCATGACTTGGGAACTGCTGATTTGTGTGTAGTCTCAGAGTTTGGGTTTGGGGAGGCGTGGTCCTGTCTGGTTTGCTTGGATCAGCTTCAGTTAGTCTCATCCATCAATGCCTTGCCTGCCCCTGTCTCGTTCATCAATGCCCATCGCCTGCCCTGCTGGTCCCCTTCTCCCAATCTTATCCCCATTCCCTGCCTCCCCCCTAATCAACTCCCATCTCCTACTCCCTTTGCAACTGTCGCTCCTCTGCCAAAAAAGCCCCCTGCATCCATGATCTCTTCCTCCCTCCAGCTCCTTGCCATTACTGAAACTTGGATCTCCCCCTCTTGACTCTGTCACCCCTGCTACCCTCTCCTTTGGGGGGTCTCTCCTTTTCTCACCAGCCCCACCCTGAAGGTCGGGGTGGTGGCGTGGGCCGCCTCCTCACTAACTCCTGTCAATCCCAACTGCGACATACCCCCACTCTCATGCTCAGTGACTTCAGCATTCACGTTGATATCCCTTCCCCGCCCTCCATCTCTCGCTTTCTCTCACTAGCCTCCTCCTTCAGCTGCCACCTTTGGACCAACTCCCCCACCCACGCTAACGGCCATTCTGTTGATCTCGTCTTCTCTAGGAACTGCTCTATTTCTGATCTCTCCTTCGATCCTCATCCCATCTCTGACCACTTCCTTGCCTCTTTCAATGTCTCCCACTGCCCCCCCCTCCTTTTCCCCATCTCCACGCCCCTTCTGTGACCTGCGGGCCATTAACCCCCTGAACTTTGCCTCCTCTCTCTCCCCCCCTTCTTCCCTCAATCTTCTCCTTCTCCTCCCTTGACTGCCGTTTCGGCTTTCAATGCCTCTCTCTCCTCCACCCATGACTTCTTTGCCACCCTCTCCTCCCGCCCCACCCACTCCCACTACCCCAATGTAGTGGTCCGTTTTCTATGGGTTGCCAGGAACACATTACACCAGTGCTACAGAGTCCGCACTGGCTATCAATAGCTTTCTGAGTACAATTCAAGGTGCTAGTTTTGACCTATAAACCCCTCAACGGCCTGGGCCCCGTGTATCTAAAACACCGACTCTTCCCTCATGTCCTGTCATGGCCTCTGAGATTGACCAGGAGTGCTCTCTTGCAGGTACCATCCCCATGTAGTTTCTACAACAAGGGGATGCAGAGAGGCATTCTTGGCTGCTCCACGGTTATGGAACTCTCTCCCCTTGCAGATTTGCCTCGTCTTCTGAAAATGTCTTCTGAAAAAACAAACCTTTTTGTTTGTACAGGCGTTTGGCAGGCAGGGATAGGGTTGGGTGGGATGGGTGGGGAGAATTGAGGGAAGGATTGCTGGCAACGAAGTGGATTTTTGTTTTTATATGCTGGAAGCTGCCCTGAGCCTTGTTGGGAAGGGCAGCATATGAATTTGAATGAATGAATAAATAAATACATTTCTAAAGGACTACCTCCCCCTCCAAACCCTCTAAGATCAGCTGAGAGCACTCTCTTGGAAATTCCATCATTGGTCCAGGCCCATATGACCTGGGCATGCAGAGAGGCATTCTTGATAGCTGATCCATGACTTTGGAATTACCTTCCCTTGGAGAATTACTAAAACACTAGTCTAAGTATCTTCCAGACTTATTTAACAGACAGAGTTAGGACATAGGGGTTTTATAGGTATTATATGTGGTTTTATGGACTTTATCTCTTGTATTTTATATGTTTGTTTTTATCATGTCATTAGCCATCCTGAGCCTTCGCTGATAGGATGGGATAAGAATTCAAAATAAATAAATAAATGAGCAGCCCAACCCTAGCTCCATTTAGCTCGGGGAGCGTATACCAATTTTCAGAGTAGCCCAAAGGAGGAAGAATGTCCCACCCATGGTTTAGCGCAGGGGTGGGGAAACTTTTCTGTCCTGGGGGCCACACTGAAAATTAGTACGAGCTCCGAGGGCCACATGAGGTTGGTGGTGCGGGTGCTTAATGGGTGTATCCTCTCTGCTCCATTATCCTGAGCTCTGTTTTTCAGTGCTTTGGGGTAAAGATTAGGTCTAGGGGCCAGATGCAGGCACTAGAAAGGGGCCACATAAAAACTCGTTAAGGGCCGCATTCGGCCCCCGGACCTGAGGTTCCCCATCCCTGATTTACGGTGTCGTTTTTGTTTGTTTCTTTTTTATTAGAGCAGTTATACCTCTTTGTGCAGGAGAAGAACAATTATTTAGAAAACCCAAGTTTCTGTTGCAGGTTTATGCTTCCTTTCTCTATTGCTGGTATTGTGTTAGTGTACAGCTGGATTCTAATAAGGGGATGAGTCAGGCAAGTATGCATGGCCAGTGGTCCTAGCCCTCCACTGCCCTCATTCACCACATCCTTATGCTTATGTCTGCCAGGGCAGACCACTAACAGGCCTGAACATTGGTCAGAAAATAAGCTTAGGTAGGGGTGTTCTTTTTTGCCTAAAATGGAAGAGCAGACTGCACTCCAGCCCAGTAAGGAGAGCACACAACCTGTGCTGTACTGTTTCTCCCCTGTTGGTATGAGCCAGCTCTCTCTCCTGCAGCTGGAGCACAAAGTTGCTAGGCTTACAGCACACTGCAGGAAGCAGGAGCCTCTTTATGCATCTCTAGTCATAGCTACTAAAGCTTGCCACGTGGATCTCGGTCTGTCTGGGAGAGCGAGGGGATTTCCTGCTTTGGCCCTGATCTTGACCCTTTGACCCATCCCAGTTATCCATCCATGGCCCAGACGCCTTTGGACCCTCTCAGGAAGGAGGAGACACAATGGCCCTATTAATGGTAAGAAACCAAAGGAGAATTACACTTTTCCCTTAAGTTTCTAAACATTCGCTCCTGAGTGTTTTCCACTCTCCTCTCTCCACCAGCAGTTGTGCTACTTCCCTGCAGGCTCTGCTTCTCACCGACAGATGAATTTGTCTTGTAATAGTCTTGTGTGTGACTATTACGGTTGTTTTGGGAGAGCTGGATAGAAGTTTTTCCATTCCCTTGCCATCCATTCCTTTGTATACTGTCTCGTTCTTCTAGTTCCTGATTTCGTAAAGGATACAGAAACTGGCAGTGAGAAGAGGTGACCTGAGCAAGAGTTACAGGAGGCAGTATTAAATGGCCAGAATCCTGATTTGTCTTTGACTCCCAAATGGTGAATGAAAGTCTTAATGTGAAAGGACCCATAGTGACCCCAATCCACAGTGTTAGTAAATGGCCAATCCTTAAAGGAATTAGTACATCAGGATTGGTCAGTGACCTATAGGTTAAGCTAATTGCCTGTCCGCTTTAGTGTCTACAGATTAAAGCAAACCTTGCATGGAGCACAAAACACAGGATTTATACTGACTTGAACCCAGCAGAGACATGGCGATTCAGAGTGTCTGTTGCACAATTAGCTTTTCTGCAGTGTTTTTTTCTAGTGCAGAATGTTGGGTATGGCCTGGGCTTCTGTTTACTTTCCCCGGGGATCACTCGGATTCTTATTTCTTGTCCTTAGCCCTTTTGCATAAAAAAACAGCTGTCTTCTCTGGATGTCTTTGGGAGTGCTGTAGTAGTTCTGCTTCAGTGGATCTGTTGGGGATAGTATTTATTACTCAGTGACCTGTTTATTACTCAGTGACCTGCTTTTGTGTGTATTTTTTACTATTAATACACACTTTAAATTTGTTTTGCAACCTCTTTTGTTTTTTTCCCCAAGACTTAAGTCATTCTCCAGGGCAAAGTTTAACTTCTTGATAGCTGGCTGCTCTTGCTTCTGGGTGTGCCAGCTCTTTTTGCTCCTGGTTTCCTCTGCGTATGCTGCACAAAAGGAGACTAGTCAAGGTGGAGTAATATACTATCAGGGGTATATTAGTATATTAGTACAGCTGCGCTCAGAATTTCTGTTATGTGTTTGTCAAACCCAGCTCGAGCAGGTGTGTGTGAAAGGGGAGAGTGCATGACAGAGGTATTTGGATAGTACATACTGCAACTTTAAACAGACAGTCCTATGTCTGAGCTTTGACCCTTTAACGACTTCCTTGCAGGGAAATTGTGGAGCTATGAGTCATTGTTCTTGGCAGATCCATATTGTTAACCCTGTCAGGGCGGAATGAAATAGGAATGTGTATTGTGTGCAACAGCAAAGAGAGAATCGAAATGATCCATGTTCTTTGCTAACTATTTAAAGCAGGCCCATTTCTGTAGGATGCAGGAGGTTAAGGCAAAGATTCCTAATGGGGAGAACTCTAGGCAAAGGGGAGCCAAGATGGGATGGTGTGGAAAAGTGGTGAGCCCTAGCATCCACGGACAACGTTAAAAAATGCCTATGGTATCGATAACCCCAAAAGAATAAATGGAAACAAAATGAGATGCCAAGCAAAAGCAAGTCTTAGAAAATATTTATTCATGCAAGCTATTTAAGCAGGCAGGAGTGCATAACATTGGAGACTTCTTTGGGTCTCTTTCACTGATGTGGCAGATCTGTCCTCTCAGCCTTTTTTGTTGGCACATTTCCTACCACTGACGGCAGGGAGTGGTGGGCCACCGAAGCTAATAAACATTAAGTGAGACAGATGTTCATCAGTCAATTTGCTATGGAGCAGGCTGGCAATAATGTTCGTTATGCTGAAACCTCCCTTGCAGTCTGTGCTCACAGGGATTGTGTCAATCACTGAAGCTTCTGGTGCAGTAACTGTTCCTATTTGCCACTTCTGAATAATATAAAGTCATCAAAGTCGTTCCTTACAGCACTCCATCCTGGCAGTTGCTTTGTGACTGAACCACTACTTTCTGTATACTGACTGCTCCAGAATCCAGATCTGCCACCCTCTACATCAGGGGGTGAGGAACCTTTTCCTTTCCAGGGCCCACTTTAAAAGTTAGTACAAGCTTGGAGTGCCACATAGAAGCTGGGGGTGGGGATGCTTAAGGGGTGTACTCAAGAAAAGAAGAGTCCAGATCATGGATCTGTGCATGGATTTGTCACCTATCCTTGTGTTCATGCCTTCATCTCTGCACACTTAACCCAAGCTCCGTTTTTCAGTGGTTGGGGTTAGGGAGTGGATCCAGGGGCCAGATCTAGGTACTGGAAAGGAGCCACATCCTTGCTTTACTTCATCAGGTCACAGGATGGTCTGGAGCATCCCCTCAGATGAAATCTGGCTTGGTTTCATAATGTCTTCCAAGCCTGGTAGATCTGCAGATAAGAAATGGTCCTGTTCTGAGGATGGGTGGGGCTCTCGTTCAGGGCTGGGGAAAATTAGTACAAGCTTTGAGGGCCGCATAGAAGTTAGAGGCAAGTTAGAAGTTTGGCTGGCAAACATGGCATAGAAATCATTCCCAGGCTGCAGTGCAAAGCATGTCTTCTGCTGAGAACTCTATGGCATTTGTCCCAGAATGGTTTATGTGCAAAGCATGAACGGATAGGTTTCATCATGTGCACTTTCATGGCCACAGGGGACCACTGGGGGCAGATGGCGGTGGTACTAAATTCGTTTAGAAGTGCAGTGTGTACGTCACCAAAGTGAGTTACTAAAATCTGAATAATTGCTTTGACTTTGATAAATTAGTTAATCTTTGTACATGTGAATGTGACCTTATTTCACAAACCGGGAAAACTCTCCTTCCATTTCTGTTATGCTTCTCTTCCCCACAACTAGGTCCAGGAATGGGGGGAATCCACCGCTCCTGTTAACAGAATCAGGAGTTTTTGCTCTTGCTGTAGCAGTGTCCCTAAATCTGATTTCCCTCATTTAAAAATGGAGACGTGACTGTCTCCTCCCTCTCCCTGTCACACTAGTGACTAGAAACATTATTTTTTAAAAGCAATATGGTGAGAATAGAAATTAACTATAACCAAAAAAACCCCAAACAAACGAAAACAAAACCCAAATAGAATTGCGGATGGTTTATCCATGTACAATACTTTTAGGGAAGAAAACTTATTTGCTTATTGTTAGTAGAGGCTAAATGGGAAAGGAATGATTTTAACTTAAAAATTATTCTCTCCCTGTCAAGAAAATAATTTCTAAACCCAAGGTACCTTGTAATGTGAACACTTTCCATGTTTGGCTGGCAAACATGGCATAGAAATCATTCCCAGGCTGCAGTGCAAAGCATGTCTTCTGATGAGAACTCTATGGAATTTGTCCAAGCCAGTTATTCTTGTTTTAAAACTGTGGCCCAGGGCACCCATAGAGCACACCTGCTGCCCTGAAACATGTATAATTGTTATTTATTATTAGCAAACATTTATATAGCGCAAGGAATGTACCTGGCACTTTACAAAGTAATTGAGCAGACACAGTCCCTGCCCTAGGGCTTACAATCTGAGAGACTGGGGGGGTGGGGGGGGAGACGAAGAAGGGGGAGAGAAAGAGTGTAACATTCATGAGGATGCGAGGTCCCAGGTGAACGCGCTCGGCTTGGTTACATTGAGAATGATGACTGGTTGGTCCATGTGGTGAGGATATGAGTACACAGACCTTAGGTAACAGATTGTACTGGCTGGAGGGTATCAGCAGGAGTTAGGTGAGGGGAGCGAGAAGTCGGGGAGGGCAGAGCGGAAGAGGTGGGCCTTGAGGAGGGATTTATTTATTTATTTTATGCATTTCTACCCCGCCCCTCCTGCCATGCAGCTCGGGGCGGCTTCCAAAATATCAAAACAATAAAATCAATTTAAAAACATTCAACATATTATAAACATTTTATAAACATTTGAAGGTACAAAGGGAGGGGGCGAGGCAGGTGTGAGCAGGGAGGGAGTTCCAGGCATGGGGGGAAGCTAGGGAGAAGGGACGAAGACGGTTAGGGGAGCGGGGAGGCGTGGGAGGGCAAGAGAGGGGCAGAGGAGCAGCGGAGTTCACAGACTGGAGTACGGAGAGNGGGGAGCCAGTGAAGAGAGGAGAGGAGGGGCTGCACGTGGTCGAAGCGACGGGCAAGGTGGATGACCCTGGCAGCAGAGTTTTGGACAGAGATAAGGGGAGAAAGGTGAGAGCAGGGAGGAGGAGGTACAGTAATCGAGGCGAGAGATGACCCGGGCATGAACAAGGGTTTTGGCAGAGGAGACAGAGAGAAAAGGGTGAATCTTAGCAATGTTTATGGAGGGAGAAGCGACAGGATTTGGCAACAGAGTCGATGCAGGGTTTAAAAGAAAGGGGTGAGTCAAAGATGAAGCCTAAGCTACGGGCTTGGGGGATGGGAAGGATGGTGACCCCATCGATGAGGATTGACAGGGAAGAGGGAGAGGAAGGATGAGGGGGGAAGATAAGTAATTCAGTTTTAGCCATGCTGAGTTTCAATTGACGTTGAGATATCCAGACAGAGATGTCAGAGAGACAGTTGGTGAGGCGAGCTTGAATAGATGGAGAAAGAGAGGGAGTAGAGAGAGTTGAGTGTCATCAGCGTAGAGGTGATATTGGAAGCCATGGGAGGCAATGAGTTTGCCTAGGGACAGGGTATAGATAGAGAAGAGGAGAGGGCCGAGAACAGAACCTTGGGGAACACCAGCCGAGAGTGGAAGGGAGGAGGAGGTGGAGTTCGCAAGAGACACATTGAAGGAGTGGTCAGAGAGGTAGGAGGAGAACCAGCTGAGAATGGAGCCATGGAAGCCAATGGAGTGAAGTGAATCCAGCAAGAGTGAGTGGTCAACAGTATTGAAGGCAGCAGAAAGGTCAAGGAGGACAAGAAAGTAATAGAGGCAATTAGATTTAGCCACAAGAAGATCGCTGGTGATCTTAGTGAGAGCAGTTTCAGTAGAGTGAAGGGGGCAGAAACCAGATTGGAGGGGGTCAAGGGAGGAGTTGGCTGAGAGGAAGTCAAGGCAGCGGGAGTAGACAACATGTTCAAGAAGCTTGGAAGCAAAAGGAAGGAGTGAGACAGGACGGTAGCTAGAAGGGTCAGAGGGGTCAAGAGTGGACTTTTTGAGGATAGGAGAGACAGCGGTGTGCTTGAAGGTAGATGGGAAGGAGCCAGTAGAGAGGGATAGGTCGATAATGTGCAGGAGGGAAGGGGTAACAGTGGGAACAATGGAGGTCAGGAGGCGGAAGGGGATGGGGTCAAGGGGGCAAGTGGAAGGATTGGAGGAGGAGAGCAGGGAGGAGATTTCCTCAAGGAAGGTGGGAGGGAAGGAGGAGGGGAAGGAGGGAGAGGGGAGGGAATAGGAAGAGTAGAGGAGTGAGAAGTTATGTCAAGGCGGATCTTGTCTATCTTGGAGGTGGAGAGCAGGGAGGAGATTTCCTCAAGGAAGGTGGGAGGGAAGGAGGAGGGGAAGGAGGGAGAGGGGAGGGAATAGGAAGAGGAGAGGAGTGAGAAGTTATGTCAAGGCGGATCTTGTCTATCTTGGAGGTGAAGAAGGAAGCAAGATCCTGAGCAGAAAGAGAAGAGGGAGGAGGAGGACAGGGCGGCTTGAGGAGGGAGTCAAAGGTGGAGAACAGGTGGCGAGGGTCCTGAAAACAGGACTCAATGCGGGAGGCGTAGTAATTCTGTCTAGCGAGGGAGACAGGAGAAGAAAGTGAGGAGAGAAAGGAAGTCAGCATGCGAGTGGGATTTGCGCCAAAGGCATTCAGCAGCACAGGTGCAAGAGCAGAGGTGGCGGATAATGGGGGTGAGCCAAGGATGGGGGTTGTGGGAGCGGACAGGGTGGGAGGAGGGGTGACAAGAGAGTCAAGGGCAGAGAGTCACCTGGAGCTTTTCTGGGTGGTGAAAGGCTTGGTCAGTCCTGCCTACCTCCACCTGGACCTGGAGCAATCCAGTGACCGCTGTGACCGGTTTACCGAGTACTTTGTAGATAAGATTGCTCGCATCCGCCATGATTTCGGCACCACAGTTACTGCAGAGGATCATCTTGGGGCTATGGATACCCTGTCCTGTCCTGTTTTGTGGGATCAGTTTCAGATGGTGTTGCCTGCCAATGTGGAGTCCTTGTTGAGATCTGTTCGTGCCACTACTTGTGAGCAAAATCCATGCCCGTCCTGGCTGGTGAAAGCTAGTCAGGAGACGTTACGGCCGTAGCTGGCTGGGGTGGTTAGTGCCTCCCTTCGGGAGGGTAGGGTGCCTGACTGCCTAAAAGAGGCTGTGGTTAGACCCCTGCTCAAGAAACCATCTCTTGACGCTGATGCTCCTGCCAGTTATTGGCCGGTCTCTAAACTTCCCTTTTTAGGGAAGGTTATTGAATGGGCTGTGGCACGGCAGCTCCAGGAACATCTGGACCGCACCTGTTTCCTTGATCCCTCCCAGTCTGGGTTTCGGCCTGGGTATGGTACGGAGATGGCCTTGGTTGACGATCTCCGTCTGGCGTTGGACCAGGGTCGTCAGACCTTAATGGTCCTGCTAGACTTTTTGGCTTTATTCGATACAGACGATTACGAGGTGTTGGTGACTCGCCTGCAGGACCGTGCCGGAATTGGCGGGATGGTCTTGGACTAGTTTCGTTTGTTCCTGGCTGGGAGAACTCACCGGGTGGTCTTGGGGGAGTGTACGTCTTCCCCCCGGGACCTCATGTGTGGAGTCCAGCAGGGTGCCATTCTGTCCCCCCTCTTGTTTAACATCTATATGCAGCCGTTAGGAGAGATCGTGAGGGGGTTTCAGGGCATGCAGTGTCATCAGTATGCTGATGACACTCAGCTCTACCTCTCCTTTTCCATCGACCCAGTCCATGCAGTCTCCTTATTTCCCAGTGCCTGTCAGCTGTGGGGCGTGGATGAGGTCGAGCCATCTGCAGTTGAATCCTGACAAGACAGAGGTGATGT
>QEPC01010959.1:2358530-2417623 GCA_003113815.1 Sphenodon punctatus | reverse complement strand
GAGCAGGTTTTCAAACCGCACTCCAAACATTCGGGCTAAGTGGAAATGTGCGCGCTCACCGCATTCACACTAACCCGGAAGTGCGGGGTTCTTTAAATCGCACGATGCCGCCGCGGTGGCTGTGCGATTTAAACGCACGTGTGAATCCCCTCTAAATGAAGTAAGGTAGTGGAACTGGCTAGTACACATCTGTTTAGCTATATACATAGGTCAAACAAATGTAATATAAAGAGATGTACTCCCCCTTCCCTCACAAACTGAATTCTTTAGCATTTTTTTCTTTAACTGTAACCGTATACGGTAGAACGCTTTCCAGAAAAGGGGTTATTTTTAAGTTGACAGTGACCTCTTAAGCCATTCTATTGTCTGACTGTGAAACAGAAACCACTGTGATACCCCATTCAATAGATCAAGCACTAAAGCATATTGTAAGTACGTTCACGGAGGAGCCTGTGGCAGGATTCAGTCCTTAGATTATAGGATGTTTGCTTTTTTGAGCGGGCAGAAGACTGGAAATAAAGGCATCCTGCGTTTTGTGGAATAAGAGCATTTTTGTCCAGGGCCCTGAAGATAACGTATTCTGTGGGGAGCATTTGTTTAATTAACTGTAACCAGAAGTTGTGGAAAGGGTCAGACTGAATCCAGTGGGGCAAGATTGCTTTTCTTGTTCAAAGCAGTAATCTTCATTTATGGGCACTTAGACTTGCCTCTAGCCCTTAGTCCTAGGAGGCTTGTGTCGTATGTAATATTTATAGGGGATTAAGCTACCTGGGTTATTTTCACTTTTACCTTCTGATAGAATCTATCACAGATTGCCTGCCCCCATTTCAGAAGATGCACCAAGGGCAATGTAGCCTTTGCGGGATTCGGGCTGGGCTTGTTATGGGGGCCAGGCTTCCCCCACATCTTTACCTCTTTTTATCCAGCTTCCTTTCTGCAAAGTAGAGAAGAAAATCATTGTGAGGAGAAGTATAGAAGCCACCCCTTCCAGACTACAAACATGCTGCTGTCTCTGCAGGTAAAACAGCAGAGCCTCAATGACAGCCATTAACCATCCCTTCCTGCTTCTGTTGCAGTGTCTGTCAGTTGGTGTTGGGAACCAACGGTGTTTTTACATGGACCTTTCATCCCAGGATTAGGAGAAAATAATCCCAGAGTTGTTATCCAGGGATTACAAGTGGTACCATTTTTATCCTGTGTTGAAATCCATCCCGAGATAGTTCAGTGAACAGCACATTGTTGTTGTTCCAGTTTGAGAATATCTGGGATGAATATCAATCCTGTGCTGCTTTTTGTCCCATTAATGGACACAGCAGAGCCTGAGAGCAGAGACAATTTGGAAGATAGCAGAACAGACATATACACAGAGAGAGAGATTTGATCAGATTTCTTTTTATACGATCACCCCACAGTCATGTGTTACTAGATACCATAGAGGCAGAACTGTATGCCAGCTTTTGCCATAACACTCTGTGGTAATAATCCCGGGATAGCAGACTATCATGGGATAGTCGTTTTGACGGACCTACTCCTGGTGTTATTTAACAACCGGATTTTACAAAAAGGGGGTTTTGGAGTTCTGGAGTTTTTCAATGATCCCAGGATTATAATTGTTGAATGCTGCATTTAGATGGACATGTCATCCCGGGACTAATGAAATAATCCCGGGATGAGCGTCTGTGTAAAAATGCTTTTGAACCAAGTCTCAAACCAGCAACCCTAGTGTTTCAGGACAGTGGCCAGTTTACCAGTGCCACCACTAGTCCTTGGCTTGGGCCCTGGAGTTGTTATGTAGGTCTTCCCTATGCTAGCTAGGCTACACCCACCCACTTCCTGGTTAGTTTACTGCCTGGCAGGCAACAGCAAGCTGGGTGGAACATTTGAGCATTTCTTGTGCTTGCCTGATCTGACTCCAGCCTGGTCTGTGTCCGGCCGTAAACCCCGTGCCCTGCTATGAACTTGGACTTAACTCTGCGAGTGCCCTCCGACATGCATAAATGTGCAGAAAAGACCCCGATTTGCCTCTGTGAGAAACTGTGAGAGGCAAATTAGGCGCCAGCATGGCTTTTGTCGCGTAGAAAAACAAAGGTGGGTGAAAAAAGTTTGTCATGTGGAAAAACAAATGTTCCATCCAGCTCTGCATCCCCTGCACGATTGCTGCCAAAGCCGCACATCTTTGTTTTCCAATGTGATAAAAGCCGCGTCTGATTTGCCTTCCGCAGTTTCTCATGGAGGCAAATCAGAGGGCTTTTCTGTTCATTTATGCTCGTTGGAAAGTACCCCTCTGCCCCAGTCCTGTCATTACTCCTGGGTTTGACTCTGCCTACAGCTTGGGTCCCTGACTGTGACAGCTGGCTGTGGGAACAGCACCTGACAGGCATAGAAGAGGAGAACATAACAATCCAGAGGCCTGCCTTGTATGTCTCCAGTGGACTGACCAAGGGGCTGGAATAAACACAGAGGAGGCAGGAGGGAAAGTAGGAAATAAAGAGATTAAAAAAGCAAAGTGAGAAAAAGTGGGAAGAAAAATGGATAGTGGTAGCTGTCAGCATCTGGTCAGAGAGGACACTGGGTGTTTTACACACACATTTCTCCTGCATGTTTGCTGTTATATCCTGAACTTTCTGTGTGTCTAAATCACTCACCCAGATCTTAAACATCTGGCTCTTTGAACTGCTTTATAGAACTTCTCCCAGAACTTTTGTGTGTAAAACGTTCTCCTGGTAAACTACTTTGCTCCAGGCAGCTGTGGTCACTTGGTTTCCATGGCAGCCTCTCATGTCTACAGCTGCGGCTACGTTAGGCTTCCTCAGGGTGCAGTGTTTGTGTGAAGAATGCACCCAGAACTTACTTGTAGACTTGTAAACCCAGAAGATTGAAACACCAGCATTTTAAGGTGTGTGTAAAAATGCCCACTGTGGTGATACCTCAGTAGTCTTTCCACACAATATCTCCAACTTTAGATGCACTTGATAAGAATGTTAGAGTGATATGGGTATTTTCTAGAGGATACTAACTTGGCTAATGCGGTATCCCCACTCTTATCCTTGGTGATTTCAACATTCACGTTGACACGCCCTCCGCCCCCTCTGTTTCCCGCTTTCTCTCTCTCGCTTCCTCCTTTAATCTCCGACTCTGGACCGACTCCCCCACTCATACTGACGGCCATTCCCTCGACCTCGTCTTCACTCGAAACTGTTCTCTAACTGACCTCTCCTTTGACCCCTTCCCTAGTTCTGATCACTTCCTCGGCTCCTTCAGCCTTTCCCACCGACCCCCCTCCGCCTCCCCCTCTATGCGCCCCTTCCGCAATATGCAGGCCCTTACTCCCTCGGAGTTTGCCGCACATCTTTCCCCCCTTCTCCCCCCCGTTTTCGCCTCCTCCTCCCCTGACTCTGCTGTCTCTGCTCTCAACGCTTCTCTCTCCTCGACCCTTGACTCTCTTGCCCCCCCCTCTGCTCGCCCCGTCCGCCCCCTCGACCCCTGCCCCTGGCTTACCCCTGCCATCCGCTACCTCCGCTCCTGCGCCCGGGCTGCCGAACGCCTCTGGCGCAAATCCCGCTCCCTCCCTGACTTCCTCCATTACAAATTCTCCCTCTCCTCCCTCTCCTCGGCTATCTCCCTAGCTAGGCAGCGCTATTATGCCTCTAGGATCGAATCTTTCTCCCGCGACCCTCGCCGCCTTTTCTCTACTTTCGACTCCCTTCTCAAACCCCCCTGCCCTCCCCCGCCCTCTTCCCTTGCTGCTCGGGATCTTGCGTCGTTCTTCACCTCCAAGATTGACAAGATCCGTCGGGATATTGCCTCCCGCCCCCCTCCGCCCCCCGCTCCCCTCCCGCCCCCTCCCCCCCCCCCCTCCCTCCTCGCATCCTTCCCTCCTGCCTCTCTCCAGGAAATCTCTGCTCTTCTCTCTTCATCCAACCCCTCCACCTGCCCCCTTGACCCGATCCCCTCCCGCCTCCTGACCTCTATTGCTCCCACTGTCGCTCCCCCCCTTCTGCATGTTGTCAATCTCTCCCTTTCCACAGGCTCCTTCCCCTCTGCCTTCAAACATGCCACTGTCTCCCCCATCCTCAAAAAGCCTACCCTGGACCCTTTCGATCCCTCTAGTTACCGGCCGGTCTCCCTCCTTCCCTTTGCTTCGAAGCTCCTGGAACGTGTCGTCTACTCCCGCTGCCTGAACCTCCTCTCTGCCAACTCCTCCCTCGACCCTCTCCAGTCCGGCTTCCGCCCCCTCCACTCTACTGAAACTGCCCTGGCCAAGATCACCAATGATCTACTTGTCGCTAAATCGAAGCGCCACTACTCCGTTCTTGTCCTCCTTGACCTCTCTGCTGCCTTTGACACTGTCGACCACTCGCTCCTCTTGGACTCGCTTTACTCTTTGGGCTTCCGTGGCTCTGTCTTTGACTGGTTCTCCTCCTACCTCTCTGACCGCTCCTTTAATGTCTCCCTCCCCGAGTCGACCTCCCCCTCCCTTCCCCTCTCGGTTGGGGTTCCCCAAGGTTCTGTCCTTGGCCCTCTCCTCTTCTCTATCTACACCCGGTCCCTTGGTGAAATTATTGCCTCCCACGGGTTCCAATACCATCTCTATGCTGATGACACCCAACTCTATCTCTCTACCCCCTCTCTCTCCTCCTCTGTCCGCTCACGCCTCGTCGACTGCCTCTCTGATATCTCCGCCTGGATGTCCCGACGCCAACTCAAACTGAACATGGCCAAGACTGAACTCCTCATTTTTCCTCCATCCCCCTCCTCTCCCTCTGACCTGACCATCTGCATTGATGGGGTCACCATCCGTCCTGTTCTCCGTGCCCGCAGCTTGGGCTTCATTTTTGACACGCACCTCTCCTTTAAACCTTACATTGACTCTGTGGCCAAATCCTGCCGATTCGCTCTCCTCAACATTGCCCGCATTCGCCCCTTTCTATCTGTCTCCTCGGCCAAAATCCTTGTTCATGCCATGGTTATCTCTCGCCTCGACTACTGCAACCTCCTCCTTGCTGGCCTCCCTCGCTCCCACCTGTCCCCCCTTGTGGCGATCCAAAACTCTGCCGCCAAGGTCATTCACTCTGCCCGTCGCTTCGACCATGTGACGCCTCTCCTCCTCTCCCTTCACTGGCTCCCCCTTCCTGAACGTATCCTGTTCAAACTCCTGGTTTTCACGTTCAAATCGCTCCATGACCAAGCTCCCCCTTACCTCTCGGACCTAATCGCCCTACGCGCTCCTGCGCGCGCTCTCCGCTCTTCCGCTGTCCCCTCCCTCGCTCTCCCTCGCTTCTCCTGCTCGCCCAACCGCCTTCGTCCCTTCTCCCTCGCTGCCCCGCATGCCTGGAACTCCCTCCCTGCCGACGTCCGCCTCGCCTCCTCCCTCCGCTCCTTCAAATCCCTCCTCAAGACCCACCTTTTCCATGCTGCCTTTCCCAATGCCCTCTAGTCTTTCCCCTTGCTCTTACTGTCGGCCCTCCTCTGCTGACTGCTGCTACCGACCACCTTGTAACCAAGCCAAGTACACGCGCCTGAGACTTCGCATCCGCCTGAATGTTTGTTTGTCTTCTCCCATGTCTCTCCCACTGTCCCCTCTCCTTGTCTCCCCCTCCTTGTCTTTTAGATTGTAAGCCACAGGTAGGGACCGCAGCTGATTATATGTTCTGTACAGCGCCAGGTTGTTGCTGGCGCTTTATAAATGTTTAATAATAATAATAATAATAATAACTGCTTGGAGAAGGTCAACTTATAAACAGATGCTAAAGGGATTTTGACTGCTAATTTCTGGTCTCTTTTAGGAATAAGAAGGAGAAAAGCAGAGGCACAAAATGCTGATTTTGTTGGGGGCAGGTCACTTGTGTACTAAACTGACATAAGTGCAAAATGATGAATGGCAAATTTGTTTCTCCGGCGATGCACAAATACTTCTCCTCCCCCACCAAAGACCTGCTTTCTCTTAGCCAGCAATTCCTGTTGCAGTCTTACACCATATGTTCCTGCTAAATGGCAGATGCACTCTCTAACAATTAACAGATTTCTTTGATTTTGTGGGGTTTTGAATAAGATTAAGACAATTCATAATTAATTTTTGTCTCCTTCTCTAGGGTGTCTTTTCTCTGACTTGATTGTCCTCTGTTGTTACTCCTACTTTACAACAGGTGTAGTGTCTTCTGTTCAAGGTTTTTAAACCAGTTCAGAATATGGGAGGCACATTGGAAAACTGGTGGTATTGTATCCAGCTGGGGGAAACGGAAGCATAGAAGAGCTAGGTGATCTGCCTAACACCATGCAGGAAATCCATACTTGTGACAGAAAAAGAAAAACAGTCCCCTGCCTTCTGATTGGTACTTTAGCTGCATTTTTCTTCAGTCTATTTTTATGCCTGGAGGCAGGCCAACCAAGCGGAATTTGAGGGACCAGTACATCCTAGTAGCTGGGACTCCCTGCTTCCTATCCCCATCATAAGTGTTGAAGTCAATTTGTAGAAACTGTACTATACTTTATTTACACATATGTTACTTTCAATTATTATTTTACTCATCATATTTAAATTCTTCTAGTTTTGGAGTGCCCCTTGAGCTTGGGGCTCAGTCCAATTGTACCTCAGTTCTTCCTTCTCATAAGGCTTGCCAGGAAGTGGTTGTTTTGAAGGCAATGCTGAGATGAAGAAAGAAAATAGCTATGTTGGGATAATAACCCTGATATAGGGGACATTGTTAATGTAAACGTTAGTGTTTTAGCAGTGTTCAGGATTTAAGATAGGACAGTATTCTTTTGTCAGGAATATGAATTTGTCTGACTCACTGGGCCAAATTATCAAAGGATCAGTTAGAACGGTTCCTGCACTAATACATTCTGCATGGGAAAGACCTTGTGCTTTTCATATTTGAGTGTGTTATCCTTCCTGTTCTCTGGAGAGATTTACTGTCTCATTTCCTTTTACTGTTAGTACCGCTATACAGAAAGTGGTATGCAAAATGTGCCCATTTTCTTTGAGCAAGATACTGATTATTTTATAATTTCCTTATATAGTCCTCTATCAGAGACAAATCTAAACTACTTTGTCTTTAAGTCTTATGGTCTCATAAATAATCCCTTAATTTTAAGAAGACTCAACAGTCTGATCTATCTACTTCATATTTTGCTGTGTAAGATGCTAGTTCAGCTTTATTCTACACTTACAAATATATTTGAATCTTTGGGTGAAAAGAGACATTGGTGCCCCATGCAGCCCTGCAACATGCATAAATAACCACCAAGGGTGGTTAAAGGGTGGTTAGCGTCATGTCTGTTTTCACCCTTTGTTATGCTCATTTTGCTTCACAGCTTTTGTGTTATTGAGCACATTAGTGTCAACCAGGGCTTAATCTGGGGGAGGAGGATGTGTCAGGGCTCAGCCCCAGCAATTAAATTCAAGGGCGGGGGCTGTGCCCTGGGAAATATTCCCACGGATAGTGTGCCCTGAGAAATGTGAAAGACCAGGAAAAGGCTGATATTAGCTATTTCAGTGTTAGAAATAAAAGCCAGGAGAACCCTGTATGGTTTATTCGATTCATTAATTGACTTCTGTGCCATCATATAGATTAAATCACAAAAATTCCTGTTTTATATTCAGCTGTAGAGAGGCAGGTTAGTCAAGTGATTAGATGACTAGCTGGAGACTAGGGTTCATTTCCCTGTTTTGTCAAGTTCTGGGGCAGTGCGAGTGGCTTATAAGACAGGAGGTGTGACTTATGAGGCAGGTTTGGGCCCTGGCAATTAATTTTTTATAAATTAAACACTAGCCCCAACCCAAGGTTTGCATGTGCACATTGGGTGCATGCATGTATCAAAACTACCCTTTGCATGCATGCATAAAGTGTGTACACACAAGGTGTGCCCCTGGCAATGTCGCCTGTTCCCTCCCCCGATCATTCTATCACCTGACAGAGGTAGTGGTGGGGGTGACGCAGAAAATGAGGGTGGCAATGCAGTCAGTAGGGGGAGGAACTTTGCCGGGGCACCCTGAGTGCACAAAGGGTAGTTCGAATTGGTGCACATTCCAACCTTGTCTGGGATACTATAAATTACAGTCAATTATGAAACATCCCCCAAAAGTACTAATTCTCTCTTCATGCCTTCCCATATTTTCAGTATGTTGGAAACACATGACTTGTTGTTTTGTTTTGTTTTTGCTTAGGCTGGGTTAATCTTTTCTGTAGTACTAAGTTTGCATATTTTTTTCTAGCTTGTAATCACTTGATCTTACCCTCTTTGATTCCATCTATGAAGTATTCTAAGACCAAGCTTTGGTTTGAGTGGGGAGTTAAGGCTCTTACTAACTTACTCATGATCCAAAAAACATGGAAATTGTGAGTTAAGGCTCCCACCTTAACTTGTGCAGTGCATAACCAGTAAAGACGTTGTACAATCTCACGTATTGTACTTGCCTTATGCTCCATGCACCCAACTGTTGTGCCCTGGGCACAGCGGCTGATTCTGCAGCACCACTGATTCCTGCTGGCCAGGGCCGGGTATTGGCCATAAGACCCTTCCCCCAATACCAGTCAAGCCACACCTTTCCTCAGCCTTGTTCTACACCCTTCCTCACCTTCCTGGTTGGCTGCTGGCCTGTATATAAGACAGCCAATAGCCACAGGAAGTTGGGTGGATAATCTGTTGTACTTCCTGTTGTGCCGTCCTGTTACCATCTGTGTTCCTCCTTGTGTCTCCATGAACTTTGGACTGGCTTTACCCCCTCTGGGTCCCATATGTGCTTTGGCCTGGTTGGAGCCTGGCCCTTCTGAACCTCCCTTCAGTTTCATGGTCTTTCTGATGCTGGTAAGTCTGACTGCTTGGATACCCTCTCTACTGGGTCATTTCCACTGGCTTTCAAACACACCGCTGTCTCCCGTATGCTTAAGAAGCCACTCTTGATCCCAACGACCCTTCCAGCTATCGCCCCATTTCTCTTCTACCATTCGCTTCCAAGCTCCTGAAGCGGGTGGTCTACACCCACTGTCTTGATTTCCTCTCTTCAGATTCCTCACTTTTGACCACCTTCATTTGGGCTTTCACCCTCCCCACTCAACTGAGACTGCCCTTGCCAAAATCACTGATGACCTTCTCTTAGCTAGGGACGGGCCCGGTCCCATTACCGGTACACCGGATTTTACCGGTTACCGGTTTCACAAAAACCGGATTCCCGGATTAAATCCGGTGTACCGGTACCGGATTTATTGCATTGGTTCCAATGGGGCGCTGTGTCCCCATTGAAACCAATGCAATAAATTAAAATTAATTCCCTCCCCCTCCCAGGCTGCGCGGGTGGAAGGGGGGACACCCCCCACCCACCCTGCCCAGCCTGGCTTTTTGTTGTAAAAGATAGAACAGACTCAGAGTGAGACCCCCAGGCGAGCCCCCCCCCCGCACCAGCGGCCGCGGCGTCCCCGCAGCCGCAGGTAAGTCTGACCCGATCCCTGGGGGGGGTGGGGGTGTTTAACACCCCCACCCCCCCCAGGGATCACCCCTACAGCGCCCTTGCCGCTTACCTTGGGGAGCTCCGGCGGCGGCGGGCGGCCCGGCGGCTTCAGCGCCGGCTGTAGCTGCCGGCTTCAGGACGTTCTAGGCCTTCCGGTGCAACCCGGAAGTGCACCGGAAGGCCTACAGCGTCCTGAAGCCGGCAGCTACAGCCGGCGCTGAAGCCGCCGGGCCGCCCGCCGCCGCCGGAGCTCCCCAAGGTAAGCGGCAAGGGCGCTGTAGGGGTGATCCCTGGGGGGGGTGGGGGTGTTAAACACCCCCACCCCCCCCAGGGATCGGGTCAGACTTACCTGCGGCTGCGGGGACGCCGCGGCCGCTGGTGCGGGGGGGGGCGCGCCTCGGGGTCTCACTCTGAGTCTGTTCTATCTTTTACAACAAAAAGCCAGGCTGGGCAGGGTGGGTGGGGGGTGTCCCCCCTTCCACCCGCGCAGCCTGGACTCGGGGAGGGTTTTTTTGTTTTAAAACAGTTTGGCTGGGGCTTTAAATTTTTTTACATTGCAGCCATTTTTAAATGGCTGCAATGTAAAAAACCGGCACACTGAAATCCGGTACCGGGGGCCGGATTACCGGGCCGAATCCGATAATGCCGGTACGCCCGATACCGGCATTATCGGATACCGGTAGATCCGGAATTCCCATCCCTACTCTTAGCTAAGTCTAAGGGCCTCTACTTCATTCTTGTCCTCCTTGATATCTCTGTCACCTTTAACACTGTCGACCATGGCCGTGTCCTGGATTCGCTACGCTCTCTCTGGGACTCTGTCTGTTTCTGGGACTTGGTTTCTGGGATTCTCGACTGGTTCTCTTTGTATCTCTTGAACTGCTCCTTCAATGTTTCTCTTGCTGGTACCTCCTCTACGTCACTTCCTCTCTCTGTGGCAGTTCCCCAAGGCTCTGTCCTCAACCTTCTTCTCTCCTCCCTTTACACTCTTTCTCTGGGTAAACATATTGGATTTCATGACTTCCAGTACTGCCTGTATGCTGATGACACGCAACTCTTATCTCTCCACTCCTGTGCTCTCCTCCTCCATCCAGTCTCATATCACTGACTGTCTCTCTGACATCTCTGCTTGGATGTCCAACCCTGGATACGTTTGTTCTGCTCCCTCCCTCCCAACCATGAATTCCCTCCTGAAAACCTACGTCTTCAGATAGGCTTTCCCTGGTCATGAGTCAAAAGGCTCGTCATGAGTGAAATTGCATCCTCATCCCTCTCTCACTCAAAATCCCATCCTTGTAACTAAGGCTGCTTTTAAACGAGGGGCGCTGAACTCCGCGTTAAAGCAAAGCCGCCGGAAGTGACGTTCTCCCCGTTGCCGGTGGCTGGAGACACAGGGCTTTGGAGCAGCACGTTCTTAATACTTCAATTTTAAGGCTTTTAGAACGCGCCGCTCCAAAGCCCCGTGTCGCCAGACGCCGCCAGCAACGGGGAGAACGTCACTTCTGGTGACTTTGCTTTAACATGGCATTCAGGAGGCGCTTCAGCGCCCCTCGTTTAAAAGCGGTGTAAGTTAAGCACATACATCTGCATTTTCTCAACCTCATGAATGTATCCTTGTCTCTTCCGAAGTTCACCTCTCCCTCGTCTCCCCCTTCCTTGTCTCTCCTAGATTGTAAGCCCTTTTGGGGTAGGGAACTTGTCTGCAACTACTGATTGCACAGTGCCAGGTACACTGCTGGTGCTATATAAATAATAATAATAATAATAATAATAAATAATACTATTGCTCGGCGTCTGCTACAATGAGGGACCATCATCTGTGGGGTGCATCCCCTATGCGACTGCCCAGTGAGACTCCTTTGCAACTGCCCAGGGAACTGCCCAGGAGTGAATGCAAAATTCTGCTGATTCTGATTTTTGATCTAAAAATCTAAAAACATGAAAAGACTAGAAGCCCAACCTGAACGACACAATACCTCTGATTTTCTTAATACTCCTCCCAGCAGAACTACATGTGGGCAAGAAAGTCACAAAAGAGAAAGGGCACAATCCAGCTCCATACAAGCCAGTGGGAGTTTAGCCATTGACTTCAATGGGAGCTGGATTGCGCCCCAAATGTCTGCTTTTGCCTCTAAATTTCAAACTGAAATAGCTTACTCATTTGTCAACAGATTTCTCTGAAATCTGGGCAACTTCTTTACCGCACCCAAGCAACTCTTCCTGCCAAGTTTCACATCTATAGAACGTACCATTCTGATTTTATCATGATTGGAATGTTTGTGTTTATAACCGTGCAATGCAGATGCTTTAACCATAGGGCTGTTTCTGCGACTCTATAATTATAGTAGGAGCCATGACAGCCAATATAGTTTGTTTTCTTTCAATATGGTCCCTATTACCATATCATCAGAATGGCTCACAATAGCTTTATTTTATCCTCACAACTTTGTGAGGCAGGAAAGTACAGTTATCTCTATTTTCCTTTGTAGAACTGAATACAGAAGGAGTAAGTGACTTGCCCAAGGAACGCAGGAAGTCCAGCAAGTCCCCAGTAGCACCATGACCTTTAAATTACACTTGCTCTGGTTATGCTTATATATTTTCCACCCCTGCCCTATAATTGAGGTTGTTCAGAACTATCTGAACTCTTCATTTTGGTGGAAAGAAACTTTCCAGTCTTGGCCTCTGCCCAAACTATGTAGCAAAAACAGTTCAGCATAAGCAAAACCAAATCAGTTGTTTTTGAATACAATGGGGAATAGGAACGGCAAAGGGGAGAAACAGATTCCTTCCTAATCATTTAGAAAAACTGCAACTTTGTAAACATTTCAGTTGACTCATTGAAAACCACACTGTGTCCATGTGCCGTTTGTATTGCACTGGGAGTTTTGTTTAAGATAGTGTTCAGCTATGGAATATTTTGTTGTGCATACATGGCCACAAACTTCCTTTATTAATTTTTCAATTTTGTGTAAAATCAAAGTAAAACAGAAATACAAATAGCCAAGACATTTTAAGTTAAGACTACAATATTTTTGGAAGCAAGAAGCACCCTTTAAGCTAGGGAAATATAGTCTCCTTTTGGATAAGTTAGTAATGTGAAAGCAAATTCCCAGCTTGCTGTGGTTTTTAGCCCTTCTCCAAACCTATGCTTGAAAGTGCAGACTAATACAAAGTAATTGAAAGAGATGAAAAAAGCAGCTGGGCCCTTAGCTAGTGCAGAGGTTATGTGTGACCTACCAGTAAAGATCACACACATTTCTAATATGTAGTGAGTCAGATAAGTTTGGAGTGTGTGCCAAAGAATTATCTTGCTAATCCTCTCCCAGGACCTGATTCAGCAAAGGTCCCATTGCAATCAAGGAGATTAAGTATATGCTTAATTTTAAATAGGTGATCAGTTGCTTTGCTAACTAGGAATGATTTGTGGGATCAGGGCCCTAAGTTGTTAGACCAGCCAGATGCAGTGTGCTGGGGGCATGGTGGAGAGAAGCCTGTGTAAAGTAAGTGACAAGTGATATTTTCTGAGTCTTCCGCCAAAATATATAGTTCGGTTTAGTTGTGAATATTGTAGCAAGGTATTTGGTAACCTAATTTAGAACCAGCTTGTTTCTTGGGAAATCAGAGTACTGCCCTCACATGATGCTTTCCTATGGACAGCTGAATTAAATTGGAAACATGGGGTCCAATTCTTGTGGAGCATAAATAGTCCTATTTTCCAGTGGTGTTAATTAAGTTCTGATTTATGGGAGCTGAGGATCTGGCCCATTTCTTATATCATTCAATAGTATAGTTGTGAAACAGTTCATAAAAAGAACTTTTGCATACTAGGTCTAGCTATTTAAAAAATAAATAAATGTATGTGTACATTTACAATTCAGTGAGCAGCATGATCCTCAAAGTGTTTACTGTTGGCACCCTCCCTTTGCATGGGTCTGAGTCTGATTCATTTCAGGGGGAGTCCTAAGCACTAGTGATAGCATCAAACAACTGTACGATTGCATCCTAAAAAGTGAATGGTAGCTCTGGCTCATGCATATACAGACAGAGGTCTTAAATACTTACACATGGGAAACAAAATTAGTAACAGTGGGTGTAAAGAAACGTGATGGTGGCTCACTGTGACTCGCTTTGGCTTGTGGGCCACTATCAGGTTTGTAAAGGGCCATCCAGATGTTTGGCCTGGAGGAGTTTCCTTGGGCGAGGTAGACCTCCAGGCTAGCTGCTACCATGCCCGGGGAGCCTCCTGCCCGAAGGCTACAGCGGGCTATCGTGATAGCCTGCTGTTCCCTGCCTCGTCCGAAGTAGACCCCATGATGGGCAGCCATGGCGGCTGTCATTGGTCACCATGGCTAGTGGGGAGGTGAACCGCTGGGTGCGAGGCCATCTGGCCGCATGTTCGTGTGACACACACACACCCCGGCCATGTGAACATTTTTTTCTCCTGCTGAACCCAATCCTGACAGTCTGGATCAGTTTGTGATAGTGGCCCACCCAGTGAAACTTTCACCTGTAGAGCAACAAGCGTAATTTGAGGGCAGTAACAACAAAACGTTCACCTGCAAGCCAGTGAGTGTAGTTTGCAAACAATGCTTTCCTTTGGGGTGTGTGTGTTTAAATGAACTGTTATTCCCTAATGACAAGATTGTTCTTACTTAGATAATATAGTAGACCTCTGTTATCCAGATTCTTCCTCATTCTGAACAAGTCTTGGGGCCCCCACAACTCTTTGTTACTTTTACAGTGGAATCTTACATATCTGGACACCTTTTTCCTGGGGTAGGGGAAAAACAAACATGCCACTGAGTGGGGGTATTATAGAAGCATACAAAATCATGATTGGTTGGAACAAGTAAATTGGTTGCCATTATTTACCCTCTCAAATAACATTAGAATTAGGGAATGAAACTAACTGGCAGCTGACTTAAAGCAAGCAAAAAGACGCACTTTTTTTTCACTCAGTGGACAATTAGCTTGTGGAACCTGGATGTTTTTAAGGCCAATAGCATAGCTGGGTTTAAACAGGATAAGTCCATGAATGGCTGATAGTCAAGCTGGTCAGGAAATGTAACCTGACTATCAGGAGCTGGAAATAAATAGCAGAGAATGGCTCATTCAGTCATGACCTGCTGGGTACTTCTCCAAAGTGATTAGGCAGCCATTGTTGGAGACAGGCTGTTGGGCGCGACGGACCATTGGTCTCATTCAGCATGGTATTATTTATTAGATTTTTTGGCCGCCTCTTCTTGCCTTCGCAGCTCTGGGCGGCTCACAACATTTTAAAATACAAAGGTACATAAAAACATTAACAGCAACCATATTTTATTAAAGTATTTCCAAGACACATTTCCTAGACCCAACTGTTCTTTAATGACACCTTTGTTCCATGTCAGTTCCTTCTCTGATCCTTCTCCACAGAAAAGCCAGTTCATGCCAAATGTGAAGAAATAGAAAAGACAGGCTGGAGTTTCTCTGCTTCTGCTATTGTGGGAAGTGGACAACACAATGGCAGAGATTGCCTTGTCAGAACTTGCTTTAGTGACACTCTGTACTTACAGGCTCAGGAGCCACATGAGCAGTTCCTATCACCCAAGCAGATGCATCACACACAAAATACATGGCCTAGCTGCACATACCTGTCCAAGTTTCCCCTGAGCTTCCTGGGGCATGAAAGCCACAGAAAGGTTCTCTGGTGGAAACAGCACAAAATGCCTTCCTTACCTTATTAACTGGAGACATAGTAGCCAATCTGCCTTCTGCTTTTTGGCCTGTGAGGGAAAGTAGGGGAACGATACCACTGTGTTTACGCCTGCTTGTGTCCACCACCGACCACCTCGGCTTCCTCCACAGTCCACACCAGGCACATACGGTTTTGTAGAGCTGCAAGTCATAAGCTGAAGAACCACTTGTGGCTCAGTGGAGATTATTATTATTATTATTATAAACATTTATATAGCGCCAGCCATGTGCCTGGTGCTGTACAGAACATAGAAGTAGATGCGGTCCCTGCCTGTGGTTTACAATCTAAAAGACAAGGAGGGAGAGACAGGGGAGAAGACAAACAAACATTCAAGCGGATACAAAGTCTCAGGTGCGTGTGCTTGGCTTGGTTACAATCAGGTTGGTTGCAGCAGTCTGCAGAGGAGGCAGACAGTAAGTATATGGGGAACGACTAGCAGGCATTGGGAAAGGCGGCGAGGAAAAAGTGGGTCTTGAGGAGGGATTTGAAGGAGCGGAGGGAGGGGGCAAGGTGGATGTGGGTAGGGAGGGAGTTCCTGGCATGGGGGCAGTGAGGGAGAAGGGTCGAAGGCGGTTAGGTGAGCAGGAGAAATGAGAGAGAGTGAGGGAGTGGACAGAGGAAGAGCGGAGAGCGCGTGCAGGAGTGCGTAGGGAGATTAGGTCAGGGGGAGCTTTGTTGTGGAGTGTTTTGAACGTGACTACCAGGAGTTTAAACAGGATACGTTCAGGAAGGGGGAGCCAGTGAAGAGAGAAGAGGAGAGGCTGCACATGGTCAAAGCGACGGGCAGAGTGAATGACCTTGACAGCAGAGTTTCGGACTGCGATAAGGGGGGACAGGAGAGAGTGAGGGAGGCCAGCAAGGAGGAGGTTGCAGTAATCATCAAGGCCTGCGTATCACTGACAGACGCTGATAGAAGTGGCAGGGATGTAGCTAGGTTGGAATTTATTTATTTATTTTATTTTCTAAATTTCTACCCCGCCCCTCCTGCGAACAGCTCGGGGCGGCTTACACAATAAAACATATAAAATACATATAAACATTTAAAACATGAACATATACTATAAAATAGAAACAGGTCCTGGGGACATTAAAACAAAAAGGTAGGGGAGAATTGGCCCTGGTGCAGAAGATGGAATGCAGCCTTTCTCCTCCTGCCGCAGGAAAAGCCACCAGACATCACTTTGATATACAGGCAGGTGGTACACGTGGGTCCCCAAGCTCATGGGCCCTGGTGCATCTGACCACCTGACACATCCATGAAGGACCGTCTTTCTCCTTATGCTCTTTCGTGGCCCTTAAGATCTGCCGAGGATGCCCCCTTACAGATTCCATCACTGGCCCAGTTTCACACGACTCGGGCCCGCAGAGAAGCATTCTCGGTGGCTGTCCCACAGTTTTGGAACTCCCTTCCCTTGGAGACTCGCCTGAGCCTTAGTTTGAATGTCTTCCGGAGGCAGTGTAAAACCTTTTTATTTAGCTACACATTCCATGGGCAGGGGTAGATTGGGGGAGGGCAGTGGGAGTATTTTTAATTTTGTGGTGTTTTAATTATTTATTTTACATTTTGTATTTTATGTGTGTGTTGTAAGTTGGCCTGAGCCTTCGAGGATAGGGTTGGATATATATAAATAAATTAAGGAGAATTTGTGGATTACCTATTAGGGTGGGATTGTTAAATGTCTACATTATCCTAACTAACAAATTAAAGAAAAAATAAGCAAAAGTTACATGATTGTAGGAACGTGGTATAATCACTATTAAAAATAGGTAAATAATATTGCATATAGATTTTTTTTTTTAATAAAGAACCATACAGTAATATTTGCTAAAAAAAAATCCAACCCTGGAGGATTAGAAAGATATAACACTAGCACAGATTTCCCCTGGTATACAGAATACCAATAGATGATTTATGACTACATATTTTTGCACACTAGTCTTACATAACGACGACATACAAGCGAATGCCAAGGGAGAGAGAACTATCTCTTTGTCTCTGGGAGGGTCCAAATCAAAGATGACTGATCTAATAACAGTATTTTATGCTAAGAGTTTAACAGGTTTAACAGTTGTTTCAGGGAGAGATCATCCTTAAATATCTTGAATTTCTGAAATTAAACATGTGCCTTGAATTCTTCTGGATGCTGTTAAGTACAGGAATGTGATTTGCAACAAAATAGAAGGCTTATTGTAGTGACTGTATTAGGCTCAAAGTTTGAGGGAGTTGAAATGGAGCAAATGAAATAAACTGAAACAAATCATAGATGCTTCCTAGTATGCGGAGTGTGTATTCTGTACTGTAGCCATTCACCTGTATTGATTCAGCTATCCTCCTGTAGTCTCTTATGTCCCAGTTTTGCAAAAACGATTCTCTTGGAAGCAGTGATACCTTATTCAGAAGGACTCCTTGCACAAGTTACTGATATGACACAGGTATTAGAAATACACCTGCTCATTGTATATTTAACACTTTAGGATACCAGTTCCCTGCCCACCTTGCATTGCAACCTGTCCAATTTTCACTTGGATAGTCTAGAAACTGGAGGTCTTTGGCATTGACAGGTGACCTCAAAACCAAATATCTAGAGGTTTATCATAAATGTGGACTATTACAGGGCCCTGCTGTCTGGAAATAAAGGAATTATTTTTGCTCAGTCTCGGTGTTAGAAAATGGGCTATTTTAGTTTGCATAAACATTCATGTGCAGTTTATGAAAATTAGGACAGTCAGGATTCCTTTCCTGGGACAGGTGGCAATCCAGTCTCAAGTCCAAAGTTGCAAGTAAATCCTAAATACATTTGAATGAATGAGAATTTCCAGTCTACAGAGGCAAGAGAGCCAAGAGCCAATAAAGGGAATGTGTACTTTTGCATAAAGTAGGGCTTCTGTGTTTCAACGTTAGCTCCCCTTATGACACTGAGGAGACCATCCCTTGAGTGACCCATTGATCATAAAGGGTGAGCAGTGATCAGGTTAATGAAATGTGTTTGCTGTTGACTAGGAACACTGGTATAGGAGCTCAGTTCCGTATGTGGAAATATTGTATCTTGAGAGGGATTTGAACAAAGCTACCAAAACTCCAAAATGATTCCTGCAGTGAACCCATTGCAGTCAGTGGAAAGAGATTAAAGATGTTGCGATTCATTTTGTTTCCTTAGCTTTCGTCAATAATTGAGCAGCTGCATTTTTTTTGCTATCTTGCATTTATGAGTGCTCTTATTTGTGGAAAGAGCACACAATCATTTTACATCGTTTTCTTTGTTGTACAGGGCCGTATGGCATACAGACAAACTCACAAATACTACCCTTTATTAAGTGGAAAAGAGGATTCACTTTCTTTGTTTCTGTTACTCGATTGTTTTCTCTTGTTATCTGCCGTTCTCTATTTAGGGCTATTGATTCAGAATATATAAAACAATAGGCAAATTCATCTTGACTGTAACTCCATTGACTCTAGTTGAGTTACCGCATGGATAGATTTGGTCGCAAAGAAAAAACAGTCCCCTGCTTCTTTCCCCTCCTAAGCATGTAAATTTTCCCTTTGTGGCAGCATTCCAAATTTTTCCATTTCACTTTGATTGGATTGTGGCTTCTTTTCCTTTCCATTAGGCTGGAATTGGACATTGCAAGCACATCTTTCTAAAAATCATGATGCCAGAAAAGTGGGCTAAATAAACATTTTTTTTCATGGTTGCTGTTGATACATCCTGCAAAAAGAACCCGGAAAAGCAATACCACTTTATTGTCAAAATGAAGAGTTTAGGATAAATTTGAATAGTTGTAAATCTTTTACACTGAGTTGGACCTGACTGGTTTCTGTTACTATGTGCTTGAGGGACCAAAAAGTCTCATTTACAAATACTTGTGTGAAAAAGGAAAAAAGGGCGAGAGGAAATGGTTTTTCTGCAAAGCTTTTATCACAAAGCACTCAACCTGAAGACTCAAGTCAAGACAGATGATTGTCAGACTATGGTGAGCGTAAAAGTGATCGATTCGATTCTTGAAGTGATAAAAGCACGAATTAAGTATTCTGCCTTCTGGCTAATAGATCAAAATCATCTAAGAAATAATGCTGAAAGGAGGAATATTGTAGTATATTGTGCTGTTACTTTAAAATTAATCAAGCGTAACTGACAGGAGTCTATTATTTTCAGTGTTGGAGCTCACTCATGTGAGACAGTAACTACCAGGGCAGGAGATCTTGACCAGGTGCCATTTTGTTGTTTGTTTGTTTGTTTATCATTTATATGTTGTAGTGTGTGTTTCATTCCATTATTTTAGCCAGGATGGAAGTATACCCTTTGTTAATGGATCCTGATTGGATTTCGAGTAGGGGGCAGTCTAGACGTAGCCAGAATTGGGAGTAGCAGAATAAAGTTGCCTATTTTGATCTAAGAAAACTGAGATGCAACAGCTGTGATCATGATTATTTCCATTTTAGAGATGGAAACTAAGAGACAGCGACTTGTCTAGGGACATCCAGTGCATTCATGGCTTAAACCAGATTTGAACCCTAGCTTCCCAGTCCAAGACGTTATCCACTAGGCTACCCAGGTTCTCAGCTTGTATGCCAGGTTTCCTGACAGTCCCTTTGAATATATGAAGTGGCTACGATATGTTCTTTTGCTAGGTACTCTTAGTAACTGGACTGTATTAGACTATGACAATAGTGTTTGTATGGTAACAGTGTCTAAAGGTCCCCGTTTAAAGGACACCATTGTATGCTGTATGCTGATGACACTCGACTCTCTGTCCATGTCCTCTCTCCTCCCTCCCCCCAATCCAGTCTTGCATCACAGACTGCCTCTCTGACATTCAATTTAATTTGGCCAAAACGGAACTCCCTCATCTTCCCCTCCCCAGCAAAAAAACCCTTCCTTTCTCTCTCCCTTCTAAATTTCCATTGATGGGGTGACCATTCAGCCTGTCCCTCAGGCACATAGCTTGGGGTTCATCTTTTTCTTTAAACCTCAGATCCAATTGGTCACTAAATCCTGTCATCTTTTCCTGTACAACATTGCTAAGATCCGGCCTTTGCTTACTTTCTCCAGTACTAAAACCATAGTCCATGCTCTGGTCATCTCTTGCCTTGACTACTGCAACCTCCTTCTTACTGGCCTTCTCTGCTTTCATCTTGCCCTCCTCACTTCTGTTTCAAATTCAGCTGCCAAGGTCTTCTGCCTCGCCTGTCACTTTGATCACATGCAGCCCCTCCTCTCTTCCCTCCACTGGCTCCCTCTACCTGAACACATTCAGCACAAGCTTCTTGTCTTTACCTACAAGGCTCTTCATGGCCTTGCTTGCCCACTCCTATCTCTGCAGTCGTTTCCTGCTACACTTCTAACTGGGAATGCCGATCCTCCTCTGCCACCATCCTTGCTTACTCACGACTCCCCTGCTTCTCGAAACGTATTCTCCCTTGCTGCCCATCATACCTGGAACTCCCTCCCCAAATACATTTGTTCCACTCCTATTCCCCCAACCTTCAAATCCCTCCTGAAAACCTACCTCTTCCATTGGACTTTCCCTAGCTCCTCATCCCCTTACTCCCCTTCCTGATTAACCCAACGTTCTCGTTGCCTGTGTAACTAAGCTAAGGATGTGCACCTTTGACCTCTCGACTTGTCTCTCCCTCTGTTCTCCCCGACCCCTCTCCTCCCTTGTCTTTCCTAGATTGTAAACCCCTCAGGGCAGAGATCCTGTCTATATTTAACAGCTGTAAAGCACCAGGTACACTGCTGGCACTGTATAAATACTTTATAATAATAAAAATACAAATAGCAAGCCAGTCCCTGCCCCAAAGAGTTTAACATCTAAATTATTAAAACAACATAGAGAACAATTGTCTGATGTTTGTTTATGTAATAAAATCCATATTTATAGGGAGATACCTCAATCAAGAGACAGTTATTGTAAATTGTAAAGATAGGACCAGATCATCAGTTGGTATGAATGATGTAGGCCAAGCTGATGAGCCTGTGGTAGAATCCAAAGAAACTGGCAGTGAGGGGTGTATTGATGATATTCTCGCCATCCACTCACCCACCTACTGATCCACATGCCTCTTCCAGCTCAAACTGGTTTCTTGCCCCATTCTTTTGTTGCTAGTCAACTGCTGCTCACTCCCAACTGCCATGAAACCTTCTAGGGCAAAGCAAGTGTAGGCAAGTCTGAGCTGGGACTACTCTGACATGAGATGTAATTGAACCAATCACCACCTCTCTGGCTAATTTGCATGCCGTAAGTCTGCTAGTTCAAAGAAAGCAGTTTGGAAGAGTTCACCACCAGTAAAGCTATTTTGGATTTCCTGATTTTCATCCATATCAATAGACTTCAGCCCAGTGATGCACAGAATAGTCTGTGAAATTTTGCATTTGATTGGTTGCAGTTTTCATAAGGTCTCATATTACAGATAGAGTAATGCTGTGGAGTAGAGTGTGGAGCCTTGTTTTTCTCGGTCAAAGCAATTGAAGAACGTTACTGGACTTTATGTACCATCAAAATATGCACATTACATACTTGAATAACAATGATTTTTTCACAGTAACTCTTGTTCTCCTATCTACCCTGTGATTTCTTAAATTATTCAAACATGCATTTTTCTTTTAATTAGGCTGTGATCTCTTGTAAAATGTTGTTGCAATGCCCACAATATAGATCCAAATAGGACCCAGGAACGTCTGTTATCTAAGTAAGAATACTGTGGACTTGTTGGTTTCTGACATAATAAACTGCATGGTTTCTAAGCTGCAGTGTTTACATGAGAAATATTTTTAAAATATTAAATATTAAATATTTTATATTTAAATATTTTAAAAATATTTTAAAAATATTAAATGGGGGGAATAGTTCATTTTACTTTAGCAGCATTTAGTTGCAGATAATTGTCCAACCCCATGGAGTATTTTATCTTCTCTTATTGTGTGATGCTTTTTGCTCTGTTCAGCCTTTTTTTGACTGCTTCTCATTTGTTTCTCATAAGATCTTGTAGCATAGCTGTGGTCCTGACTGAAGAGAGATGGAGAAAATTATCTTTGTAGTCTTTAATTGGTATTGCTTAACATCGCAGTAATTAATTGAACTTTGTCTCTCTCTCTCTCTGGGGAAGCTTTGAAAATTACTATATGCTCTGTAGGCTGGACAGGAGTAGGGATGGAAGTGCTGTGTGCTCAGGATGGAGCTGATGGGGACGGGTCGCTGGGAGCACATTATACCCGTGCTCCGTTTCCTGCACTGGCTGCCTATAGTCTTCCAGGTTTGCTTCAAGGTGTTGGTTTTAATCTTTAAAGCCCTATATGGCCTGGGCCCTGTCTATCTGCGGGAACACCTGTGCTCTCGATCAACCCCTGTGGTCCTCCAGGGGTGCCCTGTTGGAGGTCCCCTGGGTCTCCCACGGGTCCACATTTGAAAGGGAATTCTCGGTGGCTGCACTGCCACTCTGGAACTCCCTCCCAGCAGAGCTCTGACTCTCCTGGGACCTCCCCATGTTTTGAAAACAATTAAGAACTGGCTTTTTCATTAAGCATTTGGTGAAGGGGATGGGGGAGGGAGGGTTTAAGTTGGTCTTAATCTGAGTTTTTAATGTTCATTTTATTCTGGTATTGTGTATGTCTAGCGATTAGGACGGTATAGAAATATTGAAATAAATAAATAAAAATTAATGATCCATTAAGATCATTAAGACCCATTGTCACGTAGCCCCAGTAGGGTACCATTGTGATTTGCAAAGAGAAAAAAAGAGTAGGTATGTGTGCATACATGGAGAGGAAAAAAGTATAGAGATATATATTAAAAAACCTATATAATATGCACTCTATAAGGGTGACTTATTAGCATCCACACAGGATATGTTTCCTCCCATTGACCACGCATGAGACACATTTTCACAGTTGCCTCCTCTTTTCCCTATCTCCTGCTGTGTTCAGTGCCAATCTTGGTGATTCTTGCCTTGCCATGTCCCCATCTCAGGCAGTACATGAGAAGCTGATGAGGCTGTCAAGTGATATTAACCCCTGTTAAATAGGTTTATATAATGAGAGTAGCCAACGAGTCAGAGTAAACTAATGATACCTTTCCTTAGCCTCAGCCTTGGTACAGGTTTGGGCCTCTCTGATGTGGTTCTGCTTATCTGCCTTTGTGATGTGCACTCATTGATAGTCTGTGCTATTTTATCTGGGAATATGGATCATTAACGGAGAGGCACATTGTGGGTTCCGAACTTCAGTACAACATGTCGGGTGCACAAATCCAAGGTGATATGTTTCACAAAAGTTTTATCAACTGTAACTATGCATTACAGACTTGGACTTGAATTAGATTTCTCCAAATTCGGCCAGATTGCACATATCTACCCCTACCAAAATTCAAACCATTATTGTGTCTGGTTCTGATTTTATAACCCATAGAATGTTCATGATTATGACAGTGTCCTATCTTTAACTATAGTGTGGAAGCCATTGTTCTGTAATAAACAATGGGAAAAATATAGGCGAGAGTGAACCCGGTTGGCTCAAAAGGGCTGATTTGTCTAGTTTAGATATGTCAGTACTGTGTGTTTGAAAGCTGGTTGCTACAATAGCAGTATTTCAGATTTCCATTCTATATTTTTCTCCTTAGCCTGAAGCCAGACTGCAAATGTGATTATGTAACAATCATTAGAGCAGAAAGAGAGTACTTGAAAAAAAACCCATCGAAACCAGGTTGCATTCAGCGTCAGTTGGTGCCCAAATGTGACCCAACAGTTTGCCTGCCCAGCTGCACTGCAGCTCCCAATACTCCTCTGGCCCCACGTGTACCCCTGATATGGGGACTGTGGCATTCTGCCTGGCTCAGCTGAGCAGTGGGCTGGGCTGGGAGGAGCAGCATGAACAGCGGCCGGAGGAGCAGCGGTGCAGCCGGGTGGGTGAATCGCCCCGGGGAACACGCAGGGGCAGGAGCTTCCTGGGGTATCTGGAAAGATCTGCATTTTCGGCCAGATGGACACCTGATGGGTAATCTTGTTGGGTGTCCGTTGTGGATGCCTGAAAATGTAGATATTACCTGCAGGTAGCAAATACGCTAACTGTTGCACCCCCAGATAATGATAAAGATAAAGGAATCCTGAGAAAGTTAGCATGAACCAGAGATAGAGGGGTGCTTTTCGTAGTGAAATGCAAATGTGATCTATTTTGGAAATGTGTTTGCATCTTATACTGCCGTGTAGGATGGCTTGATTCACCAACCTTGTTAAGAGGCAATTTAAAGAGAAGACGACTCCTTCATTTCTTGTGCAGACTAAAGTCTCTATCTGGATAGTCTTAGGTCTGTCTTCTGACTGCAGAATGGAGGTGCCAAGGGAACTGGCAAGGCAAAATGGAGCAATAGAATCTGAGTGGAAAGGAAGAGAAATACAGTCCAAAAAGGAAATCTTTCAGTCGGGATTAAGGTTGTAAATAGTGAATGTCATTTTAGGTTAGAGAAAAAAGAAATATAAAGACATCAATGCCCTCAAGGAGACTGTGGTGCGCCCCCTGCTGAAGAAACCATCCTTGGACGTGGATGCGTTCGCCAGTTACCAACCTGTCTCTAGCCTTCCCTTTTTAGGGAAGGCTATTGAGCGGGCGGTGGCAATCCAGCTCCAGGTGCATCTTGATAGCATCAGTTTCCTGGACCCTTTTCAATCTGGGTTCCGCATTGGTGGCCTTGGTCGACGATCTCCGCCGGGAGATGGATGCAGGATGTTCAACATTTCTCATCCTGCTAGATCTCTCGGCTGCTTTTGATACCGTGGACCATGAGCTGCTGTTGAGACGGCTGCGTGACCTGGGGGGTCTGGATGGGACTGTTCTTGAATGGTTCCGTTCATTCCTCTTGGGGAGAAGCCAGTGGGTGGTGCTGGGGGATGAGACATCTTGTCCCCGCGCTTTATCATGTGGCATTCCGCAGGGTTCTATTCTGTCTCCATTATTATTTAATGTATATATGCAGCCCTTTGGGGAGATCGTAAGAGGGTTCGGGGTGCGTTGACACCAATATGCTGCTGATACTCAGCTGTACCTCTCCTTTTCAACTGACCCAGACCCTGCCGTCTTGTTGCTATCCCAGTGTTTGGAGGCCGTGGCGGAATGGATGTGGCTGAGCAGACTGAAGCTCAACCCCGATAACCCGGAGGTGATGTTGGTGGGGAGAGCGAGGGAGGTAGTTGTCCCCCTGGTTGGGGGGGTTCGCCTTCCTATAGCTCAGCAGGTCCGGAGTCTGGGGGTGATATTGGACGCAGATCTCTGCCTGGAGTGGCAGGTGGAGGCAGTCGCGAAGGCTGCCTTCTGCCAGTTGCATCTGGTATGGAGGCCGTGTCCATTCGTCTCCGGCCTGGACCTGGCCTCCCTCATCCATGCCTTCGTTACCTCGAGGCTGGACTACTGTAACCCCTCTACGTGGGGCTTCACTTGTTCCTGGTTCGGAGGCTGCAGCTAGTGCAGAATGCAGCGGCCCATCTCCTTTCGGAGACGGGTTGTCGGGAGCACATAACACCTGTGCTCCGGACTCTGCACTGGTTGCCGATAGCGAGCCAAGCCAGGTTCAAGGTTTTGGTGTTGATCTATAAAGCCCTTCACGGTCTGGGCCCCTCATACCTCAGGGACCGCCTCGCCCTCCGCGCCCCAGAGCGGCTCCTTCGGTCTGCCGGGAATGCCTTCTTTGAGGTCCCCCGCGTTAAGTGGGGGGCCACAATGGAGAGGGCATTCTCGGTGGCCGCGCCGCGCCTTTAGAACTGCCTCCCGGAGGAAGCTCGCCTGGCCCCAAGCCTTTTGACATTCCGGCGAAGTTGTAAAACCTGGCTGTTCGCCCAGGCCTTTGGGTGGGGGGAGGGGAGGGGAGGGGAGGGGGAGGTTAACTCTGGTTAAATATCCTATTTATTGATTAATGTTTTATTGAGTTCCCGGGCCCTGTTTTAATACTTTGAACTGTATTTGATATGTTTTCATTGTTTTTAGATATATTTTATATGTATTGTTTTTATTGCTGTAAGCCGCCCCGAGCTGTTTTTAGGAGGGGCGGGGTAAAAATTTAATAAATAAATAAAATAAATAAAAAGCATTAGGATGCCTGGTGATAGTAAATTCTCTTACATGGTGTAATGGGCCAGCCTAAGTCTCCTCAGGGTGAGGCCCTAAATGGGTGAGTAGTCATAGGTTTCTGAAGCAGGCAGCCCTTTTTGGGATCAAGCACTGGGGCAAGCATCTGCAGCCCATTAACAAAGCCAGTGGGTGGCTAATTAGCTCCAATGCAGCCCTGCAACCTGTGTTTCTCATAATATTTGCATATCTGGCCACCCTACATGGTGGGAAGGTGAAATGTACACAACAATATGATGGTTTATTCATACTTTCAGAAGGGTGGTGTCATAGATGAGGAGTGATTTGTATCAAGTGTCCATGGCAATACCGGAGCTTTTTCAGGGTGTGAACAAGGGAGTTTACTAGAGTGTTCCAGCATGTATGCTTATGTATATAGTATACACCCTTCTGTAGATACACAAATAAGGGAGAGAAGTTAGAAGGAGCTGTCTGACTCAGTATATGTGTTTTTTCTAAGATGAGCATTGGGTGTGTATGTGTTTCTGTTAAATAAATTGTTTCTTCAATACATGTTCTCAGAAACACTTTCACGATGGGAAGCTGTTTGTGGTATTTATTTACTTATATTCTTTATCCTGCCCTATCCCTTAGGCTCAGTGTGGCTTACAAATGTTTAACCTATTAACTGTAACATTAACACTAATTAACCCTTAAACCTCACAACAACCCTGTGAGGTAGGTTAGACTGAGAGACCTGTGACAGGCCCAAGGGCACCCAATGAGTTTATGGCCAAGGTGAGACTTGAACCAGGGCCCTCCCTCCAATCCAAGTAGTGCACTCAACCACTACACCACACTGGCTCAGCAATATAGTGGTTGGGATAGGTAAAGTGTACCTAATACTGTAAGATCAAAGATCATATCATTTGTAACCTCTGTTAACTTTCCTGGTTTTTCAAGGGTTTCTAACTGCAACATCCTTGTAAGGCTTTGAAATATTTAAATATGCGCTCACAGCCTTAACCCTATTGTGTTGTTTTATTATTATTTATTATTATTACTATTTTTTCATTCATATAGCATTTTCATGTTCAAAATGTTTTATAATCATTATCTAGTTTACCCTCACATTGAGCCTGTGAGGGAGGTTGTTTTTATTCACATTTTACAGATGGGGATCTAAGGCTGAGAGATGGTCTGTCTCCAAGGCCACTAAAGTTCCTTTAATTTTTTATAGTTATCAAGGGAGAATACTAGTAACCCCAGCACACAGAACTACTAAATCGCTGAGGGTCCAACTGTGACCAACTTGACCCTGAGAGATAAACATGGCAGGTCACAAGAGTTACTTTTGTGTGAGGAGTGACTGGTTCCTGAGTTAAGGGGAGCACTTATATGACATCACTTCCTGTGCTCTGCGGGAAGGGCTTAGTTGTTACCCCAAGTCCTCCTAGGTGGTATGGATCGTTTTAAATTTTAGCAATAGTACCTCCTTTGTTTGTATAGGTGCACAAAAATTCACAAGAACACCTACTATGCATATAACAGTTTCTTTATTTTCCTGTCTCTAAATTAGCTTACAATCTAATATAATATGAAAAGCAAAGCAGTATTTCCCACCCCAGTCTATGCGAAGTAGCAAAGCAGTTTTTCTCACCCCGTTGATGTAATGCAGCAAGACCCAGAAGAATGGCAGTTCCTCTTTTGGTAGAGCTGGGGACCCCTCACATCTGGTCTTCTCAGGAAGGTGTTAGGCCTGTTAGAACTTTTCCCGCAATATTTACTGTCTGCCCTCCCCACAGACTCCTGCCAACTGCAACCAAACCAAGCATGTGCACCTGCGACTTCGCACCTGCTTGAATGTTATTTATCCCTTCTCTCTCCCTATGTCCCCTCTCCTTGTCTCCCCCCTCCGTGTCTATTAGATTGTAAGCCGTAGGCTGGGACCGTGTCTATCTTGTTCTGTAAAGCGCCAGGCACACAGCTGGTGCTATACAAATGCTTATAATACTAATAATTAATAATAGGGGAGGGTTGAGTGTCCGAAGAAGGGTCCATTTCCCACAGTTGTTATACTTTTTAGGTGCTCATGGCCTTTCCTTTGTTGATGTCAGCACTTAGTTTTCCTTCCCTTTTTAATCTTTCTCAGTCAGTTTGATCCTTTATTCCCAGTCAGTCGAGCAATCAGTATTTTTTTCCAATTTTATTCTCAGTCAGTCGAGTGATCACGTTCTCAACATCTTATTGTGTTCTCCTTTTGGTTGGCAATTTACCAGAGGGCCCTTCTTGTGGTTACCTACTGATCAGAGGGTTATCCTTTTTGTTGGCTATTTACTGGGTCAGGGGTTGCTTACGAAAGCTAGTCTTTTTCCAGAGAGTTAGACCTTTTTCATATACTGGTTAACTCTTGCATTGCCAAGTCATTGCTATGTCTAAAAGTATTTTCGAGGAGCCCTGCGCTAGGGCATCTTTGCCATCAGACTGAATTTTCTTTCTTTTACCCTTACATAGTCTGTGTATGCTGCCTGACAAGTCAGCAGAGCCCTATTAAAGCTGTTTGCTTTCTCATGTTTAAACCTAAAGCGTCTGTGCCTCCTTCTAGCAAGGGCCCAAGACCACAACTAACCCCAAAACATTTTTCCTATGTAGAAGGATGGAAATATGACTCACTGACCCCCAATATGTTGGTCAGCACAGTTGAACTGCTATTGGAACAGGAATTCAGCTATATCTTGTAAAGCAAAGCTTCCTTAGCTGTGTGTTTGGAATCAAGTAGAATTGTGCCATCTGTAGATGGATTCAGCATCTTGACTGACATTACATATGTCTTTGGCCACTTGCCCAGTGCCCACGTTACCATGCTGGCAAATCTCGCAGCGGGGAAATCTCCTGGCAGGTTACCTTATGGTGTGGTGTGCACGTGGGTGCTTGTAATCAGCTGTTTCCAGCGGCTTTTTTCCTTTCGATTGTCAGGGCTCAAAATCCAACCCTGACAATCGAAAGAAAAAGGGTCGCTGGATGTGACTGATTACAAGCACCCACGTGCACAGCATGCCATAAGATCCCCCACCGGGAGATTTTCCCACTGGGAGATTTGGCGGCGCGGTAACATGGGCAAGTGGCCTTTGTCACTGTCTGCAGTCATGAAATATATTTAAGTCTTGAAATGGGATCACACAGGCCAAAAGCCTGGGAACCATAAAGACAAAAGTTTGACACAATACAATTTCTCCCTGAAGTAGGGGAGAGCCAACAATTACATGCTGACTCTGAGACCCGGATGTCTATGTGAGGTTGAACGGTTATTAACTACAACCTCAGGACCAGGTGAAATTTAAGTCTAGTCTTGAGTATATAACCTAGATCATATGCTTGATTGCAGGCTGTGTTAAATGGCATAAATTTACCTTCCACCTCCTACTTGCCTCAATCTCCTTTCAAAATCCGTCCTCAAGATCCGAATCTGCTATGGCCCCTGTGGAATCAATGAGTGGAAGCTTTTGCTGGCTATGCTGGTTTCGTCCTTGCTATACGATGCCCTTGCCCTCATGTCTAGGGAAAAAGCGCAAGGAGAGTTGCATAGGTTTGATAGGAGTAAATTTCCCCATCAGCTCGTCTCTTTATCCAAGTAGAAATATATGGGTTTTTGAATGTTATTCAACTGTGTAGGAGGCTATCTTTCATTTCGTACGATTAAACTTGAGTATAATTAATGTCTGCAAAGTGATTTCACAAGACGTGAAAGATCTTATTTAAAGTATCTGGGGATAGCCAGGTTTGACTAACCTACATCTTATCATTTCACAATAACAGCTTTTTTGAGAGGGTAAAAATACTGTACTTAAAAAGCTAAACTTGGAACAATCACAGAGAACTACTGTATTTAGCAGCCTTTTAATCAGACTGCTGTGTTCACACCCGATGTGTGAAATCTCCTTTTATGCCTCTGATTTTGGGAACTGAGAACCATATGGTGTCTTGGTTTTACATTTCTTAGATCTCCTTAATTGCATCTGCATAGCAATTAGACTTGTGCATAAATTTAAGAAACTAATGCATTCATTTGTTCTTGCTGTGTAAGAGTATTTGTATAAAGACGTTTTCAGGCTAACCCTAAGATGCACTCAAAGTACTGCAGTTGGTTTATGACTGGAATGATAATGTTAATAGCCTAATTTTTAGCATTCAGTTTTCCTTTTTCTTCTTGCAGGGGAACTAACATTAAGCAATCTAGTCTGAAATTTATCAACATCATTTTGTTTATTTTTGTGGCAGGAACTGAATTGATAATTTAATTATGATATATGGGAAGGTCCAAGGACGGCTTCAAATGGATGGCAGAAGAAACAGTGGACAGATGCTAGTCAGATGGTGGGAGAAACAGACAAGGCAGGTGGGAGATATCAGACTAGCATGGGTGCAAGGCCTAAGAAAGAGGTGTTCAGTAGGCCAGGCATTTGTCTAGCATTAATTTAATATGACTGATGACCAAAAGCTAAAAAAGTTGGGGATCTTAGAACCCTCTTTCTGACGTGGTGTGTATGGAATTTTGGTGTAAAGACGCTCTGTGTAAAGATACATTTTGGTGTAAAGACGCATTGGGTGTACTTCTAGGTGATTGTTTCCCTTTTGTCTGCATGCCCCATTTTAAGGCTGCTTGCTACGATCTCACATTAATTTTTATCTAACGTGAGATTGTGTAATGTGGGAATGCCCTTTTCCTCAAGCGTCAGTGAAACTAACGGTAGTTTTATCACAGATGACAGGGCTGCAAAATCCACGTGAGTTGAAATGAATGTTCAATTTGAATGTGTGCATGCAAATTTAAGGTTAATTATTTATTATAAACATTTATTTATTATAAACATTTATTAGCCGCCCCCTCATGCCCATGGCATCTCGGGGTGGCTTGCAACATAAAATACACAATTAAAATCAAGTTAAAAAACACAACCCCATTCATTTAAAATATCATAAAAATCTTTAAAATACTCCCCCAACTATCCCACCCTCCCATCGTCCACTCCGAAGGCCTGGGCGAACAGCCAGGTCTTACAGGCATGACGAAATGCCAACAAACCTGGGGCCAGGCGGGCTTCCTCCAGGAGGAATTTCCAAAGCTGCGGCCCGGCCACCGAGAATGCCCTCTCCATTGTGGGCCCCCCCCATTTTACACGAGGGACCTCCAAAAAGGCGCCCCCGGTGGACCAAAGGGATCGCTCTGAGATGCGGAGTGCGAGGCAGTTCCCGAGGTATGAGGAGCCCAGACCGTGCAGGGCTTTATAGATCAACACTAACACCTTGAATTGGGCTCGGTATGCTATAGGCAGCCAGTGCAGAGTACGGAGCACAGGTGTTATGTGCTCTCGCCGTCCCGTCCCTGTAAGGAGACGGGCCGCGGCATTCTGCACCAGCTGGAGCCTCCGAACCAGAAACAAGGGAAGCCCCACGTAAAGTGCCTTGCAGTAGTCTAGCCTTGAGGTGATGAAGGCGTGAATGAGAGTGGCCAGTTCAGGCCTGGAGATGTATGGACGCAGCCTCCGTACCAGATACAGCTGGCAGAAGGCGGCCTTAGCCACCAACTCAACCTGCTGGTCCAGATGGAGACTTGAGTCCAACACTACCCCCAAACTCCGAACCTGCTGGGTTACAGGAGAACAGACCCCCCCTACAAGGGGAGCTAGTACCTCCCTCGCCCTTCCCACCACCATCACCTCTGTCTTATCAGGATTAAGCTTCAGTCTGCTCTGCCACATCCAATCCACCACGGCCTCCAAACATTGGGAAAGTAATGAGACAGCAGGACCTGGGTCAGTTGAAAATGAGAGGTGCAGCTGAGTATCATCAGCATATTGGTGACATCGCACCCCGAACCCTAGGGAAGTGGCACCGAGGCTTTGCCAAGTGCTGCTAGAGACGTAGATCCTCCCTCCCTTCTCTCCACACCCGCCACTAGCAGCACTCGGTAAAGAGACTTTGCCGTAGTGCCGCTTCCCTAGGGGGTTCCCTGGTGGGGTGACGGGTATGGGTCCCCAACCCCCCCCACCCACCAGGGAACCCCCTAGTGCNGGCGGCCTTAGCCACCAACTCAACCTGCTGGTCCAGATGAAGACTTGAGTCCAACACTACCCCCAAACTCCGAACCTGCTGGGTTACAGGAGAACAGACCCCACCCACCAGGGAACCCCCTAGTGCTCCCCCCCCACTAGGGGTTCCCTGGAGGGGGTAATGTGAGCATGGATCAACTTTTTTTTTTATAACAGATCCAAGCCACGGAAGAAATAAATGCGGGTATGCAGCCATGCTGCAATCTCACATTACTGCTGTTTCCGCGTGATTGAATCTCACACGAAAACCCAACGTAAGCAGGCAGCCTTAACTATAATCCTGGAACTCCAGACAGCAACAAAGACATTCAAAGTATAGCATCAGTGGAAGGCACAATCCTACTTGAGGTCATGACATATTTTGGGAACCTCAGTTCTAGGCAGTATTTTATTTTTTACTACAGATTATTGGTCCACTCCCCGTAGCAGTAACTGGACAGGTTTATGATCACTGAAGTTTTTGTTTCTCTTTTCTCACTCCCTCTTCTGTCTCAAAAACAAGCAGGTAATCAGGAGGAGGAGAGTTGAAAGACAAGAGATGGCTTTCTTTGCTTCTGTGGCCATACTAAAGCTAACTAATGCCATAAGCAAACTGACTTTTCCGATCCCGTGTGGTTCCCCCTCAGGTTATGGCTTGGTCCCTCCCACCCCCATTCCTCCGCTCAACTGCCTCCCTTCTTAGAGGCTTTTTCACACGAGACGCCCCCACCCATCTCCATGCAGTTTCGCTTCTTGGAGATGGGTGAAGGCACCCGTGTGAATGCTGTGGGGAATGGGTGGGGGTGCGCGTGTGCTCCTGCACGACACCCACCTCCACCCATCACCCATGCACGGAGCAATGGGCTCCAATGCTCTTTGGGTGGAGATGGTTGTGTGCCCATGGGAACCCGCGGCCGCACACCGATCCCACCCACCCACTGCAGTCTGTTTAAAAATGGCCAGAGATGCACATCTAGGTTTGCCACTTTTCGTGGTTTGACCCTGAGCCTCCCATTTTGGCCTATAGGAGTCTCAGGGTCAAACTGCAAGAGATGGCGACCCTATACAAAGCAGGCCCCTGAGAATGTCTTATTTTCCTGCCAAGGAGGAAAAAACACAGACTAATCTCTTTTTGTTCACTTCATGGAATAAGCGTGTTCTGAAGCCTTTTTGGAGGCGGAGTACAGTGCTTTAATGGGTCAGAATGCAAATTCATGGACAGAGTGGAGAAAGAGAAGGTACAAAACTAGGAGTGGATAAAGAAAGCAAAGGAGATAAACAGTGGATGTAGAAGAGGTCCAGTTGAGATCTGGGCTTTGGAGTCATTTGGGTTGCAGGAGTGTTAGAAATGGGGAACTGAGAGCCAACTGAGCTGGAACATGTATAAAGGAAAATCTTTTAACAATAAAAATACTTTTCTATTGGATCCTTTTGAACATCCGCCTTAGGCAGAAGTTTCTCCTTTTATGCAATAGGGTCTGTCATCACTTCACTTTTTAACACCACCCACCCAGAACTCCACCCTTTGAATTAGTTTCTTCCTTTAGTACTTTCTCCTATATGTTTTCCTCCATCTTGTGAGAGCACACACCACCTCGCCATTAAAGTCAATGGAAGTTTTTACATTTATTTTATTTATATTTATTTATTATACGGTTTTATACCCTTCTGCAAAGCAGGTCGGGGGCGACTTACAATTTAAAACAAAAATATAAAACATAGAAAATACAAATATAAAACCACTTTAGGGGGAAGCAATCAAAATATAAACATAAACAACCCCCCCAACCCTCAAAACCCCTAAAATCAGCAGGTCTGGGGCCAGGCGAGCCTCCTCCGGGAGGGAGTTCCACAGTTGAGGTGTGGCCACTGAGAATACCCTCTCCATAGTGGCCCCCCGATTTACTTGGGGGACCTCCAAGAAGACACCTCCAGCAGACCGCAGGGGCTGATTGAGGACCCAGGGAGTGAGAGCCTTGAATCGGGCCCGGAAGAATCGGGCCCGGAAGAAAATAGGCAGCCAGTGCAGAGAATGAAGCACTGGTGTAATGTGCTCCCAGCGACCCGACTCCGTAAGGAGCCAGGCCACAGCATTCTGCACCAGCTGTAATCTCCGAACCGTCACCAGGGGTAGCCCCACGTAGAACGCGTTGCAGTAGTCCAGTCTCGAGGTAACAAAACATTGACTTTAACGGCAGTGGATTGTGCTCTGCCTCTTCCAATGACTTCTTTTTGGATTTTGCCCCCTTCTAACATACTGCTTTCTTTTTGTTGTTGTTGCTCTGTATACTTGGAACAGCCACTCGTATATACAAAACCAAGTTCCACTGTTGGATTAATATTTGTTCAATGAAGTGTCCAGGCTATAACCATAGACTATTTTTTATTCATCCTGTTTTATACTGTGTTGCCTTTGGCCATTTTAATCCCTAAACTCATGTGAGTTAAGGGACAAAAACTCACTCGGTGTTCTGTACGACTTATAACACAATATTAGCCAGTGTAGTGGTGTGGCTAAGTGCAAAGTACCTGGACCAGGAGGTAGGCCCTGGTTCAAGTCTCTTCTTAGCCAGAAACTCACTGTGGGACCTTGGGCCAGTCACAATAGTCTCTCAGTCTAACCTAATTCACAGGGTTGTTGTGAGGATTAAAAATTGTGTTAAATTGTTCTATGTGAAGTGCTCCCAAGTCCCATGGCAGGGGGTGCTATAAAAATTATTATTATTTGGCCACAATCCCAAACCCCTCTGCACGGAATCCGCGTGGCACAACGCATTCCCAATGGACATGTGCATGGGTCGCCTCGCTCTGCATGCTCTGGAGCAACCCCTGTGGTCAGCGAGGAGTGCCCTCCTTGAGGTCCCCTGTGCTCCCCAGCGGGGAGAGCTCTCTTGGTGGCTGCACCTTGGCTGTGGGATTCCCTCCCAGTGGAGGCCCGGATGGCCCCGGACCTCTCTCTCTTCTGGCGTATGACTAAGATCTGGCTGCTCCGGCAGGTGTTTGGCAGGGGAGATGGGGTTTGGGGTGGGGGGTTGTGGGTTAGGGATGGAGAGCAGCTGTCAGGAGCTGGTAATAAATAGCAGGGAATGGATCACTTCGCTTATATGAAGTGCCCAATGTCTCCCACTGTTAGAGACTGGATGTTTGCTCCGGCCCAGTACGGCTCGCCGTAGGTTTTAGGCCCTGTGTTGGTGAGGATTGGAGCAATCCAGGGAGTTACTCTCTTCTCTTGGGAGATACGGGTATCTGCTCACAGGTTGAGCCAGGTCTGTGTCTAGGGATTCTGTGGTCCAGGGGATGAGTCATGAGCCAAGCAATCAGATTTAAAATGGGAGTCTTTCAAATTATGACAGACCTATTTGCTTGACCCTGAGCAACTCGCCTAGTTTTCTGCACTGTAAAATTACTGTGCCTCCTTCAGTCAGGCACATTTGTGGAGATAATCTTTCTGATTCAGATCTGGTCACTGTCATCCATGCTTTCATCACCTTGAGGCTAGATTACTGCAATGCGCTCTACGTGGGGCCGCCCTTAGTGACCGTTCAGAAGCTGCAGCTGGTGCAGAATGCGGCGGCTCAGTTCCAGTCAGGGATGAGTCGCTGGGAGCACATTATGCCGGTGCTCCAGGGTCTTCCAGGTACAATTCAAGGTGCTGCTTTTGACCTTTAAAGCCCTAAAATGGTCTAGGTCCCACATATCTGAAATGCCGCCTATCCTACCATGTCCTTTTGTGGCCCCTATGGTTGGCCAGGGGTTCCCTCCTGTGGGTTCTGTCTGTTACCCTTGTCCGTGGGGCGCGCGCGCGCAGGAGAGTGTTCACGGTTGCTGCCCCCATGTTGTGGAATTCCCTTCCCCAGAAGGTTTGTTTGAGTTCAAGCGTAGCTATTTTCAGGAGGTGGTGAAAAACTTTTTTTTATTCGGAAAAGCATTTTCAAGGCAGGGATAGGTGGGGTTTGGTTCTGTTTTTTGGGTGGGGCTGTGGAGGAGGATGAAGGTTTGATGGTTGTATGTTTTTATTGTATGTATTTTAACTTTTTTGTGTTGATTTTGAGCCGACCTGTGCCTTGTCGGAATGGTGGCATAAAATTAAATCAAGCAATCAATCAATAACTAGAGTAGCCAAGTGGAGAAAGTGTAGGCTTTTAGACCTGGAAAACCAGGGTTTTATTTATTTATTTTTATTTATTTATTTATTTAAAGCATTTATAACCCGCCCATCTTGTCACAGGCTGCTCTGGGTGGCAAACAACATCTCAAACATATAACAATAAAACAATTTTAAATTGTTAGAGACGGTTAGAGACTGGCCGATAACTAGTAAGGGAGTCAACATCAAGCAATGGTTTCTTGAGCAGGGGCCGTACCACCGCCTCTTTAAGGCAGCTCAGCACCCTGCCCTCCCAAACGGAGACATTGACCACCCCCAGCAATGGCCTCAACGTCTCCCGGCAGGCCTTAACCAGCCAGGATGGGCAAGGGTCCAGTTCACAACAGGTGGCCCAAACAGCCCCCAGAACATCCTCAGCATCAGCAGGGGTCACTGACTGAAACTGATCCCACAAACAAGGACAAGGCGGGGCCTCTATAACCTCCAATTGCCCTACTGCAGAAAATGCGGCATCAAAACCATGGTGAATCTGAACTATTTTCTCCACAAATTAATCCACAAACAAATCACAGCGGGCACTAGATGACTCCACTCCCAGGTGGAGAGCGGCTGGACTGACCAGCCCCTGCACCACTCGGAACAGCTCTGATGGACGGGATTTAGCGGATGCTATGAGGGCAGCAAAGAACTCTTCAATCGGTCTACGGGGGGAGACCATTCGAATTGGTTCCACGCCCATGCAGGGGCAGACGTGCACCAGGAGAGAGGCCTGCAGGAGGTAATGGTCCATCCATGGCAAGGGCACAGCTGATATCTCCCCCACCAATGGACCCCCCACCTGGTGCTGGTGCAAAACATACGGTCCAAAGTATGTCCCCCCTGGTGTGTCAGGCCGCTGACTCTGGGACAGGCCCATGGTTGCCATGGAGGCCATGAACTCATGCTCCGCACCCTCAAGATCGGTGTCGGCGTGGGTGTTGAAGTCCCCCAAGACTATTGTCTTTGGGGACCGCAACACCACCCCCAACACCAGATCCGCTAGAGCATGCAGGGAGGCCACCGTACAGGTGGGCGCCGGTATACAAGCAGCACTCCCAAACTGTCCCCTGCCACATCAAACACCAGGTGGAGACCCTCAATACCCACTATGGATTGCACCGGATACCTCCGAAAGCCCAGCTTTCCTTAAAAATCATGGCTACACCGTCCCCGTCCCTCTGACCGTGGTTGATGCTGCACGAATACCCAGCTGGAATAAGGTCAGCCAAAATAGGTCCCGACTCAGTGTCCAGCTGGGTTTCCGTGATACATACGAGGTCGACCGCATGGTCCAGGATCAATTCCTGGACTGTTGTTGCTTTATTTGCTACCGACCTCGCATTCACCAGCATCAAAACATGGTCAGGGGCCCTGTGATCCAGAACCACTGGCCCTACTGCTGGAGGGGTGGTGTGGGGAACAGATATCAAGCACCTGTCCTGTCGTCCAGCTCATACATACCCCCCCATACGGACCATACCTCCCACGCCCTGTCACGACCCTAAAGGCCGTGTCCTCCTCTTCCCCCCACCTGGCCCCATCCCCGGCTCCCCTCTGGCTGCCCCACCCCAGCTGGGGAGAGGATACCTACCCCACACTCCCCACATTGAATCCTTACCGCCTCCCTAATCCAATTCCTTTCCATGGTCCCCATCCCCCGACCACCCCACTATTAACCCTCCCCATTATATAACCCGCCACAAATACCTCCCACAGAACACCTGCTAATAATAAAAGCCACCAGTGAAAACCCCACACCCCAGGCTCCACCAAGGGCCACACCCAAGGGCCCTTTGGCGTGGCCCTTAGGTGCGTGCCTGCGACGTATGCTGCTAATAAGCCCCTGCCGGGGTTCAAGTCCCATCTTAGCCACAAACTCACTATCTTAGCAAGCTGCTATCTGTAAGCTTTAGCTCCCCATCCAGAAAATGACAATAAAAATGCCCTACTTTAGAGGCTTGATGTGAAGGTAGAGTAGATAGGAATTGGAAAGCAGTTTGAATATTGATTAATAATAATTTGTAAAATGTTATATGGGTGTGAGTAATTCTGATTGCAATTTTGGAGGTACAAAATCTGGCAAAAGGGTTTCCATTCTAAGAGGTATTTTCATTCCCCGCCCCCCCCTCCCCCAAACTGCACCAGATACTGCCCATTTTGGTTAGAATTTGATATTACAGTAGCGTGTTCCTAAATGCAGAGGCCTTTTAAAAAAAAAATCCTTCAAAACTAATCACACAATAGAAATAAAGTAATTGCCAGTGTTATTGCAGTATTCTGGGGTAATAAATGCTAAGATTGAATACACCACATTTCTACACTGCATTCCATCCAAGTATCTTACATCGCTTCGCAAATCCTAGCTCCTCCGATCTTTGGGAGGTTGGTGTGTATTATCTCCATTTTACAGATGGGGTGAAATGAGGTGTAGAGCATAGGTCACATGATAAGTTGGTGAGAGGGACTGGGCAAGAGAATCTAGGATGTCTGATAATTTTCCTCAGTGATCTTTGCTTTTGCGAGGATTTTCACTATTTATTTGGCACTTACGTAGCCACAAGAGAACATTGTGCACTTGTGCACTGATGCATTGTAATCCACAGACCTCAGTGAACTTTGGTCGGAATCCTAATGCTGGTGGCATCCTACGCCCTAGAGTGTAATTTGTTATATAAGCCTTGGAAATATAAGCTGCCTTGATCCTTGCCTCCATGCATCTAATTTCCATATGCTCATATGAAAATTCAAGCCCCCTGCCCTCCCCCACAAATACCTTGCTCAGGAAAACAGATCCTTATTTTGATATTGGGGCTTGCTTAGCTTGGGTTTGTTAGAGTGGCAGAATCTTATTCTCTGTAAAGCGCCAGGTACACTGCTGGTGCTATATAAATGCTTATAATAATAATAATAATAATAATATAATATAATTAATAACCCCATACAAAGGGGGAGGCAGTGGGAGCTTGATCTGTTGGCTTTCTCCTGGGCTGCAGGGGTTGTGTGGATAAGACCTCAGTGCAAGTTTTGAAGTGCGTGGGGTTTGCACTGGAGGAATGCTTAGAGGAACTGCTTGACTGTATTCAACATTTGTGATGCATGAGTTTAAAAGTTCTGGCCCTTTGCATTTGTGATGCAGCCAGGGCCCAAGCATAATTTCTCTGGACCCGGTACAAACTTTTAATACCCCGCTCTGGCCCCGGCATTAGCTCCCAAACGTCCTGGGCTGCACAGGAAGTGCCAGGAAGTTTGGGACTTGTAGTTCTTTAGAGAGCATGTCCCATAAGGAGGCACACATCTCTCTGCCTCTCAAACTACAAGTCCTAGAGTTTCCTGTACAGGCATTCTCTTTCTTTCTCAACTGGAGAAGTGTCTGGGCCAGCAGCTCACTGCTCAGAATGCTGCTTGTTCTGCTCGAACACTCAGACTCGGTGCTTAATTTATAGAAAATGAATTGCCGGCCTTGCAAGCCGTGCCCCCTGCCCCAGAACTTAACAGAACAGGAAAATGAACCCTGGTTATCTAATCACTAGACTAACCTGCCTCGCTACAGCGGACTATAAAACTATAAAACAGATGTTCTTGTGATTGAATAATATGATGGCCAGTACATGGGGATGGGGCACAGAAGTAATTAATGAAAGCCAAATAAACCATGCTGGGTTCTTCTGGCTTTCATTTCTAACCCTGAAATGGCCAATATCAGCCTGTCCCTGGCTTTTCACATTTCTGGGTCCACTCTCCTAGTGGGAATATTTCCTGGGGCTCAGCCACCCCCATGAATTTAATTGCCAGGGCTGAGTCCTGGCAGCCTCTCCCAAATTAAGCCCTGCGTACACTGCTTCTGATTGGCTCCAGCAGATCTTACAAGATCTGGACATCTTCCTCCCACTCTGTGCTTGGGCCCTGCACCCCATAGATACAAGGAAATAACTTTGCATAAACATCCTCAAAAATGATCCATAATTTAGGCTCAATTTTTTCCTCATGGTAATAATGGGCTTGTAGCACAGGCTGGTCCCTGCTGGACTCCTGGGCCCTGGTAAAGTGTACCCTTCCCCCCTCATTTCTTGGGCCCTGGATGCAGCAGTTTGCCTTTGTGCTAAGCACTCCGTCTCCTTGAAGCCACTGGCTACAACCTGTAAACTGCTTGCTCAGAGTGGTTGTGGCTGTGGATCGTGACCACTGATGTTACTTTGAATATGTATGCGTTTATGAAGCTACTTGCAAAGTATCCATGAAATTTCATGGACAGAAACTCGCTCCAATGCTGACTGTCACCGAACAACCCCCTGCTGCCTCAACCCTGACCCATGAAGGCCATAGATACCCATCAGGCCACTATGAAGTATACTGATTGTGACATCACTAGCAGCCAAGCCAATCGCCCTTCTTTCTCTTCCCTTAAATATTCGTAGAATTATAGAATTTTCAGGTTTGAAGGGACCTCCAAGGTCATCCGATTAGGGCATCATTGCTTTCCTCTTGCACTAGCACCTTTGGGTGTACACTGATGGCCAGAGGCACTGTCATTGTGCCCATTGAAACTGTGTTGTTTTCTGACATCACTAGCAGCTGAACCAATCATCCAGCATAGTTTTCTAGATTATTTGCCTATTTAATTAAGGATGTTGTAACTGTTCGATATCCTGCATCAAAGCAGGGGATTGGACTAGATGATTCCAAGGTATCTTCCCAACTCGATGATGCCAGTGTGTAGAAGTCACACGTCGGAGGCTTGTAATTGCAAAGAGACACGTTTAAGGCTATATTATATATAATTAAGTGACCAATTTAAGGTCAGAATTTCAAGATTGTAAATGTTGTAAACTGCCTTGAAGATCATTTTGAGTGCTCTTCTGTTCTATTGGAATCTGTTAGCAAGAAGTGGGAATGAAATGTATTTAATGAATCTAGTTCTCAGTTAATTCAATTTTGAATAAACCACAGGCAGAATTGGTCTAGTTCATGCTGAAGTTTCACTGAGCTCTTTAACTAGATCAGGCCAAATGTACAATTGCTCCTGATAAATGAATTCTCTAGGTGAAACTGATATCCAGTGGGAGAGATTAACATATGAAAAAACTAAAGTAATTAGTCTACAATTAAAAATCATATGATTACCTAGAATTGAGAATTAGGATTATTACTCGTGTATTGAAAATTTAACCTCATGAGAAGTGAATCTCATTTCTATGAGGTTGCCAGGGGGATTGCAATCATATAGTCCCATTTCATCAAAATTCAGCGCACAGCAAAACCCCGCACAGCCTGAGAAACAGCAGATATTGAACAATAACTGCAATTTATAATACATTGACAAGATTTATGTAGACAAGGCTTTAATGTTTCCTTCATAAGCTGTTGGATAAATCCCTGTGTATATCCTTTGCTAAATTTTGGCACTGTGCTGTGGTGTTAGCAAATTATGTACTCAAAAGCTGATGTAGTGAAATAGTGCAAGGATCCTATTTCTAATCAAAGGCGAATCCATTATTTAATTTGCTTAATGTTAACAAAGCATAAAAGGCTTGCTTCTCATTAATACAATGGATACTGTTGACTTTTATTTCCTTTTAAAAGCTGTTTTGTTCGTTTGAATCTCATGGAAAATTTCCATTGTCTTAACCCTTTTAGTCAACACTGAGTGGCTGGTTTTTTAGATAATTATTGATTATGGCCCATGAAATAAGATCTGGGTCCAGCAGTTGCTCTTAGGGTGACCGTACCTGCCCTTTAAAAGAGGATGCTTATAAAAAATACATGGTGCAGGGCTGTACTGGAACCAATGCAGCCCTGCAACATGTATTTTTCATATGCATCCTCTTTTAAAGGGCAGGTATGGCCACTCTAGTTGCTCTGCATGCAACATTCATAAATTGTAAGGCAAAGAAGATACTCCCAGCTGATGGATAAGGTGATGGAGACATGAAGTGGTTAAGGGCCAGGTCCTTGGTGTAAAACTTGGTGTAACTAAACTGAAGTCAGATTTACATCAGCTGAGAATTTAGCCTTTTAAGTCATGCACCACAGGACGCATCATGGCTTGTCTATATGAACCCTTGTTTGGGATTAATTTGTCTCTATCCCAAAGCAAACCTCTGTATAGATTACAAAGCATTTTGCTTTGAAAAATGTTGCTACTGGCCCCTGTTTTACATGGTTGCTACAGAGCAACTGTTCATGGAGTTTATGCCCCCAAAACAAAAAGCTCCACTGTGATTTGGGAAGGGAATACTTGAGGAATGATGGTGTCATAGCACTGTGACAATGAGAAAAAGTCAGGAGTGAAAGGGACAATAAGGTTGAGAACAGGGATGTGGAAAAAGCCATCCTGACTCCCTTGGGCACAGGAAGGTTTGCTGTGTGTGTACTTTGCTCGACAGCTGTTTGCCCATGCTTTTCCAAATAAAAAAGTTTTGCCTATGGAGCAAGGCCTTAGGTCACATTCGCACATACAAACTAAATTGGTTTTAGTAACTCTCTTTGGTATCATTCACACTATATTCCTAAGCCGATTTATTATCAGTGCCATCCATCCGCAGTGGTCATGTCATAAAAGTGCATGTAATGACACCTATCCCTTCATGCCTTGCATGGAAAGTATTCTGAGATTAATTCCATAGAGTTCTCAGCAGAAGAGAGGCTTTGTGCTGCATACCGTATTTCTCAACCAAACACAGATAGAGTGCAGCCACATGAGCTGGGGTGGCCCCAATTGCCTGCGTGCCCCGTAGCGGGCAAGCACAGCTGTCACACTTGGGTCCAGCGGGGAGAGCTGGCCACACAGTCTGCTCCCCTGTGGCCATCACCAGCCCCTCCAAGCCATGGAGATGGCCACACGGGGCTGAATGCTCAGACTCCTGTTGTACTATAGGATCAGGCCTGCAGCCACTAGGCAGCTGTTGGGGGAGAGGGGAAGGATAGAAGCACACATGCGCACTCCTTCCCTTGGCCAACAGCTGATCAGGGGGAGAGGGTCCTGGGAAGAGGGTCCACGCTAGGGATGAGACATCGGGGAGAATACCAGATACCGGATTTACCGGTTTCAGATCTCCGCGGCATTGGATTTACCGGTATCGACATACCGGATTTTTAACATTGGCTGCTTTACCATTTTTTTTACATTGCAGCCATTGACTTCAATGGCCGTAATGTAAAAAAACAGGTAAAACAGCTAATGTTAAAAATCCGGTATGCCGATACTGGTAAATATCGGACTAATCCGATACACCTGATTATCGGGTGTTTCGGATTTATCCGATACCGATATTCCTACCCCTAGTGCACGCTCTTTCCATGCCTCCCTCCCCCATGATCAGCTGTTAGGCGGAGGTGAAGAGGGTGCTCTTCTAGGCCCGATTCACAGATCCTGCCTTGCAGCAGGGCTGCACGGCCTGGCTACATGGGAGGCAGGCCCTTTAACTCGCGTTAGGCAGCATTATCCCACTTTGCCCGATGTTACTACTCGTGCTGTGTTTCTGGCCTCTTTCAGAGAACGCATTGCATAGTAGCTCGCTGGCGGAGTGAACATCTAGTGGCACCAGGGGCATACGAGCCACTGCATCACGTGTTAACATTGCCCAAAGTGGGAAAACGTCTCGCGTGGCTGCACCCATAATGTTAACATTACAAGGTATTTCAATTTAGAAAGAGGAGGGAATAACTGCTCTTGATTTTTCTGGAGGCTGTATTTTGCCTTCTAGTCCTGGATACCATTTCTTGATGTGTGAACAATACCAAGGTACAAGTGAGTTAAGGACTTAAGCTGATTTAGCTGTAGATGTGACATCAGTAGCAGTTATGATACTCCGTTCTATTCCTGACTCCCTACTATGTTGCCTTATCTATAGCAGCAGGGGATGGCTATTCAGGTCTTTAAAAGGGATAGTATATTTGTGGAATAGGTGTAGAAAATCAAGTCTGTGGACACAGTAGGGCTGTGAGAATAGAAGATGGATAAGGCTGGGCTTGTTTCAAAAATGGAGCAAAATGCTAGATTTTTAGTATTTTCCAAAGCACAAAAGAATTAATGCTTCAGTGGGCACATTACACCTGTTTTTCATGCATGAAGAAAAAACAATCTTTTCTAGGTCATCTTTTTCCTTTTAAATAATTTTAATTACTTGAGAACCCAGTGAAGTAGGTGACTAAATTAGCTATTGCATATCACATTATTATTTACTTGAAGATGGAGCGCGGAGCACTTAATGGCTGCACAGCTGTAAATAAATCAGTACACTCAAACCTCATTTAGAGCCAAATTACAGTCTTTCCCATGCAAACTCCAAGGAAAATTGACTTTTCCTGAAGTGTTGGTTGAGTGGACAGGAGCTTTTCTCATCTGGGAAAATAATAGCTCAGCACAATGAGGTTTTAATCCAATGGAGATGGTGTAGTGTGATCAGCAACTGCCCCACCCTGGAGGTGTTCCACTCACCCAAAATGTATTCTCACTGTAATCGTTCCTTTCCCTCATCAACTTTTCTTCCACCCTAACCCCTTCAGAGCAAATGTGGTGGTATTATTATTATTATTATTATTATTGCCTAATAATGTACAGAAGAGAATGGTATGGGCAGGAAGGATACTTGTGTGACAAAGCAGATTTCAGGAAGAACTGAAACTCGGCCTTCGGAAAACTTTGGAATTCGTCCAAGATTATGGTACTCGTTCCGAAAGTCTGAAGTTCTGAGGACTAAGGCTGTTCCCCGAAAAACTTCAGAAGCCACTGCACGCGTGGCTAGACCGTTGAGCTTCTTCTGGAAATGAAACTTAGTGCCATATTTGGTAGGAGGGTGTGTGGGAAGGGACAGTTGAGTGATGGTAAGCCAGGTGGCAAGTTTTGATTGGCTGGCTAAGCCAGATGGCAAGTTTTGATTGGCTGGCAGGGCAAAATAAAAGTGGCTGCAGCCATTTCCCATTCTGTTTGTTTGGTAAATTTGGCTGTGTGCTACAGTGCTGGATTTGTAAGTAATTGGCTGGGGTTGGGGGAGGGGTGCCTGGCCTGGTATGGTTTGTTCTGTCCTGTCCATAGGGCTAATGCTGGGGGAAGGGGTTATGTTTACCTTTACCATGCCATGCTTTTTTGGGTGCCACATTGCTTCTGCCTGCTGCTTGGTTGGCATTTGGCACCATGAGGCCAGAGGGATCTCTCTGCCTTGCTCCACTTCCCCTTGCTTGGTCTGTTCAAGTTACTAGTGCCACAGTACCAATGCCATACCAAGAGGGTGCCCCTGGGTGTGCGCGTGAATGTTTGCTTTCTTTATTGTGCGTGTTATAATTATGTCTGCTGGGCGGGCTGGCTAGCTCTTGGTGGGATTTATTTCTCCACGCAGTTGCACGCTGTTTTGCGGGGTTGTAAGTGTTGTCTTCTTTCTTTTTACCAAGGCTGTGGCTTCCGCATGGTTCAACAGAGCCTAACTGTAAAGTGTAACTTTTACTGTTCTGCCAGCTGCTTGGAACCATGAGGCCAGAGGGATCTCTCTCCCTGGCTCTACTTCCCCTTGCCAGGTCTGCTCAAGTTACCAGTGCCACAGTAGTACCAATGCCATGCGTTTTTAAAACAATAAGAGGGTGCCTCTGGGGGAAGTGGGGTGATTGAATGTCTGGTTTGGTTTCTTAATTTTGTTTGTTGGGGCTGGCTTTTGATGGGATTTATTTCTCTATGCAGTTGCACAGTTTTGTGGGGTTGTGTGTTGTCTAGGCTGTGGCATGAGAGCCTAATTGTAAAGTGTTGTAACTGTAAGTTCTACTGTTCTTCTGCCTGCTGCTTGGTTGGCACCATGAGGCCAGACCAGAGGGCTCTCTCTGCCTGGCTTCATTTCCCTTTGCCTGGTCTGTTCAAGTTACCAATGCCATGCCTTTTTTAAAAATAAGAGGGTGCCCCTGGGAGGGAGAGAGAGAGAGAGGTAATGTGTATGTCTGATTTTTTAATTGTGCCTGCTGAGCTGTCTGTCTTTTGGTGGGATTTATTTCTCCATGCAGTTGCACGCTATTTTGCGGGGTTGTTATATTCTTCTTGAGTGAATGTCCCACTTTTGCTAGCCTCCTTTTTTGTGCACTGCTTGATTGGCTTAATGATTAAAGTGGGCACTGCTGATGGTGGGCCATGCTGTGGCACATGGTGACACGTGCCGAGGCTCCGACTTGGCACCAAATGGTTTAGAGTTTCATGATTCCGAGTTCCGAAGTTCAGAGATTTCTGAGGTTCAGAATTCGGTGGTCCGAATTCAGAAACCGCGCCAGAGTGTCGCTGAGTACCTGAGCCAATTACTCAGAGCTTTGGAAATCGGCCTGAGTACCAGGAAGTACTATTCAGTGCAGCCCTAATTTCAGGTCTGCTTATATAAACTTTTTTATTTAAAAAAAAAAACGTATAGACAGTTGTCTATCATAATGTAACTCCTTTGTCTAGGTCCCCAGATAGTAATAGGGCCAGTTTTAAAGTTCTAGTCCCTACCTAGGACCACCATAGAAAACGCATAATCCTGCTGCTTCATATTTAATAGGGCTAAAATTCAGTTTTGATTTTTTTTCCCCTCTGTTCTCGCAGAGAATCACGGTTCTTACCTTGTTTTTAGTGAGAATCGATAATAGAGAAAATCCCTGGTTCTCAACATTTTCTTGGTCGAGAATTTTTCTTGATTTACCGTTTACCATTTACCATGATTACAATTTACCATGATTTACCGTGTACCATATGCTGATTTACCCTGTAATGCTTACTGTGAACCATGTTCATCACAGTAATGTGCATGTGCAAAATGGCTGCCTTTTTTTCCATTTTTTGCATGTGCATTACCAGGACGAACACAGTACAGTACATGGTAAATTGGTATATGGTAAACGGCAAATCATGGTAAATTGAGAAAAATTCCCAACTGAGATCTCGAACCATTACTGGGATTGTCCTGAAATCTCAGTAATGATTCCTGTGAGATTTTCATGAGAAAAAAATGGATTCTCATTTCAGCCCTTGAATGCCTCATAGGTATACTGGTTTATCCATAGTACCTTTATTTTACTCCCTCCCCAAATGATATTGATAAATGTGTTTTTCCTCTTCTGGTCTCCTTGTGCAGGATGCTCAAAGCTGCCTGGATTGGGGTCCTGAGCTGAAGATGGATCTCGTTGGAGCAGTTGCTGCTGTTGTCTTCCTTTGTTGCTTCTTGGGTTCCATGGTGCTCAAGATCCTTCTTTGCAGCTGTCCCAGAATTCAGCACTCTTGTGATGAGCAGCTCTCAGGGCGCTTTTAAACGAGACAAGAAACGCAGCTGATCCTTTGATCAGCCGCATTTCTTGCCGCTCGTTTAAAAGTCTAACTCGGATCTTCCCACGCGTCAGACCGGGCAGGCGATCCTGCCCCCTCCGACGCGGATCCCTGAAGTGCCGGCTTTACGCCGCACTTCCGGGTTCTTTGGCCCAGTGCGCATGCGCGGAAGGGCGCGCATGTACACAAAGACTCAACGCCATGTCTGATGATCTTCTGATCAACGCCAAGTGCTCACCATTGCTAACAAAAGATTACCAATATAGTAAGAGTAGCCACGATTTAGCTCCTGCTTTCTCATTCCAGAGATCAATACGTTACATTATGGTGACCATTGATAACTACTGGAAACTATTTCCTGGCAAAGACAAATGCTCAACGAACTTGTTAGCTACCTCCCATTATCTAAAATTTCAAATGTGGTAGTAAACAATATTAATGGCTTTTAGAAGAACTGGGTCATTTTAATATGTTTGAGGCAGATGCAAATATACAGCCGTGGCTCTCTTTCACCTCATGAGCTCCCAGAGCTTTACCAGTGCTTTTTTCCAAATATTGCCCAGATCATCAAGCTTACAATAACACGCCAAATGTATCTTCTCTGTTGCTTAGAGCTCTGGTTCTCAAACGGGGGGCGGGGGAGGCAAGGATGACCAGAGATGGCAAACACCTGGCCCCTCTCTGAGTTAGGTGGAATCTCCCAAATAATGGGGCTGTAAGGGGGAAACTGAATTAACGAACAAGGGAGAGAAGTAGGGGAAGTAATTGGAGGGGGAGAGGAAAAGATGGAGCAAGGTGTGTGTGCATGTGTGTGTGTAGCTCATAACTATTTCAATTAGGGATGGGAAATCGTATTGAAGTTCAGATCGGTTCAGAATTGGACCGACCCGACTTCAGTTTGGATTTTAGATTGTATTGTTTGGAATTTGATCCCATTCTGAGCAATACGAGGACAAATCCAGTGTCTGCCCCCAACTCTGCCTCCCCCAGACCCTGGGCAGTGGTCCGAGGGAGGCAGAGCTGGGGGTAGAGGGGCTGCACAGGGGTGGGGAGAGGGGTAGCTGTTTGCTTACCTTTTTTCCTAGGCTCTGTCCAAACTGGTGGTGTCTGGCTGCATGGCCCTTTTTCAAATTGGTGCTGGCAGCGTTGGTGCCGTTTTGGAAAATGGCAGCTGGTTTGCATATTCCCGGCTGCTGGCTGAGCATGCGCAGACTGGTTACCATTTTCCATGGGCAGTGGTTTGTGGGGAGGTGGGCGCTGGTGGGCAGAGGTCTGGTGGAGGCAGAGCTGGGGTCAGGTTGTGTTTGGACCAAGCTAAAAGCTCCTTGGAGTGGCACCAGCACCGCTCCAAGGAACTAATAGATCCAGGGGACTCATAGATGCCAGGGGATCCAATGGAAGATAGTATCGTATCCCCGGTAAGATCGGATCAGTATGATTCGTCTGATCTCATTCAAAATTGGACAATTCTGATTGATCTGATCCCAATCTTCACAGACCTAATTTCAATACAAGGCAACTTCCTGTGGTAGGATCCTACCCTATTCTTTCCCACTTGTGTCTGAGTAGCTGAGCAAAATCACAAAGAACTTAAATATAAGAAAACCCCAGCGTCGTGACTCCCTTCCTTCCCCAATAAAGCAAAACTCAAAACTCTTTCTAAGCTGGACCCATCAATACAGACCCTTTTCTTTAGAGGCTCAAGTCTGCTAGTATCATCTGACTTGTTATCCTTAAAGTACTGTGAGCTCCTTGAACATGAAAGGCATTATAAGCAGCATAGGTTTAAAAACCTAATTGCATGAGCTTTAGCATGTAGGTTTGGAGACTGCTCTTTCATTGCTTTCTCTTGTCATTTCCCCTTAACTCCCAGCTAGTAAATGAGGAGAATTTACAGATCCAGTGATAATGACTAAAGAATGAATTACCTAAAAATCTACTTTACATTAACATTTGCCTCCTGGACAATTTTAAGGCCAAAGGAAGGGATGGATGAAGAAGCTACAGTTTCCCACGTTGAATGCTCTTCTCAGTTTTAATTTAATCGGAGCTCTGGGAATACTACTTGTGTGCGTTTTAGAAAAACTCACTGAAATCTGCACATGTCCACTCTAAATGACTAGATTGGTATGTTTTTAAGTGAAAATTACAGCACTTTTGTGCTTGCTTAGATTTTGAAAGCATAGTTTGTAAATAATGTTTCTCTTGTAACTTGTATTGGGGGGGGGGGGGGGGGAAATTCACACTTTGCTACTGTTGCCCTCAAGTTGTGTTTATCCAGTGGGGGGAGTGTCCGTAGCTAATAGCTATATACAATGAGTGAACTGTACTAAGCAAATAACATGTCCCTATTCTGAAGTGCTGCAACCTGATTGTGCCATACAATACAATACAGTACAATACAATGTGTTAAAAGGCACTCTGACTTCAGCTGGAATTCCTTCAGAGTGCTTGGCTCACTGTGGGTGTTTCTAGACAGATGTGGGGCTGCCCACCCCGAGAGCTGCTCTGGTACCCCCACGTCCGACTGCTCCCAGCCCCACGTGGGTCCACTTCAGATGGACCAGCGGGTTCTCTGGGTGCCTGCGTGGTGCACACACACCCCCCCCTAGAGTTTTGGGCAGTTTCACCCGCAAATCTATAGCGTTACCTGGGGCAGTGGTCGGCTGGAAACAAAGCTGCAGCATGGGTCCGCACGTCGGATGGGCAGCTGCTCTGCTTCGGGAGCGTGCCCCAGGTGTAGCTGGCCCACTCCGCTGCCGGCATTCTGGGATGTTTTGTAGTGCCACCGGCGGGGCTGCCTCAGAACAGGCACAGCTTGTTCCTCCTGCACATCTGGAGGGGCACCTTTAGACCAACCAGGCAGCCTGGGGGTGAAACAGACTGGTGCAGCCAGCACCGGGGCAGCCAGTCTGTTTGAAAACACCCTATGGTTCTGTTGACTGTTGCGGGTGCTCAAAGAACATTAAAAAGCAGAGTCGGGATGGAGAGTCAGGATGGACTTGTCAGGGGGAAAGCAAGGAAAGCAGTACAGGGGATGGCAGAGAGTGCAGGAGAAAGAGGGAAGAGATGTAAACAGGAGATGAAATATTGAGTGCTTTTGAGACTGAGGACAGTGTTCAAATCCAGGTTAAGATGCAACTGAAGGAAAAATCCCCTGATACTAGAAAGTTGGAATTCAGGATCCTTTCTTTGCAGAGGAATGTAATATATTTTACAAAAATTGTGTGTGTCTGTATACCTGTATTGTATGCATGATACATCTGTGTACTGGATGTATGATATATATATATATATGCATGTGTATTACACTATTGTGTAGCAGTTCATGAGGAAGGAGCAAACTCCGTAAACTCTGGGTAGTTGTGTTTTCATAAAGCTGCACTAGCTAGCTATGCACATTACATTCACTTTCAGTATAGAGAAGAATGTTGCCATGATTCTGCATGACAGAAATGATTGTCCTCTTTCACAAAACCTGTACATGTGGGGCTCACACGCCAAATGGAAACGTTTCAGGTCATTTAGTTTTGTGCATTTGGTAAAACTAGCATTAGCATTTAGCACCTTCGACGGGGCATTATTTTATTTGCAAATGATAACATTTATTTATTATAAGCTACTGCTATACATTTTAAAAGTGGGAGGATGATTCCCCCCTCTTTTTTTCTTTTCTCTTTTTTAAAAAAAGGGTTATATGAACTGCATTATATTGATCACCTTTATGTTGAAGTAAATCTCAGAGGGATACATTTTTTTGAAAGGCACCCATGCCTCAATTTCATTGACTTTCAGTGAGATTTAGGATCCGAAATTGTCTGAATGATTTTTGAAAATGGGGCTGAGCCTACTATAGCAGATCAGGCCATGCACAGAATCCCTCTCTTATACATGACACATCAAGGGAGAATTTGAGTTTACGCTCAATTCATAATTTATTATTTACACCAGTGTCACATAAGGTAGCTACATTGTTATGAAGGGCTCATCTGTTATCATTTCTGACCTTTAGAATTTGTGGGTAAAGCCTGTTTCAGTTTTTACTATGTGAACAGAATGCTGATACTGTTAACCATTACCGTATAAGTAGAGATCCTGAAATCAGTCCTGAAGGCCAGTCAATGTACAAGATGTTATGTGTTTGCAGCACATTTAGCAGCAAAGGAAAATTGGAGCCACTACTCCATCTGCTGGTGGAGAGAAGTACTAGCAAGGGAGTCTGTTGAAGACACTGTACAGCAGTCATGGAAAAACTCCCAGGGACCACTTTGAAAATTAGTAGGAGCTCCGAGGGCAGCATAGAAGATGGAGGCAGAGGTGCAATCAGGAAAAGGAGAATCTAGATCATAGATCTGTGCCATGGATCTGCTCCCTAGCCTTGCGTGTATGCCATCATCTGTGTTCCCTTTCCCTGAGCTCAGTCTTTCAGTGGATGGGGGTTAGGATCTGGATTCAGGAACCAGATCTAGGAACTGAAAAGGAGCAGTCCTGGACAACATTTGGCCTCTGGGCCTGAGGTTCCCCACCCCGTTGTACATGCTAGCAGAGCTGTGAATGAATAGGTGATAAAGGTAGGAATTAAAAAATATTGGGCCAGATTCTCTGAGGGTGAAAAAGGGGGTTAACTGACTTCAGTATAGCTAGGCTGATTTACACTACTGGATGAGCTAGTGCACACTCTCTCTTTTTTCAGAGGTTTAATTTGTTTTTCACCCTTAATACACTGGCTCTCACAAAGGAAAGTTTTGGGGTTTAGTTTTTTAATAACCTTCCAATCACACCACCTGGATGATACAGGGCAAAATGTCAACGTGTTCTGTGCCCTTGCAAACAGGTGAATAGTCCCATTGAACTCATTGAGAATTGCTCATGCGCCTAATCATTCTGTTTGCAGACTGATGGGCCTTTTATGCTTGTCAGTGCCTTGAAAAAATAAACCCAAAGCATCAAGCCCATTGTCATCCCCAGGAACCAAGCAAGCAAAGTTCAAAAATATTTCCTACGTTAATCAGTGGTTTTTATCTGAATGTATTGCTTCTTGGCATTTCTGCAAACCTCTTGCTGGATAGCAGTTTGAAAGGGAATGATTTCCATGTGAATAATTCTCCAGTTGCTGCTACTAAGGTGTATGGGGGAGGGGGGGGGAAGGAGTGTATTGTTCACACTTTTGTCTTCCTTGTGTTTGCATTAACTTGGGGTTGAGTGGATTTTGGAGCTGCAGCGTAGTGTCTGAGGAAAAGCAGCAAAGCAGATAATCCTTCATTAATCTTGCCTTGCAATTAAATGTAGGTTTCAAATACCATATTTTGATTTCCTCTGTCATGTATTTTTCTTCAGCCATCTCCTTCAAACTTGCCATTGAAAGATGCTGACAAAGAAGGACTTTTTGAAAATCCATGTGGCCCTAACCAACCTTCTTTCTTTTAAACCAGCACAATTAAGAGCCCTTTCTGAAAATCCACCTGGCACAGAAATTAATGAGTTAAACAATGTAGGCTAGTCCATCTTTAATCCAATAAAAAATGTATTGTTGAGGAATTAGATCTGTCACTTGAGTAGCTTGTGTACTGTATCAAAAATCTTGGAGAACAATAGATGTAATGAGATTAGGGTTGGCCACATAGCACATTTTCTTTCATCTATTGTAATATAAACCAAAGGCCTCTGCAACTAAATGAAAAAAAGAGTATGGAGATTTTTTAAAGTGCATACTTAACAGGAAAAACGTAGACAAAAATAGTTGGTATCAGCTATTTATGGACTTTATGTTGCAGGTTGGTAAAGACAGATCTCTGGTAGGTTCCACAGAGCACCAAACGGAAAGCAAGTAACTCCATTCAGCATTCACCCAAACTAATGAAGCCTTGAGTGATAACAAATGGGGCAATAGCCCCGTGTGCTATCTACGAGTGTGGTGTTGCACTCGCTCACTCACAGCCTGTTGGTACCAACTAGTGGTGCTGAGTTGAGAATTACTGTTCCCGTACCGTTGGGAAGTATCTGTTGATTGAATTCCGCTGCTGTCGAGATCGGCACCTGTGATTGCCAACACCTAATTCACGGGCTGTGGGTGAGTGTAACATGCACACTCCCCTTCGTGCTGGCATCGTTAATTAATGTAATTATGGACTAGTATTAATTATTATTATTATTTTATTGATAAATATTAGTAATTCTTAATGCAGCACGTGAATGCTTCTAACATTCTCTGCACTGGCTGCCTATAGTCTTCCGGACCTGATTCAAGGTGTTGGTGCTTACCCATAAAGCCCTATACAATATAGGCCCCACCTATCTGCGGCACCGCCTCACTCCCCGGGCGCTGGATCAACTCCTGCGGTCAGCTGGGAGTGCCCTTCTGGAAGTCCCCCCCAGGTATCTCAGGGGGCTACTACGGAGAGGGCGTTCTCGATGGCTGCACCTAGGCTGTGGAACTCCCTTCCGGCGGAGGCCCGGGTAGCCCTGGACCTCTCCTCTTTTCACCGTTAATGCAAGATGTGGCTGTTCCGCCAGGCCTTCGGTGAGGGAGATGGGTGAAGGTGGGGTTGAGGGTTAGGATGGTAGTTTTTTTAAAAAAACAAAAAACTAATTTTATTGGTTAATCATGTATATTACATACCTTAACCGCTGACCCTTACAAACATCAAAGAACATTTTTCTCTCGTCAGGGTTGGGTCAGGAAATACAGAATTAAACAAAACCAACTAGCAATTAGGTGTAGGCATGGAATAGAGAGACCATAACTTATGTTACGCATTTAAGTCTCAGCTATTTCCCTTCTCAGTAGTAAGGCCTAAAATTGATAATCATAAAGGGTTTGAAGGTCCAGGCTGTTCATCTTTGATCCTTCCATTGCTTCTATGATTGGAGACCACACGGCTTTAAAGGCAGATAGTTTATCTTGTAGACCTGCATGTAACTTTTCCATCGTAAATGTAAGCCAAATCCTATTTGTCCATTCCTCAAATGAAAGTTCCTCTTCAGATTTCCAATGCTCGGCTATGATGTTCAAAGCTGCTAGAAAAAGTATTTTGCATGACTCTTGACGTCTTTGGAGGCTCTTTGACTCTGGATACAATCCCAATAAGGCTATCTCTGGTTTATATGGGATCACCAGCCCAGCAACCTTGTTTGCTATCTGCCAGATCTTTCGCCATAGAACTTGAACTTTGCAGCAGCCCCACCAGCAATGTTTGTAATCCCCCACCTCTCCACACCCTTTCCAACAGAGAGCTGTTCCCCCTGGGTCACAGTGTTTCAGACTTGAGGGTGTCAGGTAGTACCTGGTAGTTACCTTAATCTGGGTTTCTCTAACCTCTAGGGAGGAGGCACAGCTATGCATGTGGCGCCATACCGTTTGTTTTTTCTTATCATCAAAACATATTTTCAGATCTACACCCCACTTTTCTATATAGGAGGCAGGTTTTGCGTAAAATACATTTTTTAACTCTTTATAAATCCTGCCCATTCTACCAGCACACTTGCTGCGATTAAAAAGAATTATTTCTTATTTATTTGGCTCCCTACTATATCCCTTTCCCCCTGTTGGGCTAGATCAGATGCTCCTTAGCTGTAAATACTGGAATATGTCTATTTTTTCCTTCACAATGCTTTCCATCATCTGGGGCGACATAAAGTTCCCTGCCAGGAACATTTGCTGCATCCTTACAATGCCTTTTTCTCGTAATTTTTTCCTCAGATTTGGGGCTAGATTTTGCTCTCTAGCCTGTTTTATATCTATTGATGTAAAGGGCGAGAAGCCCATCTTAATTCCCATCTTTCTTTGACTTATCTGCCAGTAATTGAGTAGTGTCCCAACAAATGGGTGCTTGCCAATGAGGGCCCTATCTATGCTTGTTTGGTCAACTATTATGTCCTTCAGCGAGGGACATAATGCTTCTAACATTCTCTGCACTGGCTGCCTATATAGTCTTCCGGACCTGATTCAAGGTGTTGGTGTTTACCCATAAAGCCCTATACAATCTAGGCCCCACCTATCTGCGGCACCGCCTCACTCCCCGGGCACTGGATCGACCCCTGTGGTCAGCTGGGAGCGCCCTTCTGGAAGTCCCCGTTCCCCCCCCCCCCCGGTATCTCAGGGGGCAACTACGGTGAGGGCGTTCTTGATGGCCGCACCTAGGCTGTGGAACTCCCTTCCGGTGGAGGCCTGGGTAGCCCTGGACCTCTCCTCTTTTCAACGTTAATGCAAGACGTGACTGTTCCACCAGGCCTTCGGTGAGGGAGATGGTTGAAGGTGGGGCTGAGGGTTAGGGTGGTAGGTTTTTAAAAAATATTTTTAACGTCCCCTATTGGGATTTTATTTTCCTGTTTTATTTATATTAATTATTGATTACATTTATTATATTTTTATATTCTGTTTTCATATATTGTTAGCCACCCCAAGCTGCTTTGGCAGGAAGGGCGGGATATAAAATTGTTAAATAAATAAATAAATGTAACAGGTAGTAGTTCTGCTGATAGTAACCAGTAGTCACCCAAATGCTAAACACTAGCATCCCCATGATGAGGGATATCACTAGATAAGGTCCCCACGATTTCTTTACCACAGGATATTGTATTCCCCATTGGTGATGTTTGAACACAATAATAATAATAATAATAATAATAATTTATTAAGGCATCAGCTGTCGCTACAGCTGGTAAAACATAAAAGAAATAACATCAATATTGTTATCTACACACACAGGATGTGTGAACACATTGCATCATTCTTTCCACCAGAAATTGCTTCTGCATCTGTGAAGACAGCTATGTGCAATGCAATCAGGCAGGCCTATGGGATTATTTAATATATATTTAAAGGGAAGAAATGTTCTCATAGTCTCTGAACTTTGTATGCATATGTATGAATTACACACGCTTTCTCAAAAGCAGGAATGTAGCTGTGTAATCTGACCTTAATTGATCAAATGATATTTTACACAAATGCTTATTTGATTATTTTTTTAACGCTCATTTTAATTAGTTTAATCTTCTCAAATTAAAAAAAAAGTCAATTCAAATTTGTGATTTGATTTCAGAACTGCTGAGACCTACTCACCCCAGGCTCTTGGTTTGTCTTCAAAGATCCCCCGTGGGCTTTTTAAAGATTAGCTCCCATTCCTAGGCTGCTTTATTCATCTTAAACTTCAAAATTTTGCTGGTTCCTGAACCTTGTGAACCCTGGTACTGTGTGTGCTTGGAGGTATGCACACAGATTGGGACCTCACCAAATTATTATGCTGAATCAGGAAAAAATAATGTATAAAGAATAATGTTTGAGGCAGAATGCCTGAAATTATTTAATTCTTCTTTTGGGAAGGTACCATATGCATTTTACTGCATTTCTGAGTGTTCATATTTTCTCTTGCTTTTCCCCCCCACCGTAATGTGTATTATATCTCCTTGCAGCTAATTTTTGTTTGTTTATTTGTTTAGGGCAATTATTTTCCCTGTTAAGTCTTTCTTTAAACTTGATTCACAAACGTTTTAAACCCTCTATAAATTTGGGGTCTGATTTATATTCTACATACACAATACTATGTGGTGTGTCATCTAAAAATCAGAACTGCAGCTTTTATTCTTCATGTAGTCACGATTCTGACTTCTTACTCTTGCATACACCAAAACCAAGATGTCTGGATGGGTAGCTTCCTGTCGATTTGCTGAGGAACAGTATCCTTGATGATGCTTAGAGATTAGGGCTTCAAGCGGCATGTTTTTTTAAGGAAGGCAGGAGTATGTAAAAGTCACCATTTGACTTGTTAAATTGCTGATTGTTTTATTTTATTTATTTATTTATTTTATGTATTTATATAGTGCCAACGGTGTACCTGGCACTGCACAATCAGTAGTTATAGACCGGTCCCTACCCCAAAGTGCTTACAAACTAAAGGACAAGGAAGGGGGATATGAGGGAGAGGTGAACATCAAGAGGGACAAGGATACATTCATGAGTTTGAGAAAATGCAGGTGCAGGTGCTTAACTTCGGGTATTTTCAGACAAGACTAGAGCTGAAACTTGCCCTCGATTTCTCGCCAAATCTTGGCGAGAATTGGCTTCTCGCTGAAATTTACAAGAACGAGAAGAGAATCAACTGATTCTTGACCTGTTTTCACGCTAAATTTGTGTGACTGAAAATAGGCACTGTGCATGCAAAAATGGCCGCCATGATTATTTCTTCGCATGCATGGGCCTGGCAGCCATTCGACGCATGCGCAAGAATTTTGAGGGCAACAAGAATCTCAGGAGATTCTCAAGAACCCTCAAAACACGCTGTACATGTGAAAAATGACTGTGGTGGCCATTTTGCGCATGGACACATGAGATTTTCGAGAATCTTGCAAGATCTCAGAAATCTCAGCAAGATCTTGCGCGGAGGTTGCGAGAATCTCATGCATTCTCATGAGAACGCATAAGATTATCATTTCAGCTCTAGACAAGACACACTCCACTCACTACCCACCTACCCACTATCCATGTTACAGGGCTGCAATGTTGCCCTACGGGTGCCCTGTAACATGTATAGTGGGTGGGAGATGGGTGAGAAGTGTCTTGTCTGAAAATGCCCTTAGTTACAGGGAAGAGATTCTGAGTGAGAGAAGGAAGAGGATGCAATTTCATTCATGATGAGCCAGGGAAAGCCTGATGGGAAGAGGTAGGTTTTCAGGAGTGATTTGAAAGCTGGAAGGGAGCAGAACAAATGTATCCAAAGAGGGATTTCCAGGCATAGTGGGTAGCAAGAGAGAAGGGGCAAAGTCGTTTAGAGGAGCAGGGGAGTTCCAAGTAATCAGACCTTTATAGTCTGCAAATTCCATGCTAAACTCAGGGTGCTTTTAGATGAGCGGGTCGCTGTTGCACGACCTGCTCCAGCAACTTTTCAAAATCCCGCAAGGCGGGATTTAGACGAGCCAATGGCTGCAATCAGGTGCATGCAAGGCCGTCGCGCATTGTTTGCCGACCGCGAATACGCTTGTCTAAAAGCACCCTCAGACACTGGGTGTCTTCAGACGTTACGAGATCACGGTGAACCACGGTGAATACCCACCTGTGGTCACCGTGTCTCGTACGTCTGTTTGCGGCGTGCCAGATGTTGGCCACGGTCAATCCCCACATGGGGTTCGCTTGAACCACGCTTCTCGGGCTAGCCGGGGGAAGGTCCCGGGAAGCGTGGTCAAACGGACCCCGGGCCGTGACCAAGGAAAAGTCACGTCTGGCCACGCGCCACGGCCCGGGATCCCCGGCGGGATCCCGGGCCGTGGCACGTTCGGCCGGACGCGGCGGCCGCATTGGCCCCGCCGCCCGCCCGTCTCCTCGGAGGGCGGGCGGCGGGGTGCGTGGCGGGGGCG
>QEPC01010959.1:2331315-2358446 GCA_003113815.1 Sphenodon punctatus | reverse complement strand
GGCCCCGGCCCCTCCCACTTTCCCCGCCGGGATCCCCCCGGCACGTCTGTTGTGCCGTTACGGGGTGACCCCGGCGGGGAACGAAGCCGGTGGTGCCGGTACGGGGCCAAAGGGCCCCGTATCGTCTGAAAATACCCACTGTCATTGTTCTTAAATGTAAGAAACTTAAATGTAAATGGGCCTAGAAAGAATTTAATTATTTAAGCAATGAGTTGCCTGGTGCCAGACTTGATGATCTGTCTATCTGGGGATTATTCAGCTAATTATTTTGTTGCAGCAGTTTTGTCTGGATATACTGTTCAGAGATGGTTGAAGTTGGATGCACATCTGACTTAAGACTCTTTGAAAAATCCAGGCTATGTTCACACAAACAGTTTCTCCCTGCTCTTAACTTTCTTATGTGAGATTATAATCTTGCTTTTTAAATGTTCCCAGATTTTCTCCCTCTGCTTTAAAGGTTACCCCCTATTGTCATAGCTGCTGCTAGGTATCCTATAGTTCTGTGTGTCTGCTGATTCTATGGTGCAGAGCCAAAGGAGTGTAGAGATCTCTTTTATTGGACCAACTTGGGTTGGTGGAGGTTTGCAAGCTTTCGGACCTCACAGGATCCTTCGTCAGGCAAGTCAGAAATCCAAGCTGCAGACAGACTGATAGCAGGATTCAATCCTATATAGGTTATGAAAAATGTGTGTGGTGGAGTTAGCACGATTGTTAAAACTAGTTTTTTGAGTAATATTTTTGGGAGTAGATGTGAATAACACCTGCTGTGTTTTGCGACCTAACCCTATGACAACAAAGAAAGATAATAGAACAGTATAATAATAACAGTAGCTACATAAAACAATACTCTCTATATCGAGGAAAATGCTATTAAACTGACCAAGGGTAATGTATACACACAGTTAATACAACACGGCTAGCAACAATATCTGCAAAATTTACATTAGAACTAAGGCACAATGATGACCAAAAATAAGTCCAAAAAAGCAGAGGCATGTGAATGTAATATCAATATTTCCAAAAAGGCAGAGACATGTGAATATATTATCGACGTTTTGCTCACGTGCGTGGCTTCTTCAGGGTATAGTATTCATATATAGTCTCTTGGAGTAAAGGTAAATAGTCCCTTGTATCTTTAAATGTAGCTATATGGACTGTGACTGTAAATGGTAAATAATAATCAGAACTGCAACAATCTCAGAACTACAATCTCAAACAACCCGCTAACGATTTCTTCCCAGACATACTGAAATTATCCATTAAATAGAATGAATAGTTGCATGAATCTATTCCATTATGCATAAGTCAAATATCATTGAGATAGAAGTAAGTTTAATTCAATTAAACTAATTGTGTGCAGGTGCTGCCAGATGTCCCAGGATTGGTGGCTAGCTCGGACTCTGACCTCGGAAAACTTCTGAGGTCACAGCCTGGGCTACGGCCCACCTGACTGGGCCATTGCAGGCTGCCAACCTGGCCTGGGTCAAGACCACCATGGTTGGCTGTCATTTGCTGCCATGTTGCCAGGTGTTGTGTGCAGCGTGGGGACGGGGACAGCCAGCCGCACACTCATGGGTCTTCCTATTCGCCCTGGCTCCCTGGGCCGTGGGCACGTATGTGCAGCGGCCTGGCCTGGGTCTGCTGCAGTTTTCCTCCCCAGGTCGTGTTGGGCTGCTGCCGTACTGCTGTCATGTGTGTTTTGACCCATAGTGTCCTGTGTGAATGCAGCCTCAGCCTTTCTAGTGCTCCACAGGTAGGTTCAAAATGACTCAAATGACGTTGAGAAGGGGTGACGCCTTTCCTGGAGAGTTTATGATCTAGAAATGTACTTGGCACCAAAATTGAAAGTGGCAAGTAATATTGGAAGGAAATATGGGGGGAACATCATCATGCACAGGGTTTAATAGAGTTTGATTCCTAAGGCTTACCTTGGTTGCTATAGTTCTAGAACTGCAGCTTGGACTGGAAGGAAAGATGGCGCAATGGTTATTATTATTATTATTAACAAACATTTATATAGCGCCAGCAGTGTACCTGGCACTTTACAAAGTAATAAAATAGACAGGGTCCCTGCCCCAAGGGCTTACAATCTGAGAGACAGGAGCTGGGGGAGAGACTTAGGAAGGGGAACAGAGGGAGAGACAAGGGGTCTAACATTCATGAAGATGCGAGGTCTCAAGTGCACGTACTTGGCTTGGTTATGATGAGAATGACAGCAGGCAGGTCCATGTTGCAAGGATAAGGGTAAACCGATCGTAGGTATAGGAATAGTGGCTCAGCAGAATAAAGAGTCAGACAGAGCAGAGCGAAAGAGGTGAGTTTTAAGGAGAGATTTGAAGGTATGAAGGGAGGGTGCAAGGCGGATGTGGACAGGGAGGGAGTTCCAGGCATGGGGGCAGCAAGTGAGAAGGGACGAAGGCGCTTAGGGGAGCAGGGAAGGCGTGGAAGGGCGAGAGAGGGGACAGAGGAGGAGCGAAGTGCACGGGCTGGAGTATGGAGGGCGATAAGTGCAGAGAGGTAGGGCGGAGCAAGGTTGTGAAGAGCTTTATAGGTGAAGACTAGGAGCTTGTGCAGGATTCGTTCAGGAAGGGGAAGCCAGTGAAGCGAAGAGAGGAGGGGCTGCACACATGGTCGAAGCGGCTGGCGAGGTAGATGACCCTGGCAGCAGAGTTTTGGACAGAGATGAGGGGAGAAAGGTGAGACCGGGGAAGGCCAGTGAGAAGGAGGTTACAGTAATCGAGGCGAGAGATGACCAGAGCATGAACAAGAGTTTTGGCAGACGAGACAGAGAGAAAAGGGCGAATCTTAGCAATGTTATGGAGGGAGAAGCGACAGGATTTAGCAACAGAGTCAGTGTAGGGTTTAAAAGAAAGGGCTGAGTCAAAGATGAAGCCTAGGCTACGGGCTTGGGGGACAGGCAGGATGGTGACTCCATCAATAGTTATTGACAGTGAGGAAGGAGAGGAAGGATGAGGGGGGGAAATAAGGAGTTCAGTTTTAGCCATGTTGAGTTTGAGTTGACGTTGAGACATCCAGGTAGAGATGTCAGAGAGACAGTTGATGAGATGAGTTTGAACAGAGGGAGAGAGAGAAGGAGTAGAGAGAGAGAGTTGAGTGTCATCAGCATAGAGGTGGTATTGGAAGCCATGGGAGGCAATGAGTTTGCCTAAGGATGAGGTATAGATCGAGAAGAGGAGAGGGCCAAGAACAGAGCCTTGAGGAACACCAACTGAGAAGGGGAAGGAGGAGGAGGCGGAGTTGGAGAGAGACACATTAAAGGAGTGGTCAGAGAGGTAGGAGGAGAACCAGTTATGGACAGAGCCACAAAAGCCAAGGGAGTGAAGGGAATCCAGCAAGAGTGAGTGGTCAACAGTATCGAAGGCAGCAGAGAGATCAAGGAGGACAAGAATGGAATAGAGACGTTTAGATTTAGCCACCAGAAGATCAGGTTAGGGCACTAGCCTTAGACTTACCAGTCCAGTGATCAGTTACCTTAGAAGCTTTCTTGGACAAATCACTTGGCTGCCAGTTTTCAGAGCACTCATCCAGTGAAAGCCACCTTCTTTTTAGTGGGGCTTGTGCTGGCAGAACGCTTTGGGAATTGGAGTGCCTCCCTCTCTCTCTGCCTCAGTAATTCATCTGTAAAATGGGGATACTAGTCCTTTCCTCCTTCAGAGGGCTGTTTCAAAGATAAATACATTAAAGGCATGAGATATTGTGGTAGTGGAGTTGAAGCAATCTTTAAATCAATGAAGGGGTGTCACACAGAAGATGGGAAAGACTTGGTCTCTGTTGCCCGTGAGGGCAGGACTAGAAGTAACGGTTCAAATTACAAGAAAGCAGATTTGGATTAAATGTTAGGAAGAAATTCCTTATGGTAAGAGCTGTTTGACAGGGGAACAAATTGCCTAGGGAGGTGGTGGCCTCTCCTTCCTTGGAGGTTTTCAAATAGAGACTGGACGGCCATCTGTCAGGGATGCTGTAGCTGTGGATTTCCTGCATTGAGCAGGGGACTGGATTAGATGACCTCTGAGGGACCTTCCAACTCTATGGTTCTAAGTAAGGGGAACAAATCTTGTTACTACTTTCTAATGCACAGCACGTTGGCACTCTACAGTCATTAATAAAAAGTGCACCCACTTCCAGCATGTAATCCAGGGAAGATTGTTAATCACAAAAACAGCTTTTACTCTTTTGTGTATTCAGATGGATGAATGATTATTCCAGAAGTTGCATTTGATGGCTTTGGAAAATCCACCAAAGCACCAGGTGCTGACCTAGTAACTGGTTGTTTGGGATGTAAACCAGAGGGCTCCTAAACATTTTGCCTGTATGACCTCTTTTGGGTCTTAAATGTTCAACTTGATCCCAGACATCAACAAAGATTGGTGTGCGATCAAAAAGTTTCCCTGTTTCCCTCTCTCACACGTACACACACTCACATCATTCTCTCCGTCTCTTACAGGCACACGCGTGCACTTACAACTTCTCTCTCTCTCCCTTGTGTGCGTACACACACAGTCTCTTTCATCCTTCTTCCTGATACACATGCACATGCACACATTGCTTCTTTCCCCTCTCCCTCCTCAATCAACACACAAGCGGTCACTCACATGCTGTCCCTGCCTCCTCTGCAGCTGCAAATGGTGATAGACCCCTCTTTCCCTCCCATCATTGGGAGAAATGCCTCCCACGTCCTGTGCTAGATACACTCTCTCCCTATCCCACACAGGAAGTGATGTAAGAAGCCTAGGTGGAGGCAGGCCAATGCCTCTCACTCCCTGCCCCAGGAACTCTGCTTCCTCCTTCCTCCCACATAAAATAAGTGCTGTTAGGGATGGGCAAACAGAATGTGGTTTGGATGTTCGGTCGTTCAGTTCGAAACCCGAGTTCGGGTTCGATGGTTCGGTTCAGCCGAGTTCGGGTTGGCCGAACAGTCAAAAATAGTGCTATTGAAACCGAAACGAAACCGAAACCTAATTTTTGGCCCTGAAAAGATGTTTTTCCTGCCCCCGAACTCATCCGAACTGTTCGGTCATTCGAGAGTTCGGTTCGGACGTCCTGTTCGGACATCCGAACAGACCGACTTCGGTCCGAACTCCCGAACAGACCGACTTCGGTCCGAACTCCCGAACAGACCGACTTCGGTCCGAACTCCGAACATCCGAACCACGTTCGCCCATCCCTAAGTGCTGTGGGAAGCCTGGATGAAGATGGGACAATGCTTCTGACGCAGCATAGCTCACATCCCTTCCCAGCTCTGGTATTGGTGGAATCAAATTCTTCATGAGCCCAACTGATGGTGTCTAGTCCCCACTTGGGGCCATGACCCACAGGTTGTAAACCACTGTTGTAAACGCATACAATAAAACCATTGTTGTAAACGCATCTACCGTATGGTGTTCCATAGAAAAGGTTCTTCCATGATTTACCATGGGATCACTAGGTAGTGATGTGTTCATGTTACAAACAACTGTATAAGACATGATCCGCAAACCACTTACTCCAGAATAGTTCTATTGAAGCCCTGTCCCGTAGTAAGCAGTTTGTAGATCACAGCCATAGCAAATTACCAGATGATGCTTTTGTGGCTTTCTGTGGGCTTCAAGCGTGAAATCTCAAAGTATCTTATGATATATCTGTCCATTGTTTTAGACTGAAACATTAACATATGAATCATTAACGTGTGAATTATTAACATGTATCTCTTTTCCTCCCCACAGATTTGTATATTGGCTGTCCGCAGCCAAACACACCAGGTCCCAATGGGGGACTTGGGATCAAAGCGTTCAACTCTTGTGTCCCGATTGCCAATATTCAGGAGAAGTATTAGCCGTCGACACGATTCCCTTCCTTCCTCACCCTCCTCCAGTAATGCTGTTGGCATCCACAGCTCCTCCCCCTCCAGCACCAACTCAAGCTCAGGTAGTACAGGAAAACGCAGGAGCATATTCCGCACGCCTTCCATTAGCTTCCACAGTAAAAAGGGGAGTGAACAAAAGTCTGACTTGCCAAGTCAGAATGTAACTATTTCAAATGGTGCACAGTCCACCCACAACAGCTTGCAAAAACTGGGCTTGGAGGAGCATGTTAAAAGCCGAGGGAGGCAATCAGTTGGGTTTGGTAGCTCACGAAGCAAGAAGATAACAAGGTCTTTGACAGAAGATTTTGAGAAAGGAAGGGAGCCTTCGGCTAATAAGAATGTTTTTATAAATTGTTTGAGTTCTGGGAAAAATGAGGGTGATGACTCTGGCTTTACAGAGGAACAAAGTAGACGCTCCATTAAGCACTCCTCACGAAAGCTTCTCCCTAAATCATTCTCATCACACTACAAGTTTTCAAAGCCAGTCCCCCAGAGCCAGTCGGTTTCCTGTGTGCAACAGTCTGGATGTATATTGGACATTAAACCATATGTTGAAAATGATCCTGTCACTGCAAAATCCTCTCCATGTTCCGCTGAGATAACAGAATGTGCAGGTAGCTCTTTGCAGTCGCCCTTGCTATCAGCCGACCTCACCACAGTCCAGACTCCTTCTGAATTTTTAGCCTTGACTGAAGATTCTGTCTCGGAAGTTGATGGGCCGCTCCACAGTGGAAATGCAGCACCACACACAGAAAACTTCGGGCACAATGTTTCTACCTCTCAGATCTTTCTCAATCCTGCTGCTGCTCATGTGAGGAAAATGGATCAGGCAGAAAGTGTTTCCCATTGTGGTGTTATATCTGCTGCAACTCACAGGTCTGGGAACTTACACAATATTGAATCAAATACCTTACCTGAACCCCCTGCTGCTAATCAAACAAAAGTATTATTGCAAGTCACTGATCTTCCGGTGAGAAATGCCAGTCACAAAGGAGAAATTAACTCTGTGGATGCACAATTAAAAAGCTTTGTGTTGTGTTATGGAGAAAAAACAACTGAACACCCTCCAAAGACATCTGGACTATGTGGTGACCAACATGAAATGATAGTTTCTGAATGCATGAGGGAAACAAGGCCTGTCACTGAATCTAAATTTATCCCCTCTTCTTCTGAACCTCGGTCATTTAAAACACAACAGGGCTATGAAATACATCACTCTAAAGGTATGTAGCCTGTTTTTGCATGGGGTCTTCTGAAAGCGGAATTCAAAATGAAAATGTATATTTATTTGATGTATTTGTTAAAGTATGTGCGGAGATGGACATGCAAATGGGCACCTGAAGTATATGCATATACTAGGGGTGGGGTAGGCAAAGTTCCCAAGCCCAAGAGCTTCATTCCAAGAACCACAAGATACTTTACACCGATTGTTGGCTTCCCCTAATTCCAGGGATGTGGCAACATGATGACTTTCCCCAACCACCCTCCATCATGTCAAAGCTTTGGCTCGCAGGAGTTCCGGCAGGTTTGGACAGTGACAATAGTGGCTCAAGGAACGCTGGTTCCGCTCCCACAGCTCCCAGAAGGCCCCTGCGGTAGAGGTGGTGGAAATGGCAGTTCAGCTTCTCTTGCTTCAAAGTGAGCTACATGGCCACGCCCCGAGGTGGCCAGTTCTGGCAAGAGCCATAGTACAGGTGCTTAAGAACCATATGTGGCTCCTGAGCCATCGTTGGCCCACCTCTGGCATATAGAGTAGAGTTTGTGTATAGGAATTTGCATATATGCTCTTTCGTGTGCATTTGGGAGTATTTGGCACTGTATTATTGGAAAGGCATCCCATTGGTGAAAACACGCCAGTGTTTGGTTTGCAAGGTTTCTCCTTGCAAGGTTGGGCCGATAAAAGAGTTGATCTTAATTGCTTTGTCTCCACACACTCCCAAGGTTAATTGAGGCTCCTATTTTTGTTGGACATCACTGATGTAGAAATGTAATCAAATTTGAAAAATAGCTTATTTCCATGGTCTCCAACAGAGTATCATTTTGCCCAGTACAGTAATGAGTTTTGTTATCTTGTACCACCTTCCCAGCAGCGTAAGCAGGGTGGCCATACCTCCCCTTTAATACAGGATGCTTATGAAAAATACATGGTGCAGGGCTGCATTGAAACCATGTATTTTTCATAGGCGACCTGTATTAAAAGGGAGGTATGGCCACACTAAGTGTAAGGTTCATATTGGGTTTAGCGGACAAAGGGGATTGTTAGCACCTCATTAATCCAGCAGGAAAAAGAACTGGTTGGCTCCCTGTTCTGGGTGCTATTATTTGTTTATTCATTTGCGGGGAGGGGAAGCACTTTTTCTCACTTTAACTAGCTTGTTGTGATAAGCACCTCTTATCAAAGAACAAGAAAAGTAATGGCCAGGCAGGAGGGGACTGTGTGTCTGGGATCAAGAGGAATTATTCTTTAACATGCTGAAAGAGACTGTCAGCACTTCTATTGGTGTTCCTCGGACTGTCTTAAAACTAAAACGTTACTTGCACACCAGATGCAAGGGGGGAACTGCCTTAAGCTGAAATCTTAGAAGGGCAATTGTGTGATGCTCCGCTCGTGTGCATGGGGTTTTTAACATATGTCACCCCATTTCTGCTGTGGTTTCACTCATGGGAGACGGGGCTGGATGGCTGGATTTTGAGTTCTGTCTCGTGAGTGAAATCAAGGTAGAAATGGGCTGATGAAGTTAAAAACCCCGTGCTCATGAGTGAAACTTCACACGATTGTTCTGCCACGATATTAGCTCAAGGCAGTTCCCCCCGCCCCTGCCTCGCATCTTGTGTGCAAGTGGCCTTAGAGACAAAGTCAGCATTTGAGCATTTTTACTTTTTAATAGGCTGAGTTTTAGCTCAAACCATCAGTCCTAAATTTACAAACTTACATGTACACAGAGGGGCCAGTCCAAGATACACTCATGCACCAAATGCACATACTACTATTACTACTACTACTACTCATTTCTATAACGCTACTAGGCGTATGCAACGCATTACAGTCACAGGTTGGTTTTTTTGAGAAAATCCCTGCCCAGTGGGCTTACAATCTAAGACGGACATGGGTGAGGGGAACACAGGGAGAGACAGACACGCACACGTTCCCATTTTACAGATAGGAAACTGAGGCTGAGACGTCTCCAAGGCCACTCAGTGAGTTGATGGCTATTATTTATTTATTTTATTTCAGAGTATTTTATCCCGCACCCTCCTGCTCAGATAGCAGCTTGGGGCGGCTCACAACAAACCAAACAATCAACAATAAAATTAATAATTAAAATCACAGCTTAAAATTTAAAACTCATTAAAATTACTAAAAGAGCCGAACCAAAACCCCTCCCCAACCAGGGCAGGATTTCCACCCTGGCTTTGCAGGTCCAAGTCCAGTGCCTTATTGACTACACCACCCTGGCTCTTATAACATGCATACCAAGTGCAGAATGTGTGTAGACCAAGTATACGGGATTGTATGTTCATGCTGCATTTGGTTCGCATGCAATGTGCATTTGGTGCACGCATGCAACCTGCGTTTGGTTCATGTACCTACCTTGAATTGGACCCAGAGCATCTTATACAGACATCCTTTTTTCCCCCAGCTCAGCCCCAAAGTTAGTGAGTGGGCTGCTACAAATTTTCATAGACACATGCTAATATATGCAAATTAAGGGTGGTATGAAGCATACCTACTTTTTTCTCTAAAATATTGGAGGGTACGTATTTCTGTGTACTGCCACGGTCCCTGAATACATTTGTGGTTTATTGTCATTACATATTCCTATTTCAATTTTCTTCTCCCTATTGCAGTACAAATAAGATGTTTAAATTGAGAAACTAACCAGCAAAGACAGTAGCTAAATATCTAACTAATAGAAGAAATAGAGGAAAATAATAACAGAACTAGTAGTAATTGCTGGTTGCTTCTTTCTCCGTAGTTAATCTTGCCAGTAGCTTTAGTCCATACCGAGAAGGCAGATTCATAGAGAAGCGACTGAGGTCCTCCTCTGAAGGAACTGCTGGGAGTAGCCGGTTAATCTTAAAACCAAAGGATGGGAATCCGGAAGAACTTAATAGTTTGCGGAAGCAAAGAGCAGGCTCATCTTCTTCAAAAATGAACAGCATGGTAAGTAGACTCTTATACATACACACATTGGCAATAGCTTTCGCGTATGTGCTTTTTTGACAATAAATTTGACTTTTACTGACTAGCATGGATGTGATGAGAACTTTACATGCAGTTCACAAGAACATAAATCTTTGTTCCACACTAGGGTATGGTATCTCAGGGTATCAAATGGAATATTCAAAACTGTGGATGATAGAATTCAGTCATCTTTTAAATTTCCAGAACCTGAACTAGGCTGTGGCTAGCGCTGTTTCTGGAATACATGTTTACTTTCTGCTGTTTGTTTCACTGGACAGTTGTCATGCCGTTGATATTATTGGGTATTTCAGGTGGGAAATTTTACCAAAGTCATGAGAATGATGGGGGTGGGGAACAGGGAGGGAGGAGCTTCTCTCCACTTTTGCCACGGGGTTCTGGCTGCCTCTCCGCAGCTTTCCTCGGGGGCAGCCGCTTCTCTCCACCCCCACCCCAGATCAAGGCAGGAAGCTGAGTTTCAAGCCCAATCTACCTTAGCTTCCAGCCTCAGGAGTGGGGGTGCCGGGGAGTCACCCAGAGGTGGAGGGAGCTGGGGTGAGGATCAAGCACTGCTTCCCCCCCCCCCCCCCCCCAATTCAGGGAAAACCTTATTTCCTTTGTTTAATACTCAGACTAAGGTCTGCAAGACCAGTGTGGGGGAAAGTGGGGAAAGGCTGATCGGATCATATTTAATTGACAGGATACAGGGCCTGCATCTCTCTCTGTTACATCACTTGTACATTGACATGACTCTTATTATTTAATGCACCTCGCTTCAGTACAGTACAATACCCTTTTTATTGTTCAAGACCCATATGGCTTCAGATACACTTGCCTTCCAGAACAGACCTTGCACCCTGCATATGGGCGAAAATAAACGTGACGATAGCCCACATTAGCAACCACCAGGTGGATGTTGGACTGCCGGTCTATTAGATGTTAGCCTGCACCCCACACATCCCCCACCCGCCTCTGACTCATGGTGTTGGCAGGGTCATCACGGGCCCATCATGTGGGCCAGTGCACACGCCCACGTCTGCCTCCTGTCTATTAGGCTGCATGTAGCGCAGCCTCCTTGCATCCAGGTCCACCAGTACCATAGAACGATTGGCCAAAAATCTAGAGCTCTCTGACCAGTGACCACTTCCTGCCACTCTCAATGATGCCTTAAAAGCCGGGCAGTAGGTGGCAGACTAGTGTTGGAGGGGAAGGCATGGTGGGCAGCGGGATGGTGGCGGAGGTAGGTGAAGGTGCTAGTGGTTACCAAAGGTGAGTGATGCAGCCTGGGCTGTTGAGCGATTCCACTCCTCCCGGAGTATGACAGGGATGGGGAAGAGGAAGGGAGGGGCTTCTCTCCACTCCCACCATGGGGGCTGCCTCTCCTCAGCTTTCCTCAGGTGAAGCTACCTCCCCTCCCCACCCAAGGCGGGAGGCTGAGGATCAAGCCCAAGCTGCCTTAGCTTCCTACCTCGACAGGAGAGGAGGTGCTGGGAATTCTTGCTGGGGACTTTTTTCCAGAGGCGGGGTGAGGATCAAGCGCTGGCTCCTCCCACCTCCAGGAAGCTGAGTATCAAGTCCAAGCCGCAGCAGGAGTGAGGGCACTGAAGAGTCCCACTGGGGACTCCCCCAGAGGTGGGGGGAGCCAGGGCAAGGATCCAGGGCCATCTCCCTTCACATCTGGGAAGCTGAGCATCAAACCCAAGGTGAGGATAAAGCCCCGTGTTCATTCCCACTTCCCTTTGGACAAACAATTATTTATTTATGCCCAGTTAAATTCAAGTTTATATTGTTAAACAATGGTTTCCGCGCTTACTCTGGGCAAGGTGGGAGGTTTCTGGTAGTGGGGACAGTGGAGAATGGTGGTATGGCACAGAGATAAGCCGCTTTGGGGGCTGGGACTTGGAAAGCAAGGGAAAGGGGGTGGTGATTGCCCTGAAAATGGGGATTGCGGAGGCCAATGGCCGTGCACTTGCAGTGTGGTTTGAGCTGCTCCACTCCCCGAAACAGCCTACCGCCCTCTGTGCAGCCTCCCCAACACAGTTCTCTTTCCCTGTGCAACCTGCTCCACTGTGCAGCTGATTTCCCTCAATAAAACATACACTTATTCTTTCCGACCCATATTTTAGCCTGACTTCGATATACCAGGCTCTCCTCCACAATCTCTGCCCCTCCTTCCCCAAAATAGACCCCTCCTGCTGTAGTAGAGAAGCAAATCCTCCTAGAAAAGAGAGCAAAATAAAGGACAGTTGGCTTCAGTGGCTGTTAATGAACATGTTCAAACCAGCTGATCATGCTCAGTACTAGCAAGGGTAGGAATTTGTCACGAGCAGCCTCCCCAATGCAGTCCTCCCTGCTGTGCACCCTTCCAATGCAATCTCTCCCTCCCTCCCCAGTTCAGGAGGCAGCTCCCTGGCTCAGCAGTGGAGAAGAGGCACAGGTCAGAAGCGGGCTCACTGGTATATTGGGGCAGAAGCAACAAAGGGCCTGGGGGATCTGTTCTGGGGATCTAGTGGGGATGGGACCACTTTGATTCCGTACAGAGATGGGACTAGGAGCTCTGGGACCGGATCGAGCCCCTGATCCCGATCCTACCTGCACTGTTGTTTTTTGTTCTGTGTATGTGGAGCGTGTGACAGCTAGGGATGGCAATTTTGGGTATGGATTAATCCATAAGTAACTGAAATCGGCTGTTACAGATTAATCTGTACCAATCCATGACAGTGGTCTGAAAATTACAGATCCACTGTTACGGACCCAGGTTTCCTCCCTCTTCCCCCCCTCCCCACCCCTCACCCCGGGGTCCTGGTATACTACTTATTGGCCTGAGCTGGTAAGGATGAGCTTGATTGTAGGTCTGGTGAAGGTCCCGGGGGGGCTCCTGTGTAGAAGAGTCCTCCCGCTAGGCTCTCCTGTTGCGGCGTGCTGTGGAGGTCCTGCACATGCGCAGAATGGCCCCACCAGCTATTTTATTTTTTATTTATTTTATTTTATTTTAAAAACTTATTACCTTGCCCCTCCTGCCACAGGCAGCTTGGGGTGGCTTACAACAATCAAAAACAATTAAAATAAATCATATATAGAAGGAGGAAACAGAGAAACAACCTCCCCACCCCTTAACTCCCCCATCACCCCTCTCTCCCACCAAATGCCTGGCGCAACAGCCAGGTTTTGCAACTTCTCTGAAAGGAGGGGAGGTCCGGGACCAGCCGGGCCTCCACCGGAAGGGAGATCCACAGGTGCTGTGTGGCCACCGAGAATGCCCTCCCCTGTGTAGCCACCCAAGTAACTCGGGGGACCTCGAGCAGGGCATCCCCAGATGACTGCAGGGGCTGATCCAGGACATGGGGAGTGGGGCAGTCTCACATGTAGGCAGGGCCCAGGCTGTTAAGGGCTTTATAGGTTAAAACCAACACCTTGAATCGGGCCCGGAAAACCACCGACAACCAGTGCAGAGAATGGAGCACTGCTGTAATATGCTCCCAACGGCCCAGTCCCACTAGGATACAGGCTGTTGTATTCTGCACCAGCTACAATTTCTGAGCTGTCACCATGGGTAGCCCCACGTAGAGTGCATTACAGTAGTCTTAATCGAGAGGTGATGAAAGCATGGATGACTGTGGTCAGTCAGAGTCCGAAACAAACGGCCGAAGCCGTTGCACTAGATGCAACTGGCGGAAAGCACTCCTCGCCACAGCCTCCACCTGGAGATCCAGGCGGAGCTGTGCATCAAGGAGTACCCCTAGACCTGGGAGGTCAATGGAGGATCAATGAGGGGGGGCACCAATTCCATTGCCTTACCCACTAATATCATCTCTGTCTTGTCAGGTTTCAGCCGCAGTCGATTAGCCCTCATCCAATCCCCCACAGCCGCCAGGCATCAAGTAAGCACAGAGACTGCTGGGCCTGGGTCTGTTGAAAAAAAGAGGTACCGTTGGGTGTCATCAGCATATTGATGACACCATACACCGAACCCCTAATCACCTCGCCAAGCGGCTGCATATACACGTTGAACAGGAGAGGGGACAGAACAGAACCCTGCGGAACTTAACACTAGAGGTCTTGGTATGATGAAAAACAGTCCCCAGGAACCACCTGCTGGGTTCTTCTGGTCAGGAACGAGTGGAACCATTTAAGAACAGTCCCGTCCACTCCTGCACAATCCCGCAGGTGCGTCCCCAACATCTCATGATCAACGATATCAAACGCAGCCGACAGATCTAACAGGATCCGCAGGGTCGAACATCCCCGATCCATATCTCGGCGCAAGCCATCTACCAAAGCCACAAGTGCAGTCTTGGTGCAATAACGTGGACGAAAGCCGGACTGAGAGGGATCAAGAAAACCTATGCGATCAAGATGCACCTGCAGCTGCCGAGCCACTACCCGTTCAATAACCATCCCTAAAAAGGGAAGGTTAGAGACAGGCTGATAGCTGGCAAGGGAGTCAACGTCAAGGGATGGTTTCCTGAGCAGAGGCCGCACCACTGCCTCCTTGAGACAGCCAGGCACTCTGCCCTCCCACAGGGAGGCACTGACCACCCTAGCCAGCAGCGGCCCCATTGTCTCCCAGCAGATCTTAACCAGCGAGGATGGGCAAGGATCTGATTCACAAGAAGTGGCCCTGACCGCCCCAAAAACATCCACCGCATCGGTGGGTGTCACAAACTGAAACTGATCCTAGAAAACCGGACATGACGGGGCTTCCCTAACCTCTGGTTCCCCTAGTGTAATAAATGCTGCATCGAAATTGTGGTGAATACGAGTGATTTTGTCCACAAAATAATCCACAAACGTGTCACAGCGTGCAGTAGATTACTCCACTCCAAGGTTGAGGGAGGCTGAACTGACTAGCCTGGGCAAAACACAGAACAGCTCCACTAGACGGGATTTTGTGGATGCTATGAGAGCAGCAAAGAACTCCCTATTTACTACACGCATAGCCACGGCATAGGTTTGTAAACTGACTCTATGCCGCAATCTATTTATTTATTTATTTATTTCAAAGCATTTATATCCCGCCTCTCCTGCAAAGCAGCCCGGGTCTGCGGTGCTGCCGCCTGGGCAGCAGATGTCTAGGAGCGGTCTGATCAATGGCTTCCGTCAGCAAGGTGTTCCACAGCACAACGAGGTCATCGATAAGACGGTCGTCAAGGTCAGAGGGTATTTTCCCCAGAGCATTCTGGAATCGTTCTGGTTTATTTATTTATGTAAAATTTATATTCTGCCCCTCCTGCCCACAGGGCAGCCCGGGGTGGTGAACAACAATAATCAATAAAACAACAAATTTGTTTAAACAATTTAAAAATACAATATGCGGGAAAAGAAAACCCTCCCCACCCTCCCCCTGGCCATCAGCCAGGTCTTACATACACATCAAAATAGCAGGAGAGTGGGAGCCAACCGAGCCTCCTCCAGGAGCGAATTCCACAGCACAGGGGCGGCCACCGAAAAAGATCTAACATGGGTGGCCACCCAACTCGCTGAGGGAACCTCCAAAAAGGCTCCCACGGACGATCTCAAGGGTCGCACAGGCACATGGGGAGTGAGGCGGTCCCGCAGATAAGGAGGACACAGGCTGTGAAGGGCCTTAAAGGTTAAAACGAGCACCTTTAACCTGGCCCGGTGCTTTATAGGCAGCCAGTGCAGAGCCCGGAGAACTGGTGTTATGTGCTCCCTGCGACCCGCCCCTGTCAGGAGACGGGCCGCGGTATTCTGCACCAGCTGCAGCCTCTGGAACAGCTTCTTGGGCAACCTCACATAGAGCACGTTGCAGTAATCCAGCCTTGAGGTGATGAAGGCATGAATGACAGTCGAGAGGCGGAGTCTGAGAGATACGTCCGAAGCCGCCAGACAAGATGTAACTGCCGAAACGCACTCCCTGTCACAGCCACAACCTGAGATTCCAGGCTGAGCCGCGAATCGAGGAGCACACCCAAACTCCGCACTTGAGAGACCATGGAAGGGCGAACCCCCCCCCCCAAACAAGAGGAGATTCAACCTCCCCCAGGTCCCCCAAACCCTCGCCCATCAACATCACCTCCATCTTGTCAGGATTCAACTGCAGATGGCTCAACCTCCTTCAAGCCCCCACAGCTGACAGGCACTGGGAAAATAAGGAGACTGCATGGCCTGGGTCAGTGGAAAAGGAGAAGTAGAGCTGAGTGTCATCAGCATACTGATGACACTGCATGCCCCGAAACCCCCTCATGATCTCCCCTAACGGCTGCATATAGATGTTAAACAAGAGGGGGGACAGAATGGCATCCTGTGGGACTCTACACATGAGGTCCCGGGGAGAAGACATACCTCCCCCAAGAGACCACCCGGTGAGTTCTCCCGGCCAGGAACGAATGAAACCAGTCCAAGGCTGTTATGCTCATTCTGCTACGATCCCGCAGGCGAGTCACCAACACCTCATGATTGACTGTGTCGAATGCAGCCGAAAGGTCTAGCAGGACCAGTAAGGTCTGACGACCCTGGTCCAATGCCAAACGGAGATCGTCAACCAAGGCCACCAATGCCGTCTCCGTACCATACCCAGGCCGAAACCCAGACTGGAATTGATCAAAGAAACCAGTGCAGTCCAGATGTTCCTGGAGCTGCCGTGCCATGGCCCGTTCAATAATCTTCCCTAAAAAGGGAAGGTTAGAGACCGGCTGATAACTGCCAGGAGCATCAGCGTCAAGAGATGGCTTCTTGAGAAGGGGTCTAACTACAGCCTCCTTTAGGCAGTCAGGTACCCTGCCCTCCCGAAGGGAGGCACTAACTACCCCAGCCAGCAATGGACGTAACATCTTCTGGCTAGCTTTCACCAGCCAGGATGGGCATGGATCTTGCTCACAAGTAGTGGCACAAACAGATCCCAACAAGAACTCTACATCAGCAGGTGCCACCATCTGAAACTGATCCCACAAAACAGGACAGGACGGGGCATCCATAGCCCCAAGATGATCCTCTGCAATAACTGTGGTACCGAAATCGTGGCGGATGCGAGCAAACCTATTTACAAAGTACTCGATAAACCGGTAACAGCGGTCACTGGATTGCTCCAGGTCCAATTGGAGGCAGGCAGGACTGACCAAGCCTTTCACCACCCGGAGAAGCTCCGCTGGACATGAGTTTGCAGATGCAATAAGGCCATCAAAGAATTGCTTCTTTGCTGCCTGCACCGCCACAGCATAGGCCTTTAAACTGCTCTTATGCTGCAATCGATCATACTGGTCGTGAGTCTGGTGCCACTGTTGCTCTAACTGCCTGCTCTCCCACTTCAAACACCTCAGGCCCTCAGTAAACCAAGGAGACCTGTGGGAGACTTGGGAGGGCAGCGGACACCTGGGAGCCACTCTGTCAATGTTCTCAGCCAACAAGGTGTTCCAGAAGGCTATGAGATCATTGACAGAGCGGGTGTCAAGGTCCAGGGGAAACTCCCCCAGAACATTCTGGAACCGATTCGGTTCCATAAGTCTCCAGGGGTGGACTAATCTAATAGGTCCTGCACCCTGTCGGGGGCTAAAATGTGCCAGGATGCACGCCTTAAGGAGGTAATAGTCAGACCATGACAAAGGCTCTACCCCCCTGACTTCTACTAACTGACCCCCCCCCCCAATGTTGGTGCAGAAAACCAAATCCAGTGTATGTCCCTCCTCATGTGTGGGGCCACAGATGATTTGGGACAGGCCCATGGTTGTCATGGAGGCCATGAACTCCTGCCTCGCTCCTCCAAGATCGGTGTCAGTGTGGATATTAAGTCCCCGAGGACCACTAATCTAGGGGTCTGGAGGATCACATCTGACACCAGATCAGCAAGAGCATGTAGGGATGCTGCTGGGCAGTTGGGTGCACAGTACACCAGCAGCACCCCTAATCTGTTCCCGGCCAAATCGAACACAGGATGGAGGCACTCGACACCTGTTGGAGCCTGCACCGAATATCTCCTAAAAGACAATGCATTCTTAATAACAATAGTTACACTGCCCATCATCCTCCGGGGGCAAACCATCTGAATTGGCTCAACACCCTTCCAGGGGCAGATGTGTGCTAGGAGTGAGGTCTGCAGGATGTAATGGTCCATCCATAACAAAGGCACAGCTGATATCTCCCCCACTAACAGAACACCCGCCTCAAGGCCGGTGTGTCCTCCCTGATGCGTCGGGCCGATAACCTTCTGGGACAGGCCCATAATTTCCGTGACACAGGCCCAGGTTTCCATGATACATACAAGATCGGCGGCATGGCCCAAAATAGTTTCCTGAACTGTTGTTGCTTTATTAACCACCGATCTCGTATTTAACAGCACCATCACAGGGTCGGGGGCCCTCTCACCAAGAACCACCTGCTCCACAGCTTGGGGGGTAGTGAGCGGGACATGCAACAAGCATCTGTCCCGCCTCACTTGTCTCACCTCCCCGCTCTAGGACCATATCTCCCCCATTCCTTCACGACCCCAATAACCACGCCCTCTCCCCCCCCGTGACCCCTCCCCGCACTGGCAGCGGGGTAGATCCTCCCCCCTCCCCTCCATATACCCTCCCACTCCCTAATCCAAACATTCCCTGCCTCCCATCTTCCCCACCATCATAAACAGTTACAATACAACCCCACCCACAAAAATCCCCCCACATAAACTATAAAACCCTATAAAATTCTCCACTCCTCTCACAAATTACCACCTTCTCAAGCTCCCAGCATTTTTTGCCCCAGCCCCTCAAGCCCCACTAAGGGCCATGCCTAAGGGCCCTTTGGCGCTGCCCTTAGGCACTGCTACAAACACATCACTTTTCAGCCCCTATCAGGGCTGGAGCCCCACCCCAAGGCCGCCAAGGGAATCCCCTGGCCATGCCCCCTCTCCCTCTGCCACCGGGAGGGGGGGAGGGGGGAGTATTACCAACAGAGGCCAAGGACTCGGAGCCCCAGTCCTGATGTGCGGCTTGGCTTGGCTCAGCTCCGGGAGGCAGGCTGTGCCAGGCTGTAATGTACTGTGTCGGGGGCGAGCCCAACCGGTTTCTAGCCCTCTCGAGCGCTGACAAGCTGGAGACATAGTATGGGATGTCACAGTCCATCATCAGGGCAAGTTATGTCTATACAGAATCCATCTCAGCAAGTCGCTGAGCTTGGGAAGCAAGGTAGGGGGAAGAGCAGGCTTGGGCTAAAAAGTTTCCTCTTTTAATACAGCCCCAAGCAAGGGACCAGCAGTAGCAGCTCCAGGCTTTGCAGTGACCGTTGTGACTAGGTGATTAATTGGAGTCAGCCCGGCTGAGGCTCTAGCATGCAGGTTTCCTTCCCTCAGCCAGAGCTGGACTGAGGCAGCCATTTTGCGCATGCACGCTGTGGAGCAAGGCCTCCACAGTGTGTTGCGACNCATGTGCACTGTGGAGCAGGGACTTCCACAGCATGCCGTGACGAGGGAGCCTGCTGGGGGGACTCCTCCACACAGGAGGAGCCCCCCCCCCGGACCTTCAATCAAGCTGCAGTCCACCAGACTTGCAATCAAGATCAACCTGAGGTACTATACCAGGGCCCTGGTGGGTGGGTGTAACAGGTTTTTGGGGGGGGATTTAGTTATGGATCTGTACCGTACCCGTAATTAAATCCAGAAAAAAAATACCTGTACTCGTAACAAACCGTACCTGTAATTTGGTGTGGATTGCCATCCCTAGTGACTGCACCTTTTACATAAGGTGGGACCGTGACCCATACAATTCTGCCATACAATTCTGTACAGCATGATATCCAGGGAAAATATTGAACATGAAACCTAATACTTTAGAATGAATGCATTACAAATAAGTAGTCATATTACTAAAATATAAGCTGCAAAACTAAGCAGCTGGAAATATGAAAACAAAAATTTCCAATACCTGTCCTAACCAATTAATGGTCATCCCCAGACAATGTTTGTATTTTGGAAGAAAGCCACAAGAGCATGGGAGAAGGGAAAAGCAACAATTCCTAGAGCAGAGAGATTACTAAACAAATTGCAACATTAACATAACTAAAGACCTGAGATCTTTAGTCGAAAGCATTTTACAAATATTTGTGAAGATTTACCAGTTTCTCAGTAGTTCAGTGCTGCACTAAGCAAGCTTACTATCGGTGCAATTCTGTGACTATATTAAGAAAATAATAATCTGCAAGGAGAAAGTTTGAATAAGAGGAAATAGAAATAGATACCTCAGTAACTTAGCTAAGCTCCTCTGAGATTGTCTCGGCTTTCCTGCTGAGGGCAGCATTGCTTTTCCTTTTCCCTCTGGAGCTAAATGCCAGCTATGGATATCGGTTTCTTGGCTTCATACAGAAGCTGTTTTGCACAGAGGAAGCTTTGTGACAAGAAAGATCTTTATACACAACAGAAAGGAAGCCCTTTTAGAGCCTTTTTGTTTTCTTCTTGTCGTTGGCAGCAAGTGACAACTTTGCATTCCCATGAGTGACTAGGATATATCAGCAGCCACAGAACCGATAAGATGAGGGATCTTCACAGAATGTGAGCTAAAGGGTAAAGAAACCATGTGGCCAGAAATCAAGTGGCATTTTGAAAGCATTGTTCTTTCTAGACCAACTGACTGATCAAACTGAGCAGATGTTAGAGCAGAGATATTGCTAGTTTTGCTTAGTGTATCACTGGAGTGTTGAGAAGCTGGTAAATCTTCACAGATGTAAAATGCTTTCAACTAATGATCCCAGGTCTTTAGTTATGTTCATGTTGCATTTTGTTTAGTAATATCTTTGCTCTAGGATTTAGACAACTAACGGATCACAATATTCCCCCATGGTTGTCATGACTGTGGTAAAAAACTTGAACTCTTGCTCTATGGGTTTATTGACCATGCAAGCTAGTAGTTTATGTGAGCGGTAGATTTGTGCTACCATCTTCTGCAACTGCATCCCCACATGTCAGAGTACATTTAAAGGTGAGGTACTTTAAAATAAATTAGAGTCTAGAGAACAGAAAAAAAAGTCTTTCTTTGAGAAAGGACAGTGAATAGTTCATTTTATGCAAATCGTGAACATTTATGCTATAGTATTGTGCTGAATCAGTCTTTCACTTCCTACCTGGCTCTGGACATTTTATCACATGGGCTTCTTTAGTTTAGTTTAGTTTAGTTTAGTTTAGTTTAGTTTAGTTTAGTTTATTGATTTATTGTACTGACCCCAAAGTCATGATAATACACATCCACATTATAGCAAAAATTCACACCAATACTCCAAAAAACCATACACATAAAAACATCATCATCCCATAACAAGTATTAAACAAATATCAGTCATAAACCCCAAAGGGAACATGTCTATTTGACTTGTCAGCTGGGGCCACTTGGGTCTAAATATTCACATTATCTGGAAATCTAGCTCTAATCTTAGCAGCTCTGACTACAAAAACTGCGACCCTCTTAGTTCTCTTTATGTTAGAATCTCCCAGAAGATAAATTAGCTTCTGGATGGCTGGACGCTGTAGATCTAAACCCAGAGATTGAAATAGATTATCTCTAGGGACCAAAAATAGTGGACAGTTAAGCAAATCATGCTGCAGATCCTCAATGCCAGATAGACAAGGCCAAGATCTTTCAATATAAGGGATGCCCTTATAACGTCCATAGAATACAGCCGATTTCATGGATTGAAGCTTTAAGGCCGTGAAGGCCTTCCGTATAGTTGGGTCTGAAAACTCCCTAAGATAATTTGCCACTTTTAGTCCTGGTACCAGGTATGTATAAAAGGATGAGACATTAGATTTAGCGACCAAGGCCCTTTGTTGCTGGCTATCTATGTCCTTAATCCTCTGTTTAATGGATTTTATCCTCTCCTTCTGGGGCGCCTCTGAAAAGAAATGACCGAGAATCCCAGTTGTCCTAGTCTCCCATTAAGGCCACTTGCATACATGGCCCCTCCCCCAGGAATATTTGGGCTGTGGGGGGAATGCGCAACCCGAATATGCGCGGGGATTGGCCGGTGCAAAAGGCCCCCTCGTGCAGCTTTGCTGGCCTTTCGCACTGGCCGATCCCCGTGTATATTTGTACTGCTCATTTCCCCCCCCCCCAGCCCAAATATGCGCGCGGGAGGGCAATGTATGAAAGTGGCCTTAGTCTCTGCCACCACACATCCTTCCTACACCACTTGTCATCATATTCCTCCTTCAAGCACAGCTTAGCAAGGGAGGTATAATGAAGATTTTGGATTTTTTGCCAGAAGAAGAATACAACTGTCTCTAACCTAGCGGTAAATGATAAAATACCCAGCTCCAAGTTCAGAATTGCTGATGAGGTAGAAGGTGGGTCTCCTACTAAACTATGTAAACACTTATTGCAAAGAGGTTCTAGAGATTTTGCCGCTGATGGATCAATACCCCATATCTGGGCTCCATATAGCATCTTGGTCATGATCTTGGTTTCAAAAACCTTCAAAGCTAATGAAAGCTGAGACCTGCCTCTGGTGCGATAGAACTGTAAGAAAACTGCTATCAAGGCCCTAGTTGCCTGTTTCACTGAGGCAAGATGTATCCCCCAGGTGCCATTAAAGGTAAAGGCTACACCAAGATAGACATGGGCTTCTGTTCTTTTCTGATTCCTTGAGTAAACCGTTTTTGAAACAAGCAGTGATTCCCTTCTGCCACTAGATGTCAATGTTACATTATTTTAGTGAAAACTGTCATACATGTTTAGAAAACGTAGACTGGTATAGTTTTGTGCATATATGGTTTAAACCCTCATCCAATTTCGTGAAACAAATTATGCTAATGTTATCATAGGGCAACTTTGTATCCCAGAAGCTATTACTGTGGGGTATACATGCACCCTGATCAAATTTCATTTCATGTGACAGCAGAAGACCGCATGTGTCACACTACATCCCCCCGGCCCAACACCAAGCCAAACACACAACTGAGATAAGGCTATGTCTTGTAGGTTACCTAAGTGGGTGGCTGCCACGGCCCAACATGGCACAGAGCCCCAGCATGGCACAGAGCCCAGCTGGCAGGTTGCCACACCCCCAGCATGCTTCAGAGTCCAGATGGTTGGCTGCCACGCCCCCAGTGTGGCATGCAGGGACTTACTGAGAGCAGGAGAGGTGGGGGAAAATTAAATGTTTTTACTGTTGTTGGAGACTCCATGGTGAAGTTTTCCACTGTACCTTCTGTGTCCTCTGTTCTTTGGCAGGGATTTTTGATGCATGTATCTTTTGGGACACACTGTTGTCTTTGCACAAGGGAGAGGTGATGGGGCAGCTGTTTGTTGCCTGGGATACAAAAGAATGTGCTAATATTCAGGATAAAACCTGAAACCTTGGTGTCTTTGCAAAAGGAAAGGGTGAGGGGCAGCAATTTGTTACCTGGGATACGGGAGTAAGTTCTAACCTTGAGGCTGAAACCAGCCAAACAGGTTCTGAAAACAAAGGGATTTTAGAAAGCAATCTGGAAGAAGCAATCCCTCCCAGACCCTTCAGTGGGGAACCTGAAGGACTCCCTAAGTGGCACCAAACTATACATTAGACAAATATTGACTCTTGTTGTTATAGAAAGTTAATTGGATTAGCAAGATATCCTGAAATTTAATTGAGGTAACAAGTTACCCCAAGTTTGGTGTAACTTGCTACCCCATATGGAAAAACCCATTTGTGCCATGGGGTAATGTTACCCCCTGGTGGTTATTCGTTACCAGAAAACAAATGGTTAATGATTATTGTCAGTCATTTGGGAATGGTGCCTATGACAATGTCCTAAAAGGCTGCTAATGTCTATGTTATTGCATGAGATGTGACCCAGGGACAGGAAATTATCCCACGATGCTAGTTTAGGTTATAAAGGTGACAAATAAGACACTTATTCTTGGGGCCTCTTCATCTTGCTCAATGGGATAATTGGTGTGTTATATAGAGCTGCTACCCATTTAAAACTGTCATTACCTTTTCCCATCTACCATTCTTGATGAAATACTAAACTTAGACAATGTGGGCAGCAGGAAGTGAAATAGGCAAGCTCTCTTTATTGTTTTGGTTGACTTGTCAAAGTAGAAAACATGAAACAGGAAATGTATAGGTATAAATCCAAAATTGTATAGTCAATTGTATAGTCAGACAGCAAAGTAGGAAATGAGTCCACTTGGAGCAATAGAGGATCATAGGCCATGTAGGGTGAAATATAGAATTAAAATCTGAGAATCGCACAGTGGAGTTGGGTGGCCTTGTTTGCAGTCCATGGGACTGCTTATTGATGACTTTACTCTTTTCACCTAGTGTATTATAATAATAATAATAATTATTATTATAATAAACATTTGTATAGCACCAGCTGTGTACCTGGTGCTTTACAGAACAAAGATAAAGACGTGGTCCCTGCCTATGGCTTGCAATCTAAAAAGACAAGGAGAGGGGACAAAGGGAAGACAAGGGAGAGGCTTGCTGATGTGTAGAACCTATAGGCTACTCTTATTGTTTAATGTGTGAGGCTGTTAAGGAACTTAACATGTGGGGATGTGGGCTGATGTGTGTTTGAAATGCTGATATCATCAGTTAGAAAGCTCCATGTCTTCCAGTCTCCTGTGTGTGGTCAGTTGTCTGTCAATATCTGGAAGAGACTGAAACTAAAGTCAAGTCTTTTTCTTCTGCCTCAAATATGATTGAGGTGATGTATGGCTGGATGAGGGAAGCATGACTTTATCAGCTTCTCAGATGAAATGGTTCATCCATCATTTGAAACATGCGTTCTGGTTAGGTTCTCAGCTGCTTAGATGAGCAAAGAACAGCAGCTACCTAAGAGGCCTTTTTCCACCTGAGTCTGGCCAAGGTATGGCATTCTTTCCTTTCTGTTGCTACTGTGGTTAATGCCTTCTTTTCTTTCAAATTATGTTACTGTAGTGCGGTTGATATGAAGCTACACCTTAAATCAGTTTTATTATAAATTATTTATTGCTTGGCCATAGCCGTTGCAAACACACAATTATAAACATATCCGGCAACATACCATCTAAAAGACAATTGTTCAATTAACACAAATAAAACAATACATAAACTTCACTTAATACCAACAGTTCCACCCAGATGGGTAAGCATCTCCCATGGTTAAATCAACACTGCAATATATAACCTGCAGAGATTTGTAGGATTAACACAACCTTAGAGAGACTCTAACCTAGCTCTATCCATCAGGGGCCAGAGTGTCCCATGGCCCATACCCAAAGGAAAGAAGAGAGAATGGCTCCCAACTTCTCAAGGCTTCTTTAACCCTGCAATCAACACCCCACTCTGGGCTAATCTCTCCATAAATCTCTGTCTTAATCGCCTGAAAAGCAAATTCAGTGACGCACCTAGTTACCTCAGAATCTTCTGCAGTATTTTGAATTTGGGATCCTTCTGAGGCCCTGCTAAGTATTTGAATCTTAACACTTCAAAAAAGGGACAAGTTAATAAAATATGGGATACGGTATTTGGGGTCCCTTTATCACATAGTACACAAAGTCTCAAATCGTGAGGAATTCTCTTAAATCTTCCTTCGAGATAAGAGGAGGGGAAACAATTGCATCGTAGCCTGGTAAATGCCACTCTCCTTGAGGCATCCAGCCAATTAAATAGGTAAGAGGGGCCAGGCTGCAGAGGGTTAAATGAGATATAATCTGGGGCTACTTTCTGGCACTTTATTAAGGCACTTTCGGTTTGAAGGGCCTGGTCTCTCAATCTCTTTTGAGTCAATGATTTGAACAGGTCCACACCTATCCTATTGAGACCTCTCTAGAGAAACCCATTCTACCAATTTCAAGTCCGGCCACCGCCACACATGGATTCTAGAGTTGTGCAGAATCTAGTCCTCTGCTTGTTAAATAAAAATATCCCCCATGATTACATGGCACTGGACTGTAATCACCTACTCTTGTTATATATGTATGTGGGAAGAGGGTGGGAAGTGATACGACCCCAACTCCTAGTGAGATAGGTGGTACGGGGATAGGGAGGTCAAGGGTGGGGAGTGATGCCATGGCCTCCAAGTGAGATGGGAGTACAGGCACAGGGAATCAAGGGTGGGGAGTGATGCCACAGCCCCTCAGAGAGAGGGGAGGTATGGACATGAGGGATCATGGGGTTTGGGGGGGCTGTATAATTTATTTTTTATGAACTGAGGTATGGAAGGGTGGGTGGGAGTGGTTTTTAGTATTTTTATGTTTGTACTATTGTAATATTGTTTCTGTTCATAATATTGTATTTTTGTTTTATTTTAAGCTGCTCTGAGTCCTTCTTGGAGAAAGACGTAATATAAATTAACTTATTATTATTATTATTATTATTATTTATTAATAATTATGACCTTCTGGATAGGCTGTAGTGCTGAATTTTACTTTTCAATTTTACTGTACAAGTTCCAGGAGCGTCCAGCCTGATCGACTGCCTCTCTCTCTGCCTCTGCACAATGCTTTCGTGTTTGTGACCACTGATTAATGGCAGCAATTGTGCCCCATCTTGACAGTCTAAGCAGATGAGCCTATGGGTTTGTGGAGGCACTCGGTACTTTTAGATGGACAACACCCACACCTTTGCTATGTCTCATCCCCAGGTGGCCTGTCTGTGTAAAGGCGGGCTTCCAGATGTGCAGGCGGAGCAGAGGCAGAGCAGGCATTGTCTGCTGTGCTGTAGCCCGCTCGTGGTACTCTGGAACAACCCAGAGCGCCATCAGTGAAGCAGGCTGCTCAAAAATGGGAAACTGGTTGGAGGCAGAGCTGCTGTCTGTTTGCTCAGCTGTAAATTATTTCTGGGTTCTGGGTTGCAGCCTCTGGACTAACTTCTTCCCTCTCAAGAAGTGAGAGAAGTATAGAAGTAAAAGCACAGTTGATTTATTTTGGTGTTATTTTAGAGGCTTGGTTGTAAACCTTGAGGATTTATCAGGGGCGGATTGGGAAATCAAAGTGGCCCAGGAAAATATAGTCTTAGTGGCCCTGTGGCGCCGGAAACGGACCAAGGGGGCGTGGCTTGGGGAGGCGTGGCTTGGGGCGTGGCTTGGGGTGGGCAGAGTGCACCAAATTTGGGGCCTAGCAGAGCTGAGTCCCCAGACTCAGATCCTCAGCAGCCTGGAAACGGGCCAAGGGGGCGTGGCTTAGGGGGCGTGGC
>QEPC01010959.1:2293316-2329036 GCA_003113815.1 Sphenodon punctatus | reverse complement strand
AGTCCAACAGCCCCCCTCCCCTCCCAGTGGCCCCCAGCCCCCCTCCTAGAAGCCCCGCCAGCCCAGAAGCCTCATCAGGCCAGGCCCCCAGCAGCCCCCCAGCCCTGACCCCCAGCAGGCCCCCAGGCCAGGCCCCCAGCCCCAGCAGGCCCCCAGGCCAGGCCTCCCAACCTAAAAGAGACCAACCAACCACCCCAAAAGTAGACCCTACCTGCTGCCCCAGGGCTGAAGTTCCGTCCTCCCCTGCCTTGAGGAGCTCGAGACCACATCATGTGATCTATTATTGGCCTATAGTGAGCGTGCACAACCCAGTTGAGTTGAGAGAATGTTGGGAGCCATCTCGAAGAACCTTCTCTACAAAGTAGCAGCCTTCGGATCAGCACGTGGGGAGGGGAGGAGGAGCTGTGCTTGTAAACACAGCCTTATCTCCCAGCCCGATCGAGTGTCCCAGCTGCTGCTGCAGCTGCTGCTGTGCTCTTAGGAGGGAGAGGCAGGTGAGACCTCCCCCCACCTGGCCCGACACAGGTAGGAACCAACAATTGTTTTTTAAAAAGAAAATAATTTTTTTAAAAAAGACAGCAGGAGCGGCCCTCCAGTCTAGCCCAGCCCAGCCCACCGGGAATCATCCCGGTGGGTTCAATGGCCAATCCGCCCCTGGGATTTATCTTCTACTAGACTGGCTGCAAGTGCGCACACCTCTAAATGTAACAGTGACTACCTGGTCTAAAGTCAGTTTCATCCTTTTAACCTTGAAGGTACTCCTGCTCCCCAATTCCCTCAGCCCCCATGTAACAGGGCAGAGTCCCTGTAGGCTGTGGGCCCTTTTAAGAGCTCAGGAGTGGAGAGTTAACCACGCCCACTGCTCACTATAAGAAGAGGAAACTCGGTGGAAGAGAAGCAGTCTGTGCCTGGCCTCAGAGGCGTAAGGAGCTCCTGAAGGCAGCTGACCAGGGTCCTATAATTCTGCTACAGAAGAGGACTAAGCTGAGAGCCTCGGTTAGTCTGTGCTTGATTGTCAAGAACAGTACATTTCTGGAGAGAGGTCTTGAGAATTCTTTTAAAAAGGATGCCTGATGTGAGGTGTTGAGCACTATTGCATAGGGAGGCGAGTGAGTGGGAGACCAGAGGGGGACGGAGCGAGCTGTGGTTGTCGGCATAGAAGCAAGTAGAGGGGCGGAGCCTGCAGCAGGGGGCAGAGCGCGCCCACTTAACAACCACCGTTGTCGGAGGCGGCGCCGGAGGCGAGTGAGTGTGAGACCAGAGGGGGACAGACCGAGCTGTGACTGTGGCATAGAAGCAAGCAGAGGGGCGGAGCCTGCGGCAGGAGGCAGAGCATGCCAACTTAACAACTGCTATTGTCTGAGGCAGCGCCCTTGTGCACGCAGCCTTAGATGCCGGTGGGGCGTGGGGTATCTAGGTCCGTCAAGCGAGGGGCAGCCGCTCCGTCTGGTCCAGCAGGTGGAGTATTTTTTCTTTAACTGTCTGCATAGAACTAGGTAGGACTTGGATTTCCCCTTGCCGGACGCAGAGTTGAATACGGTCTGCTTGTAATGACCAGGAAAAGACAAAGGCAGTGTCCTGCCTATTCCAAGGAGCAATGCCAATCAAAGCAGCTCAAACTGGACCCCTTTTTCTCCACTCAGGAGGAGGAGGATTGTGCCAGATTGGATCAGGGAGTCAGGAGGGCGGTTGAGGGTTTTTTAAAATCAACCCCTCTCCCGCCTGTGATATCTCCCGTAGAGCAATTACTACCAGATCCATCTATTAGCCCTGGCCCATCGGAACTATCCGAATGCAGCAAGGACGAGATTAACTGTTTGGACCCCACAGCTAAGGTTGACACTACTGCCTATGAACGTTTGCGCAATCAATGCTTTATGATTGCTGATTTAATTAAGCATTTAGTTAAACAACTTGCGGATATAACAATCTTGCTCCGCTCGCAGAAGGGTCAATTAGAAGAAGTCACGGATTTTGTGACAATATAGAACGGGGATGGTGGGGAAGGAGGTACAAAAACAAATTGAACAAATTAACCAAGCACTAGGTTCCACCCCGAATGTTCTGACCTCAGTGCCTCAGCGTTTAGCCGCAAAGGCACAAGTTTTAGGGGAGGCGGGTATTAAATATTCTCCACCCCCTTCAGTGAGGGTTAGTTCGGATACCAGGCAGTCGAGTATTAGGGAGAAGTTGAGGTTAAACCCCAATGCTTTGTCTTTTAGAATATGCCCTTTGCCGGATTGATCATTCCCCTTATGGAAGTCCAACCACCTCTTATTCATCACCATTTATCATGTATTTTGGGGAATGATATACCTTACCGGCACATTGAGTCTTATCAGTTACTTCCCTCTTCTAAATATATTCAACATTTAGTAGGTTTTTTTCGCTCCCCTGGATTGGTAGCACATTTGCTATCTTGAGCCGATTTATTTCATTCTTGGGGGGTATCGTTGGGTGAAGTATTAATTGAATCACCGAATAGATCTGTGGCTACTAGGACTGCTGACACCTCCCCACATAGCTTGCTTAGTTCGGCTCAGGAAGTTAATAGCCTCATCCATGGGGATAGTCAGAAATTCAGTAGAGCCCACAAAGAAATTCCAGTTGAAGGAAGACTTTTAAATTTGGCCATGGAGACAGATCCTCCACAGAGGTCTTTTGCCCCCCAAAATAATAGGGTGGGGGTCAGAAAGGCGGCTGAATTAATACCCTTAAATGTGGAATCTATGATGGACACCGAGGTACCAACAGCCCCTAGTTCCATCCAGGTCATGCTCCGCATCTCTAAGGAAATCTTATCGTTCACTGCTCCAAATCTAACCTCTACTGAGGATTTATTAGTAGAATCACAGGTTGTAAGCTCTAGTACCCTAAATGGGGAAGTAGGGGGGTCGTTTGGTTCGCAAGTGCCAGCCCCCTTATGATTATCTCAGAGCTGTCATAACAACATGCTGCACATATGCTCTTGGAACTCTGCTGGTTGGAGACATCATCAAAGGAACCCCGAGTTTGTCTCCTGCTTAAGGAAGAATCATATAATTTTTCTTCAGGAAGCCTGGGGGAAAAGGGTCAAATAGAGTTTCCCGATTATAAGGCCTATTGTATTCCAGCTTCTTCCGTGGGTCTTCGGGGAAGACCTAGCGGGGGGCTGGATTATCTTTTGATAGAACAGTTGGAAGCAGCAGTGGTTTCAGTGATAGAGGTCCCACCTTTTGCATTGGGATTGGTCATAAAATTGGGAAAACAATTGATACTAATTTCAATACATATCCCCCCTAGTAATGCTTCCTCCTTTAATGTAAAGGTGTGGGACAACGTACAGACTTTGGTAGTGGATTTAGTGATCAAATTCCCTGAGGCTTTATTATTTCTCCTAGGAGATTTTAACGCTAGGATGGGCTCCAATGATGATTGAATAGCTTCTCCTTCATTGTGAGTTGGGGAAACGCAGTCCACCAGTTCCCTTACAGTCACTGGCCTCCAAGGATTGTAAGGTAAACTCCTCAGTTTTAAGGATGGCCTGCTTCGTACAGGAGTTAAACTTGTATGTTTTGAATGGATCTGGGTTTAGGAATTTAGCCGGGGAGTTTACCTTTGTGGGGCAGCAGGGAGCAAGCGTGGTGGATTATAACATCATCACCGTCCTTGCCGTTCATAAAAGATTTCTGGGTAGATATGAGTTTGGTTAGTGACCATCTTCTGTTGAAAATAGTGCTTGACACGTCCCAAGATTTATCAATTAAATCAGCAGTTGTTAGGAACACACACACACACCCCAGCGTCGACACTCTTCCCTACGATTAGATGGAATTCAAAATTGGATGGGATATTAGCTGAGTTATTAATAACAGATTCACTGACAGAGTTCTGCTCCACAATCCTACGTAGGGATGTGGAGACAGAGGCCCCCCCAAATAATTGAGCACTGTAACTTTTTTAGTTAGAAAATCTTACACGTTATGTTAGCTCAGCGTGAATTAGGGAAAAAATCAAGGGGTGATACCAGCAATCAAATTTGGTTCTATAGGGAGTGTCACCTAGCTAAGAGACATCTGACAGATTTATATCTTGCATATCGGTATGGGCAGGTGATTCTGCCAAATGAATATTTTGCTCTCAAGAGAGAGTTTAAAAAACGTATTCAACAAAAAAAGAGATCGTAGCCAGATGGCTTAAAGCCCTACAGGCCAGTGATAATAATGATTCCAGAACTTTTTGGAAGATCATTAATGGTGGGTTAAATAGCAGGGTAAGTGATGTGGTGTTTCCACTTCCTTCTGTGACATGGGAACAATACTTTCAGAAAATTCATTCAGAATGTAAGGATTCCTTGATTACCTCCATAGTATCGCCTAGGATTGAGGATTTCCAATCATGGCTGTCAGTGACGCAGGAGGAGGTGGGTGACCTGATCACGATGTTTAAAAATAACAAAAGCCATGGGCCCCGATTCAATCCAGATAGAATTTATTAAAAAACATAGGGATTGGTGGGTACCGATCCTGTCAGCACTTTTTACATCAATAAAATACAGGAATCATGCCTGATTCTTGGGATATCACTATTATTATTCCCATCTTTAAGAGAGGTTCTCGACGTGACCCCTTGAACTATAGGCCTATTAGCTTGCTTAGCGTGGTAAGTAAGATCTACACTAAGGTTTTACTAAATAGGCTAAATAGCTGGATAAAACAGGAGAAGATCCTCCACCCCGAACAGGCCGGCTTTCAGGCTGGTAGATCTGTTATAGATCAGTGCTTCATATTGTTCCATCTGATAGATAAATACAAGAAATTAAATGGCAAACTGTTTGTTGCCTTTTTGGATCTTCGGATCGCCTTTGAGCTGGTGGATAGGCATCTTCTTTGGGACAAACTTTCATCCACCTCAATGGATAGAAGACTATTAGCCCTGATTTATAAACTCTACCAGGATTCAGATCAGGTGGTCAGGTTGGACAGGGAGGGACATTCTACGGGCAGGCTTCGGATCCGATGTGGTGTAAGGCAGGGATGTGTTCTGGCCCCAACCCTGTTCAACCTTTTTGTGAACGACCTGGTACCCGACATGACCAAGAGGGATTTTTTCCCTCCAAAGCTTGCGTCTAGACCAGTAGGTTGTCTATTATATGCAGACAACATGGCACTTCTGTCGCAAACAAGGGTGGGTTTACGCAGGCAGCTAAAGCAGTTTTCCACTTACTACCAATCAAACAAACTGCAAATAAACTACTCAAACCAGAGTTAAAGACATTGCTGAGCAAAATGATATGGCCACTATAAGAAATACTCAACATATGAAGGATTATCTTCAGTGGGCCCCGTGCAGTGGAGAGCCAGCATCATATCTGGCAACAGCTTTACCCCTAAGAGGAAAACACTTATTCATGGCAGCAAGGTTTAACGCCCTCCCCTCTAAAATACTTGAGGGAAGGCAGGGGGAAATCCCCTATGGAGACAGACTGTGTCCTTTTGATAACATCACCGCTGAGTCCACCCAACATATCTTGATTGCCTGTAGGTTGTACGATGGCATAAGGAAGAAAGTATTATCCACCTCTTTGGAAAAAATTCCTGGGAGGGGGGGAACACGAGTTGGCTCGTGTTGTTGGCTCATCAAGATACAGATCACAACATTACTAAAATGGTGGCCAACTATTGGACTCAGGTTTTTCAGGCCCGGCAGAATTTCTTGGGAGTTCAAGTGTGCTGATGTTATGGAGTGACGTTTCTTTGAAATTATGTTATTATTTTTTGGAGGTTTTTTTTTTTTACTTACCATTTGTTTTATGTATTTTTCTCTGGTATTTGGATGGGTAGGTCACTTGTATTTTTAAATTTGGTTTGTGAATTATTTTTGTATGATCTATGCAATGGCCTCCGGTTACGCAAACAAACAAATAAGCTGAGAGCCTGTAAGTGGAAAGTTGACCTAACTTCATCATCACAACATTGCAACCCAGTCATAACACTTCATATACATCTGAGCAAATCTCACCCTCAAATAGGATTTTTGTGTTTCTTTGGTGTGTGTGTGTGTGTGTGTGTGTGTGTGTGTGTGTGTGTGTGTTAAACCCAACATTTTATTCATTTTAATTTGTAACAAACATTATATTAAATATGGAGGCACATAAGTAGAAGAGAGAGAAAAAGAAGGGAAAACATACACAACTACTTCCTCAGCATATGCAATACAAATGTGTGTTGTTAAAAAATTGAATGTACAAAACATGCACCATATAATCAACTAATTTTTGATTGCTGTAAAGGTTATACAGTTTCCAACCTATCCCAGATTCTTCTTCCAAACTGTACTTAGATGGAATCCTCATGTCAATGGCTGCAATCCCAAACCCCATCCACGTGGATTCCGCGCAGCACAATGTCTCTGCTTTGGATTTGCATGTTTGTGCATACATGTGTGTGCGTTCTGTGGGCCATGGGATTGGCCCCACCAAAATGGAATTTTCTCCACTTATGGCAGATTTGCCATATCATTAATAAGTGGAACATAGCACACATGTAACTTTTTTAGGGGAGATAGTAATTAATTACCCAATTTCTTAACCTTCCTTAATCATCTTGTTATGCATTTTGCCCTTCCTGTCTCTAGAAAGAATCTATTCGATCAAGGGTGTAGTTATAAATAAGCGCATGTGCCTTGTTCCCTGTTGCACCTGCATCTCCTGCTGTGGGAATGACAAACAGGTGGGTCCTATTCCATCTTCTGCACCAAGACTCATTTCAACCTATCTATGCTGCTGTATCCAAGTTCCAAATCCAGCTTCCATAGGCAAATCAGAAGAACACCAGGATACGTGCATGTTTCCTCAAGGTTGTTATTATTATTATTAGCATTTCTATAGTGCCAGCGATGTACCTGGTGCTTTACAGAGAATAAGATAGACACGGTCCTTGCCCGAGAGCTTACAAGACTACTGCAATGCGCTCTACGTGGGACTGTCTACGGAAGAGGGGATAAAAAGGAATTCTGGAGTAGAAGACAAGACTTTGGGTGTAAACAGACAGACATGGAGGCTGCCTGTCCCCGGAGTTGCACCGGGAGTACACCCTCACGTTCACCTGCTTCCAGCCCTGCCTGGGTCTGCTTTAGATGGACATGATGGTTTCCTGGGGCCACGGTTTGCCCACAAGGTGTTGCCACCAATCCACACCATAGAGTTGTGGGTGATCATCTGATGCTCTAGGCTGGCACCCGCAACTGTACAGTGCTGTCAGGGGCAATAGCCGGCTTGGAGTGGAACTGCAGCATGGGTCCACCTGGCAGACAGACAGCAGGTCTACTCTCAGCCCATGCCTGGGGTTTGGCTGACTGGTGCTCTGGAATGTGTATTGTGGGGAGTATGTTGCAAAGTATGTTGCAAAACAATTCAAAAGTTTACCTATTTCCCAGCACCTTTTGAACAATATATATTTATCTCTAGGGAAACTGGTATTCTTTAGATTTCAATTACAGAATGAAATATTAGCTATTCGCTTGAACGAATTCTGTGAACGTTCTACAGCAACATCAAAAATCACATGACATACCTATATTTCAAGCCCAAATATACAATTTAGAAATGGTGGAGAAGTCAGCACACCATCCACATGTACTGACATTGGGCTCTTCTCTGCCAACCACATTGCTCTGCTGTGCTCTGCAAACCACTTACTCTGGAGTAGCCCCGTTTGGGAGAAGTGGTTTGGGATCATGGCCATTGTGCTCAACATAAAAGAAAAAAACCCATCACCCCCATGTTAAAAACAATAGTTTCTTGTTACCCAAGCTGTTAAGCATATGCCTTCAAGGATGGGTTCAGATTATCGCAGCATAAGCTTTAAATCATATGTAAATTAATTATGTAGCCAGTTGATCTTACCAGTGAGTTCAAAGTGTATAACAGCTGCAGTCTGACTTTTGACAAGTTCTTAATATGTTAAGAAATGCATACTATGCTACAGACATTTGTTTCCTACGGGGTATTTAGCTGCAAAGCTTTCTAGTGACTTGACCTAAAAATTAAAAGCCACATTAAATGCTTAAATCCCAAACCACCGCTCTCAGTAGTTTTATGCTAATAGTATCTGAAAGGCAGTGTTCCCTGGGCTGAATTAAGTAAACGAGGCCCTAAGTGCTGCTTACCTACAAGCACCGAGATACTCCCAATCAGATAATACTGTTGTTCAGTCTGTGCCTTGAAGAAGTCTTGACAGCTTGGGTTTTCAAGTAGCATCTGCAGTTTCCTCCATAAAGGAACATGATATCAAACACAGTGCAAATGGAGAAATTATGTTATGTTAGATTGGCACAAGGCTAGCCACAAATGGTGCCAAGTCCACTTCCCATGTAGGGTGAAGAGCAGACTTGGAAGGTTTGCTTGAGCAGTTCAGTAAAGAGCGGATGTTTCCTGGTAATGAAAAGACCAGCAAGAAAAGGATGAATTCAAACAGAGCAGACATCCTTTACTTCCTTCATGCTAACATAGGGTAATTAGGCCCACTAGGCCCGTCACACTGAATCGTCCTCTGGGATTCATTCCGGATCCCGGTCAGGAATCAGTCCGGCCGTCCTTTAGATGTGCCGGCCTGATTCTGCCTGGGGATTGGGGAGAGGGCAAGGCTGCTCAGCGTGACGTGCGACCGCACAGCCCTGCCCCCCCCTTGTGCTACCCCGGCCACCCGCCCTCCGGGAAACAGGCGGGCGCAGCAGCTAACGCGGCCGCTGCGCCCGATCCTGGACCGTGGCTGGGACCACGATCCGCCCGGGCTGCAGGTAACAGATGTTACCTGCGGCCCGTCCCGAACCGTGGCTAATCCGACCACGCTTGGAGCCTGATCCCACCACGTTTTCGGACCTCTGGGCGACCGGAGGTCCGAAAGCATGGTCAATGTGATTCCTGCCAGGTATTCACTGGGGTGAACATCTGGCGGAACTCCCTATAGACGTTACGGCACCAACGGCCACCACAGGGGATTCACTGTGGGTGACTGTGGTATCGTAACGTCTGAAATTACCCATAATATAAATAAAAATAAGTGTACCTTTATATACAGCGGATGAACTTTCACAGAGATGTTGCCGATAACATGCAGATAGGACAGTGTGAGCCCATTCTATAGCTAAGGCAGGACTGTGTCCCTAATGAAAACCACTGCATTTCAAAACACTAACTTTGAAAGCACTTAAGGAAACATTTTGAAAATTGGCAAGTGTGGTCAGGAGTTGCATATAAATTTTTGTTCATTTTGGTGAACGTTAGAGCACCTCATACTTGAATTGCTTGGTGGTGGAGGGGAATCCATCAGATTGCAACTTTTTCACAATGGGTGTCTTTAGACCCAATGACGATCAGGTGCTTAGAACGTTTTCCCCATGGCTGGTTTTGCATAAATTCCATCACTATTTTTGGCCGCTGGTTTGCTGCCTGTTAGCCTCCCATTAACTCCTCATTGGTTGCACGGATATATCAGGTGCAGGAGTTGAAGGTTTCTCCTATCCCCATGGCTAACGTGTTTAAAGGTATGGGGTGGTGTGTCCACAGCCATTTCCGGTCTGTCTGCCCCAAATCCTCCACTCCTTAGCTCCACCAAACAGCTTGCTCCTTACTGCACACCATCTGTGTGTTCTCCTAGAGCATCTGGGGGTGGCGAGCAGTGAAGAATCAGCTTTTAGCTGCAACGCGAAGCAGAGGATTAGGCAGACCCGACTGCTCTAAAGCATGGACTACAACTACCATAATTCCATGGGAGTGGTTCTGCCAGGAGAGCTTCCGGCACGAGCAGCAGGCAGGACCCCAATTATTCCCTGGATGTGGAAAACAGTAACAGGGACTAATCAGGGGCAAATGTGGGTTATAGAGTGATGTCAATACACACTCCACCATCCCCTTGCCATTATGTCTAAAGGCACCCATTGATTGTTCTTGGGGTGTCTTTCTGCTGTTTGTATTTACCTGACAAATGACACACTTTCATATTTGTCAATTGAAAATGGTCATAAATTGTTATATAAAACTGAAAGTCTTTGTGGTGTAATGGCTACGTGCGTAGTACTTTGACCAAGAGGTAGGGGAAGACCCCGGTTTAAGTTTTGCCTTAGCTAGAAACTCACTGGGTGACCTTTGGTCAGTCACAATATTCTCTCAGCCTGAACTCACAGGGTTGTTGTGAAAATTAAAAGTTATGTTTAATTGGCTCGTCTTACCAACTGTCTCTCTGACATCTCCGCCTGGATGTCTCAACGTCAACTCAAACTGAACATGGCAAAAACTGAACTCCTGATCTTCCCTCCCAATCCTTCCTTTCCCTCTTCCCTGTCAATTACCATTGACGGGGTCTCCATCCTCCCTGTTCGCCAAGCCTGCAACTTGGGCATCATCTTCGACTCACATCTTACCTTCAAACCCTACATTGACTCCGTTGCCAAATCCTGCCGCTTCGCCCTCCACAACATTGCCAAGATCCGCCCTTTTCTGTCTGTCTCCTCTGCCAAAACTCTCATCCACGCCCTAGTCATCTCACGCCTCAACTATTGTAACCTCTTCCTCGCTGGCCTTCCCCGCTCTCACCTTTCTTCCCTTATCTCTGTTCAAAACTCTGCTGCCAGGATCATCCACCTAGCCCGTCGCTTTGACCACGTGCAGCTTCTCCTCTCCTCTCTCCACTGGCTCCCTCTTCCTGAGCGTATTCTGCACAAGCTCCTCGTCTTCACCTAGAAAACCCTTCACAACCTCACTCCCCCCTACCTCTCTGCCCTGATCTCCCTCTGAACCCCTGTTCGAGCACTCCGCTCATCTCCCATCCCCTCCCTCACCCTCCTACGCCTCCCCTGCTCCCCCAACCGCCTTCGTCCCTTCTCCCTCGCTGCCCCGCATGCCTGGAACTCCCTCCCTGCCTTTGTCTGTCTGGCCCCCACCCTCCACACCTTCAAGTCCCTCCTCAAAACCCACTTCTTCCGCTCTGTCCTTCCTAACTCCTGCTAACCATTCCCACCCAGGATTATCTCCCACCTTTTGTCTGTAAACTCCCAACTTACTACAACCAAGCCAAGAATGTGNACCCCTGTTCGAGCACTCTGCTCCTCTTCTATCCCCTCCCTGTCTCCCCTCCCCCTGTCTTTAGATTGTAAGCTCTCGGGCAGGGACCATGTCTATCCTATTCTTTGTAAAGTGCCAGGTCCATCGCTTTATAAAGCACACCCACCTCCAGCTGATGTTGGTGCACACCCATCCATCCATGCAAAAAGGGCCAAAGTCCATAGTAGGATAATGCTGCCCAAGTGTGTCAACCTCTTGTGTGGCCTCAGCCCATGGTTTCCTGGGTGGACAAATGGAGGAACTGGATGAATGTGTGTTTGAACCAGCACAGTCAGCTTAGAGAGAGGCTGGAGAAAGATGCTGGAGGTTCTGTGCTTTAGGATCTGTGGAGGGTTGTAGCGACTCAGTGCTCTCGGGAGAGCTCTGCTGGTGCTGACTTAAGTTTCCTTATCCATTCCTCCTTGACTTGTACTTTTGTAAATAAACAGAGTTATATAAAACATCATACTGAACACTGGTCCTCTTGCTTCAGAAGGAAATCAACCCTGGAAAGGCCCTTAAAACTTCTCTCCTCAGAAAAAAAAAATGGAGAAACCCTACAGTACCTGGATTTAAGATAGAAAATGATGCTCTCTGAAATGAACTCCCAAGACAGAAAGAAATGTGTCCTCTACAATTGATTTGAGTGCATTTAAAAAGTGTTCACTTGGCTGAACTTGAAGGATATTTGTGTCATATGTCATTTATTGGGACTGGAGAATGAATGGACTGTGTAATTGCTTTTAAAACCCAAGGGAGGACTGATTGTCAGTGACCATGAACCCAGAACAGTGCAGTGAGGGATGTCCAGTAAGAACATAAGAACTGCCATCATCTACTAGACAAATTGTCCATCTAGCTCAGTATCTGGTCTCTGACAGTGACCAGTTCCAGATTATAAACGCATCAGAAGTGTTCTGGAAATGTGGCAGTTACAAAGTGATTCAATCCTTGTTGTTCATGCTCAGTTTCTAGAAGTCAGATTCCCTAGCTATGAGACTGCATCCTCCTGGCCATCTGGTCTAATAACCAGAAAGCTATTCTTCATGCAATTAGAATTTGCTCTTGAATCCAGTTTTGCCGTTAGTCTTCAACATTCCACAGCAATAAATTCTGGAAGTCATTCCTGTTGTTGTTGTTTTAGCCTACTCCCTGTTAACTTCATGGCGCATCCCCTGGTTCTTTTATTATTATTGTTGTTGTTGCCTATTTTCTTTCTCCAGTAGCAAGTAATTCATTAAATGGACTAATATAAGACATTTTAAGCATGGAGTTTAATTTTAGAGAAGACCTGGAAGGAGGGAGGAATTAACATCCTTATTTTTAAAAGACAGTAATAGTATCTAAGAATTCAAAAGAATTTAGTGCATGTTGACATGAAATTCAGCTTCCTCTGCTATGGAATAGGAGCAGAGACAACAAAGTTAGTATGGGGTAACTTTACCTAAGGGTAAATTAGCACACAGTAGCTCTAATCCAAGGTCTGCCCGGCAGATGAAGAGACTGGGCTGGGTGGTGTGATTGGGCAGTGGTGGACTTTGGGCCAAGCACCATGTGCGTGCACAGTGTGTGTGCACAGTCCAAGTGCGCGCGCGCACACACACACACACACTTTGAATTGGGGTAATCTCTGTGTTAGACTTATTTAGTGTAAACAAACTCTTATCAGAATCTGGCCTGTAGCAGTTTTTGTTTTTTGTTTATTTCAGGATCTGGTCTGTAGATTCAATAGAGACTGTTCCTCTTTTGGTGCTGGGTCCCACTGTCCGTCGGTCAGGGGGGCAAAAGTCTCACTTTCATGACAGAGACAAAAAGGCTGGTATTCATGCTTCAGGCTCCTCTTTCCTGGTTGCCTCCCAGGAAAAGCACTTAAAAGGACAATGGGGGATGATGGAATGACAAGTAACTAAGTTAAATGGGACACTGTAATACCAGGTTACAAAATATATAGAAATGACAAGATTAGATCAAGCTCGTGGTCAGGTGGCTCTGTATGTGAAAGACAGCATTGAGTCAAGTAAAATTAAAATATTACAGGAAGCGAATGGTACTCTGGAATCTATGGATAGAAATTCCATGCATGAGGGGGAAAGTTTATAGCAGTGGGACTATACTGTGGTCCCCCGACCAGGGTGAGACTGACTATGAAATGCTAGCAGAGATTAGACAGTGAATGCACCCACTTTAAAATAATTATGCCAACCAAGCAGTTTCCAGAAAAGCAGGCTAGCAAGAGCTGGACAATCGCTCATGAAGACAAACCCACAAAAGTGCATCTGCGTGCAGAAATCCAAGAAAAGCTAGCAGTAGTGTACTCACAGCATGGCCCACAATCAGCAGTGACTGCACCCACTTTAAAATCATTATGCCAGCCAAGCAATGCCCAAAAAATCAGGCTGGCAAGAGTGGAACAATCACTCAAGATAATAAGACAAACCCACAAAAGTGCAACAACTTCATGCACAAAGCCAAAAAAAGCCAGCCCAGCAGACATAATTATAACACCCACAAGAAAGAAACCAGACATGCACCCTTGTCACACAAAAAAGCCTCCATTGTGCCTGCTCAGTGCCCACCTATGCAAGGCAAGTCCCCTCCTCCCCGCACACCATATTATTTTAACCAGAAAGAAAGTATATCTCCCCACAGCAAAACTAAAGTGATTCCTCTCTGGTGCCAACTAGCAGTGCAAGTAGCAGCAGCATCCACTTTAAACTTTAAGTATATTAGGCACTGGTGACAACCCCCAGCATTTCCCCTAGCATATGGGCAGCCCACGGCCAGGGGAAGTGGAGTGCGGCAGAGATTCCTCTGGCCTTATGGTGCCAAGCAGAAGGCAGCAGCAGTGTAGCACCGTTATTTTTTTAAAAAATCATGGCATGGTGGAAAAAAGTAACCTGCATCCCCCAGCATTGCCCCTAGCACCCCTCCCTGCACAAGCCAATTACTTACAGATCAACAGTCCCTTCTCCCTTGCTGCCCCCCCCCATGCCTGGAACTCACTCCCTGTCCACATCTGCCTTGCCCCCTCCCTTCATACCTTCAAATCTTTCCTTAAAACTCACCTCTTTCGCTCTGCTCTGTCTGACTCTTTATCCTGCTGATCCACTATATCCTATACCTACAGTCTGTGTACCCTTATCCTTGCCACATGGACCTGCCTGCTGCTGTTCTCAACATAACCAAGCCAAGTACATGCACCTGAGACCTCACATCTTCATGAATGTTAGACCCCTTGTCTCGCCCTCTGTTCCTCTTCTTTCCTATGTCTCTCCCCAGCTCCCGTCTCTCAGATTGTAAGCCCTAGGGGCAGGGACCGTGTCTATTTTGTTACTTTGTAAAGTGCCAAGTACAGTGCTGGCGCTATATAAATGTTTGTTAATAGCCGCCTCGAGTCGTTTTTGAAGGAGTGCAGGATATAAATTAAATGGAAAATGGAAAATGAAAAATAATAATAATAATAATTAATAATAACAGTGTAGCACACTGCCAAATTCATCAAAGAGAATTGAAAATGGCTGTACAGCCACTTTTATTTTGCCCCTGCCAGCCAATCAAAACCTGTTGTGGCTTGTCCATCATTCAACTGTCCTCTGTCCCCTCCCATATTTCCCTTCTAGCAAATATGGCACTAAGTTTCATTTTCTAGCTCAGAGAAGCTAGGGTCAACCATCTGGCTCACTCTAGCAATACACGCAATGGCACCAGTATTAGATTGAGGTTTCCAAAGTGTTCCAGGGACTGGCCTTGGCACTCGGAACTTTGGAATTCAGAACTGGGGAACAGAATCCCTGGTGAATTCTGAAGTTTTCCAAAGACTGAGTTGCAGCAGGAAAGGAAACTAAAAGGAGCATTTTCTCGGATTAAATATCTGCAAGTAGCACGGAGACTATTTTTAATGGTCTTGGAACACCATCTTGGAAGCCCAGATTAAATGCATTCCACTGGTTAAAAAAAGGTAGCAAGAGGACCAAACATCTTCCAATGTGGCTAAATGGTGAGGTGAAGAAGGCTGTTAGAGCAAAAAAAACACGTCCTTTAAAAATGGAAATGCTTAAATAGGAAAGAACATGAGCACTGGCAAATTAGATGTACGGTATTAATAAGGCTGACCAAGAGAGAATTTGAAGAGAGACTTGCTAAAGAGGCAAAAAGTAATAATACAAAACTTTTAAAAGTACATCAGAAGCAAGAAGCCAGCTAGAGAGTCAGTTGGGCCATTAGGTGACCAGGGGGCACTCAGGGAGGATAAGGCCATTGGAGAGAAGCTGAATGATTTCTTTGTTTTGGTCTTCGCTGCAGAGGACATTGGGGAGATACCAGTGCCAGAACTGTTCTTTGTAGGTGATGAAATGGAAGACATATCACAAATCAATGTGACTTTGGAAGAGGTTCTAGAGCAAATTGACAAACTAAATAGTAACAAATCACTCGGACAAGATGGTATTCACCCCAGAGTTCCAAAGGAACTCAAATATGAAATTACAGATCTACTACTGGTAATGTGAAACCTATTGCTAAAATCTGTCACTGTACCCAAGGACTGGAGGGTAGCGAATGTAACACTGATATTTAAAAAGGGCTCCAGGGACAATCCTGGGAACTACAGACTGGTGAGCCTGATGTGGGTGCTGGGCAAAAAGGTAGAAATGATTATTAAGAAAAGAATTACTGGGCATATTGATAAACCTGGCTTGATGGAGAAGAGTTATCATGGATTTAGCAAAGAGAAGTCGAGCCTCACTAATCTATTGGATTTTTTTGAGGGTTTAAATAAGCATGTGGGTAAGGGGGAGCCGGTTGATAATGTATCTGAATTTTCAGAAAGCGTTTGGTAAGATCCCTCATGAGAGACTCTTGAGGAAATTAAAAAGTCATGGGATAGGAGGCAGTGTCCTATTGTGGATTGGTAACTGGTTAAAGGATAGGAAACAAAGAGTAGGACTAAATGGCCAGTTTTCACAGTGGAGAGAAGTAAATTGTAGAATTCCCCAGGGATCTGTACTGGGACTGGTGTTGTTTAATGTATTCATTACTGATCTAGACGAAGGAGTAAAGAGTGAGGAGATCAAATTTGCAGACGACACAAAGTTATTCAAGGTAGTTAAAACACGAACAGGCTGTGAAGAATTGCAGGAGAATCTTGCGAGACTGGGTGACTGGGCATCTAAATGGCAGATGAGATTTAATGTGGAGTGCAAAGTGGTGCACGTAGGGAAAAACAATCCAAACTATATGTACACAATTCTGGGTTCTAAATTAGGACCCCATCTGGTCACTGATGCTGTTCTCCTCATTCAGCATTCTTTCTCCCCGTAACTAAGCTAACCATGCGCACCTGCAGCTTCTCAACTTCATGAATTTCCCTGAATTTCCCTATGTCCCCCCTCCCTTGTCTTTTCTCGATTGCGAGTGCCTCAAGGTAGGGTATGGACTTGTTTCTAACAATGATTGTACAGCACAAGGTCATTGCTGGCACTATATTAATATTAATAATAATAATAATAATAATAATTAATAATTAATTACTATAACTGGGTGCTGAAATTAAAGGGTTAAATTTTCTAGTAGGATGAAATTTCCCCTAAGGAACATTCTTCAGAAGAAAACACAACAGCCTGTAAAATATGCATTGCTGACAATAAAAGTGACAGGGACTTCAGCAAAAAGAGAAAGTAATCTAATTTTGCTGCGGTGTGCACAGCAGTGCACGCTTCCATATTTTCATTAGTCACATTTTTAACAGGACTTTCCTCCAGTATGGAATAAGGAGTTGTCATTTCTGTCTTCACTTTTTAGGACAAATCTGACATGGAAGGCAATTTGATCTTATTACTGGAGACATACCATTTCCTCTAGGATAGATGGATTGTATAGAAGCCTGAAAAAGGGGGAAAAGAAAGCATGTATTATATATATTAGATGCAAATTTATACCTCTAACTTCCATTCACATTAACTATGATCAGTGCCGAATCTGGAAATACCTCACTCCAAGCCATATCTCTCAAAGGTTGTTTCATTCATACAGTTCTTTATTCAAAATATCACAGTATTTCTCGCAATGGGAAGTCCGTCTTTTCAAAACTGTGTGGGACATTGGCAAACTTGAGCCAGGTAATGAGGTAAGTAGTAGCAGGTCCAGGTGGAAGTTGGGTCAAGATTTGGTCCAAACAAGATCAGGTATTCCTGGAGGCAAATTCAGGTATCCGAGTCACAAAATGTGTCCGCTCGGTCAAACCAGGGATCAAGCCAAACCAAGTACTAGCACTGAAGCAAGAGTCATTTCACCTTTGCAGAAATTTTCTGCGTTTTTGGAAAGTTGGACAGAATTCTGTCGTAGATTTAAGCCATGGCAGAATTATGTCCCAGTTTTCAAAAGTAGGGTACTGTCATTTTATGCTGTTTGCTGTGCTTGCATGAAACGGAGATGCCCTGTACTGTACTTGCATAAACGGCTGCACCTCTTACTACACCACCATTTTGTGCATCCAGATCTTAGACAAAACGTGGACCAGATTGTGTTCCAGTCTACATTCCACCATCACAATTGGAATGGCAATATCTGTTGAAAATGAAATCCGGACTGGAATTTTATTTCAGCCCTTTGAAATACATAGGCTAAAAGAGCTGCAGTCCAATAAGTGAAGTCCAGAAATGAGCCAGGGGGCCAATACATCCCCCAGGGGTGGGGACTTCATAGCGAGTCAGGAATGGGGACCAGAACTGGAGATGGGCAGGGCTGAAACAGGACTGGAAAGTAGACATGACATCGGACAGAAAACAGACAACTGGTAAAACAGGCTCTGGAACAGATGAACAGTCAGTCTAGGAAAACACCAGGCTGGACCAAGACAGGCAAGAAAGCAGGCTCGTGAACAAGTGACAATAGGTTAACACAGACACATTGCTCCATGTGGTTTTCTGATCCTGCTGAGTAATTCTTATACAGGCAGCAGTCAATCCAGAGCACAGTGGGCAGGGAATCCCCTTAGAACTATATTACAATGACAAGGTTATTCCCCTGCCCTGTCAGTGCAGCCCAGTGGTAGGGACGGGAGACTAGGGATCCTGCTCTGTAGCCAGCTGAGACGCTGAGTTCCAAACTAAGGCGCTCCGCCAAGGTCCTTATAGGCTAGCTCTGGCCATGAGTGACACCTATGTAATGCTTTGGAAATAAAAGCTTGTCCAAAACTCTGAGCCTCAACTTACTCACCTGCAGAAAGGAGGAAACATTTCCCCAGCCCCAGGGCAGTAGAGAATATCTTCTTCTCATGTGTGCTGCTGCTGAAAAACTGCAGTGTGCATTCAGAACACTTTCCAAATACGGATCTTGTATGAATTGATATGGGGTAGTTTGCTCTCCCTATGCTTAAGGAAGCTGTGGGTTAGAGCTTGTATTGAGTAGACATAGGTGCAGAGAGGACAGGTGGTCAGATGGAACCAGTATGTATATGTGGGAAAGAATCTTAGGAGGCGAAGAAGACTTGCGTGCCAAATTGGAGCTCCCAGCTTAAAGGGGGATATTAATTTCATCAGCTCCCGATCAGGCATGTCCATAGCAGGGATACAAGCAGTGACTCAGAGCTTCCACATAGGTGCTCTCGCCAACCACAGGGTTGCTCCCTCATGGAGAGCATGCAGGCACACAGAGACAGCATCCCCCCCTTACCAAGCCAGCTGTGGAGGAATTTGGGGAACCCAGCAAGGTGCCCACATCTGCTAGGCAGGAGTGGGAACTGGGAAAGGAGTGATGTTGCCTGTGGAGCAGCTATGCCACTGGTGCCACTCCTTCCCTGCTCCAGCAGAGAGTGCAAACGCATCCCACCCTGGTTCCTTCACTAGCTGCCTGCCTGGCAAGGCTGCTGAAGGGAGAGCTTGCACCATGCTCTGTGTAAGAGTGAGTTGGTGCCCTCCTCAGCCACCTTGCTAGACAAGAGTGCTGGGGCGGATGTTGGTGCGGTATCCATATGCTGCCTGCGGGAGTGGTACATAAACGGTGTTGCCAAGGAAGGAAAGGGACTTTGGGGACAAGTGTGTCTCTCGGAGCTTCTTCCTTCCTCCCTCTCCCCTTAAAATATTTCTGTTTGAGCCACTGGTTCGTATGGACATTAGCAAAATGATACTGATTCAAGTCCTCTGAGCACTGCTATTGGATAGTATGCTCGCGTTTGCCACCATTGCCAGAAAATGGCACACCTGATCAGGAGTTATTTGCTGTGGAGTGACAGTGAAACTGCAGTTGCATTTATATGATCGGCTGCAGCAGGTGGTAGCAAGGTACTAACTTGGCAAAGTGTCCCTTTGCTGATGTGTGTGGACATGTCCTCATTCTGTTGATACGTTCTAACTACATACCTATGCGCCTGTATGTTGTAACCAAATGTCTGTTTGTAATCAATGCTCGTTCTTAACAAAATTAGACAAAACGAAGATTCTTTTGTCATCAACAAGATCAAATACTTTGAAAAACTTTTAAGCATCTGCTTGTTGCTTGTGCCCTTATTGCAAGCTGGAAAATCAGTTTGGATTGTTTCTTTTTGCTTAACCAACTAAGAACTAAAGCTGGTCATCGCCTCATGTTCCGTTTGGAATAAAGAGAATTGAGTGATTGAACTAAGGCTGTGTTTGGGTCATTTTCATCACACTGGAACACAGTTATCATGATTTTTCCTACTGGTGGGAGCAGAGTACAAGTACAAGGTATATAGTAGCCACAAATGTGCCGACTTGGGGTAGTGATACTGTGTTCAGCGAGGGATAGATTTTACATGTGTTTCTCAGGTCTAACACTACCCAATGACTACTCAGATGTGTAGTCCCATTCAACTCTATGTATCTTAAATTTTGAGTTAACATTAATTATATATGCAAAGACCTTTGGTCACGCATTTAAATAAACTAACTTAACTTAATTATATTTAAAACAAGGTAGGCATGGACTAAGAGCCAGTGTGCTGTAATGGCTAAGTGTGAAGTACTTGGACCTGGAGGTAGGAGGGGGACTCCGTTTCAAGGCTTGCCTTACCCAGAAACTCACTGAGTGAGTGACCTTGGCCAGTCACACTATTCTCTGTCTAACCTACCTCACAGGGTTGTTCTGAGGATTAAAAGTTGTTTTTGTTACATGGTTTTTAAAGAGGGGTGGGCTGCGAGGAGGTATCCAGTGCGACCCATGGTAGGTATTGAGGGTCTTCATCTTGTGTTTGATTTGGCAAGGGTGTGCTACTGGTATACCGTGCACCTACCAGTCCAGTAGCCTCCCTGCAGGCTCTGGCGGAGGCTGTGTCGGAGGTGGTGTTGCGGTCCCCAAGGACGATAGTCCTCAGGGACCTCAACATTCACGCGACACAGTCCTCGGTGGAGCCGAGCTTGAGTTCATGGCTGCCATGGCAATCATGGGCCTGTCCCAGAGTGTCAACGGCCTGACACATCTTGGAGGACATACATTAGACCTCATGTTTTGCACTGGCCTAGAGGCGGGTAGTCCGTTAATGGGGGAGATTACAGCTGTGCCCTTGTCATGGATGGGCCATTACCTCCTTCAGACCTCTCTTCTAGCACCGCGGAAGGGTGCGGAACCTGTTAGGATGGTCCACCCCCGGAGGCTGTTGGACCCAGTGTGGTTCCTAGGTGCTCTGGGGGAGTTACCCTCTGACCTAGACGACCATCAAATCGATGAGCTTGTCAAGCTGTGGAACATCTTGCTGATGGAGGCCATCGATAAAACGGCTCACGGGCGTCCGTTGCCCAGGCGGAGGCTCCGCAGACCTCCTTGGTTCTCCGAGGAGTTGCGGATGCTGAAGCAGGTAGGGTGACGGTTGGAGCGACGGTGGCGTCGTTGAGCTGAAGCTGACAGATTGCGGCATAGAGCTAGTTTACGAGCCTATGCTGTGGCTGTGCGGGCAGCAAAGAGGGAATTCTTTGCTACCCTCATAGCATCTGCTAAATCCCGTCCAGCGGAGCAGTTCCGGGTTGTGCGGGGGCTGGTCAGTCCGGCCTCTCTCAACCCTGGAGTTGAGTCATCAGCTGCCCACTGTGACCTTTTTGCAGATTATTTTATGGAGAAAATCGCTCGTATTCACCAAGATGCCGCACTTAATACAGTGGAAGAGGTAGAGGTGGCAGAAGTCCCACCTTGCCCGAATTTGTGGGATCAGTTTCAGTCGGTGACACCCGCTGATATGGTGGGGGTGCTTGGGGCTGTTCGAGCCACTTCTTGTGAACTAGATCCGTGCCAGTCCTGGCTGATTAAGACCTGCCAGGAGACAATGGGGCCATTGCTGGCTGGGGTGGTCAGTGTCTCCATGCGGGAGCGCAGAGTACCGGCCTGCCTGAAGGAGGCAGTGGTACAGCCTCTGCTCAAGAAACCATCACTTGACGCTGACTCCCCTGCCAGCTATCGGCCTGTCTCTAATCTTCCCTTTTTAGGTAAGGTTATTGAATGGGTAGTGGCTCAGCAGCTCCAAGGGCATCTCGACCGCACCGGTTATCTGGATTCCTTGCAGTCTGGCTTTCATCCGGGGCATGGTACTGAGACAGCATTGGTGGCTTTGGTCGATGATCTCCGCTGCAAAAAGGATAAGGGTCGGTCGACCCTTTTGGTCCTATTAGATCCGTTGGCTGCATTTGATACTGTTGACCACGAGATGTTGGTGACGCGCCTGCGGGACAGCAAAGGGGTGGGTGGGATCGTTCTCAAATGGTCCTGCTCTTTCCTGACCAGGAAAACTCAACGGGTGGTGCTCGGTGATCATTTTTCATCTCGCCGAGACCTTTCGTGTGGGGTCCCGCAGGGTTCTGTCTTGTCCCCTCTCCTGTTCAATGTGTACACGCAGCCACTTGATGAGGTGATCAGGAGGTATGGGGTGAGGTGTCATCAGTATGTGGATGACACCCAACTGTACCTCTCATTTTCAACCGACCCAGGCCCGACTGTCTTGGTGTTTATTCGGTATATGGCAGCTGTGGGGGATGAGGGCTAATCAACTGCGACTGAATCCTGACATGATGGAGGTGATGTTAGTGGGTAAGTCGATGGAGATGGCAACCCCCTCGGTTGAGGGGTGTGACCTCCACTGATTTCCCAGGTGCGGAACCTGGGAGTGCTTCTCGATGTGCAGCTCCACCTGGATCTCCAGGTGGAGGTAGGTTGTGGTGAGGAGTGCCTTCCACCAGTTACATCTGGTGCAGCGGCTTTGGTCGCTGGTTTCAGTTCCAGATCTGGCCATGATCATCCATGCTCTTATCACCTCCCGGCTAGACTACTGTAACGCGTTCTACGTGGGGCTACCTATGGTGACGACTCGGAAGCTGCAGTTGGTGCAGAATGTGGTGTCCCGGCTTCTGGTGGGGCTGGGCTGCTGAGAGCACATTACACCAGTGCTCTGATCTCTGCACTGGCTGCCAATAGTCTTCTGGGCCTGAGTCAAAGTGTTGGTTTTGACCTATAAAGCCTTACATAGTCTGGGCCCTGCCTATTTGCGAGATCGCCCCGGGTTCTGGACCGGCCCCTGCAGTCACCTGGGGTTGCCCTGTTGGAGGTCCCCTGGGTTTTCCGGGGGCCCACATGGGACAGGGCATTCTCAGTGGCCGTACCGCATTTGTGGAACTCCCTCCCAGTGGGGGACTGTCTGGCCCCAGACCTCCCAGGTTTCTGTAGGAATTGTAAGACCTGGCTGTTCCATCAGGTGTTTGGCGAGGGAGAAGGGTGAGGGGTGTGTGTGTTTGGGATTTTGTTCTTCCCATTTTATTATTGTATATGCTATTTAATGCTTTTATATATTTTATTGTATTTTCATTGATTGATTTGTTAGCCGCCTCGGGCTGCCTGGCAGGAGGGCGGGGTATAATTAAAAAAAATAAACTAAATAAATAAATATGTAAAATGCTCTGAGTGCCATGGCCAGTGGAGGGGGACACACTATTAAAATACAGATTATTATTAATGCTTTAAAGTCATTTGGATTTGACTTAAATTAGAGACATTCTGCACCATAAAAATAATATATCGATGACCAAGTCCTGAAATGGCTTACCAACTTGCAAACTCCAATTGGAGTCATGAGGTCATAAGTACACTGCAACCTCCTAAATGTTGCTTTACACTATGTTATAACCAAACCTGTGTTATAACGAGAGTATATGTAAATCTATTTGCGATGTAACACATTGGAAGTCATGCTTTATATCACAATGGAGAGGACATTCTTGGTGGCTGCTCCAAGGCTGTGAAAATCCCTCCCGGTGGAGGTTCGTCTATCCGCAGATCTTTCCTCCTTTCGAAGACCATGCAAAACCTGGCTGTTTGGCTGGGCATTTGGTGAGGGAGGGGGATTTATATTGGGGGATGCCTATTTATTGTTCTATGATTATTGGTTTTAGTGACATTAATATTATTATTGGAGTAGGTTTTACTGTATTTTATGAAAAATTGTCAGCTGCCCCAAGCCGCCGTCAGGTTGGAGGGGGTGAGATATAAAATATAGAAATAAATAAATAAAATTATAATCAAATTTGCACTGTAATGACATGTTTTATAACACAGGGTGATTTCAGAAGTGACACTTTCCAATTCACCACAGTGAATCCCACCCTGGTGTGAACGGATTCACCGCAGGCTGTGGCGACACGTGCGGCCCCAACAGAAGTGACAGGATCATGACCACCGCCCGGGGACAATCAGAGAGAACATGGGCCAGGGGAACACAACAGACATGCAGTGGAGACGTGGACCACGTCACTTCTGAAATCACCCAAAGTTGTATTGCATAATCACGATTACAACCAAGTTCTTCCAATACCAATTTTCATGAGCCCACTGGCAATACTAGATGTTGCCGTGTTCACTTGGCTAATCTTCCTGTAACAAAAGCAGAGAGGATTCGTAGTGTTTGGCTTTTTTCCGTGTTAGAACTGTCCTCTTTCAGAACCACGAGTAAAGAAGGAATATTTATCACATTTTCTCTTCCCCAAGATCTATTAAGATGCAAAGTTTATTGTCTGCAGTCAGGTCGTACGTGTCTCACACAAATCATTTAAAAAAAATTAAATTAAAAGGTCAATCTGATTCTCTACCCCCTATCAAGGAGAATGCAGCCCGAGCCCACTAAGGGAAAAGTCATTGACAAAGTTTATCTGTGCAAATGGAATCTTCAAGCTGGACAGATTTGAGGTGGGAGGAGACTGGCTGTCAGCGACCTCATATCCTGTATAAAACACTGATAAGATGTGACAGTACATCTCAGCAGGTCGGTGCCTCTGGTAGGCTTATATTTCAAAGAGATGCAGATCCATTAATACAAATCTTGAACTTAAGTCAAAAGAATAGTCAGCCATCTGGCTATGGTTCATGAATCACAGCAGTTCTTTATCCAAAATGGGGTGGGGAAAACAGAACTCGGAAAGTGGGTGCCAAGCTATGCTGAACTTGACTCAGCAGTCTACTGGAAGCACCTACAGGTGGGAGAAAAAGGAAGCGAGGCAGGGATGCTGTGCTTGCTTACATGGGGAAGAAAGGAACTATTAATGCGTGATCTTCGTCTCGGGGAGCATTCAACCTTCTGTGGAGTCCTGCATAAAAGCAGTTGTGACATTATTGAATTTTATGAAGTGATACACTGATTTCTTGAAGGATATTTATTGCTGCACCATAGGAGGTCTGTAAGGTCTGTTAACTAAAGAAGTTCAAAGATATTCAGCATTTGATATTTATTTTAAAAAATTGCATCCAGCAGGGAGTCGGATAAAAGGTTTAGAGATTTTCTGTTGTCTGCATTTGGCACACTCCTTTTCTGTATAAAGCTTTTTCTTCCCCGCGAGCTAGCACATGAAGCTGTTAATGCTAAATTCTTGATCAGACTCTCCATAGCAAAAACAATGTAAACGTACATGAAAAATGTACTGGGGAAGCTTTTGCAACCTCAGCGATATATTTAGATAGGTGATGAGCCAATACATTGATTCAGACTGGAATGAAGGGAAAATATATTTTCCCTGCAATGGACCATTGACTGCCTAAATATTGAACAATGGAGCAAAATACTTTCATTCACGTTAAGGTAGCTTAGTAAATAGCAATATATTTCTAGGCTTTTGTTAGCTCTACAGATTGTATGTGCAGAAGGAAGAAGGAGTAGAGGAAACCTTTATGAATAGATGGAGTGCAAGTTGTTGTAGTATCAAAGAGGAGCAGGGAGAATTAACAGCGCCTAACGTGAACATTTTACTTCAGATCTGACATTCAACTTTTGCATAGTATTCCTTCAAAAAGAGTTCTTGTTTATTGGGATTTCTATCTCACCTTTCCCTGAAGGCTGAGGGTGGCTAATAATATAAAATATCAATACAAATTTAAAATGTACAAAATAAAAACCCAATAAAATAGGAGTGTCAGAAAAATATAAAAGTCCAGTTAAAACAAATCCCCAAATCCTATTCCTGTTTGTCAAATGACTGACCAAATAAATGAGTCTTACGTTGCCTCTGACAATGAGCTACTGCAGTCATGGCATTGCACCTCTACTGCAACATTGCCATGCACAAAAAATCTTGTAAATATGAATGCATTTGAGGAATCTTGTCTACATGTGTAGTTCAACTGAATATAATGTATATGTATGTAACGTAACTAATTGCTGTAGAGGCTTGCAGAATTCTGTTCGTAGTCCACCACATATTAACTAAAAAACAAAATCTTCTGCACAGTACTCCTGACTTTCCTTTAAATAGTTTTATGTTTTATTTAGTTTTGTTGGACTGATGATCTTTATATTCTTTTCAAGTCATATGATTCTGTGTATTTATTTTTAAAATACACAGGATTTTTTAAAATATAATTTTTTTAGTAACACTAGGTATAGAGGATAGGTAGCATGAACCTTACGGCCACTTATGTTGGAAATAGTACCATTTAGTTCAATCAGTCTCACACCTGTGCTAATGGGTAGTGCATGTATAATCTTGCAAAAGGATCATATGCTAATCTATCTGTAAATCTCTGGCTTCTGTTATACAATTGGTTCTAATCAGAGCCTTGTAGCCTAGGGGTATGAGATGTTGGACTTGGCCCTGAGAGACCAGAGTTTCAATCCTTGGGTATTTTCAGATGTTACAAGATCCCGCTCAACCACAGTGAACCATGGTCAATCCCACGGTGGGGCCAAAGCGCCCTGAACGTCTGTTTCGCGGGCACCAGATGTTCACCACGGTCAATACCCACATGGGGTCAAAATCAACCACGCTTCCAGAGCTCCCCCCTGGACCATCTCCGAAAGCGTGGTCAAAGAGATTCCCAACGGGAACCAACAAAAAGTAACGTCTGGCCGGCAACCACCAGCCGGAATCAAAGGAAATGATTCCCAGCCGGGGACAAAGCACGCAGCGTCGCTGCCAGGCAACCAGCAACAACACAGGCCGGGAAGGGAGATTTAAAGGGCACACAGCAGCAGCCGGAACGAACTGCCCCGGCACCTTCTGGGTGCTTTGACCATGGCCCGGCCCAGGATCGGCATAACGTCTGTTGCACTGCCCCAGGCCGTGATCTGGCAGCCTGATTCCTTGCCATGGTCCTGGTCCCGTCACGTCTGTTCGGGGCTTTTTTTGACCATGGGAGGGTGGTGGTTCAGTTCACGCCCGCTGGGGATCCACTGTGGTGTATCGGGACCGTGTAACATCTGAAATCACCCCTTGTCTTCACCATGAACTCAGTTGTTGGCCTTGGGCAAGTAACTCTCAGCCTCAATTTTGTGTCTGTAAAATGAAAACAATAACTCACAGAGTGTTGTGATGGAGACCTAGATAAGATTTATAAAGCATTATGAACACTGAGAGTGCTATATACATGTTAAATAATAATCATAATTGTATCTGCTGGACTTAGAGCTCTATGATCTATAATCAAAATACTGCTTATGCCTGTGCCAGTTTAAATAGTGGAAAGAATGAATAGGAGAGTCAGAGATGAAGTGTTAGGCATAATTCACAAAATTATTATGAACCTTACAGTTATACGGCTTTCTTAAAGCCCCAAATCACGAGACTCGATAAAAGTTATGAGAATTTCAGATTTAGTCTGGGGGTACTTCTGGATTCACACCTCCGCCTGGATTCCCAGGGGGCGGCTGTGGCGAGGTGTGCCTTTCACCAGTTACGTTTGGCGTGACGGCTGCGGACTCGGACTCTGACCTGGCCGCCATCATTCATACCTTTATCACCTCTAGACTAGACTATTGCTACACACTCTACGTGGGGTTGCCCTTGGTGACGGTCCGGAGGTTGCAGCTGGTGCAGAATGCGGCGGCCCGCCTCCTTACAGGGATGGTCGTCGCGAGCACATTACACTAGTGCTCTGCTCTCTGCACTGGCTGCCTATTGTCTTCCGGGCCCGATTCAAGGTGTTGGTGTTGACCTATAAAGCCCTAAATGGCCTGCGCCCTGCCTACCTGCGGGACCACCTCATGCCCTGGTCCTGACTCGAAGTCCCCCGGAATGCCCGACTCGAAGTCCCCCGGGTTTCCCAGGTGGCAACGATGGGGAGGGCGTTCTCAGTGGCCTCATAGTCTGTGGAATTCCCTCCCGATGGAGGCCCGCCTGGCGCCTGACCTTTCCAGAGACAGTGTGAAACCTGAATGTTCTGCCAGGCCTTTGGGGAGGGAGGGAGGTGAGGGTTGGGGTGAGGGGGGTTGGGTTCTGCCTTAATGAGTTTTATAATGTTTTGTATATGTTTTTAAGTATTGAATTGATTTTATTGATGCTTTGTGAGCCGCTCCGAGCTGCTGTTGTGCGCAGGAGGATGCGGGCTAGAAGTACTACGAAATAAAGAAACAAATAAATAAAAATAGGAACTTTTCTCATCCTTTTAGTTACTTGGCATGAAGATGAAGTTGTTTGTTCTTAAAGAGAGACCTCTGCTTCAGCGTCTCATCTTAGGTACATGTTCGCTTATGTTTGTTTTCACTTGTGAAATTAGGGCGGAGGTTCTCTTAATCTGACAATTTTGCACATCGTGGTCATTTACATTTTTAGGTAAAAGCTGCCAGGCTCTATTAAGGGCTAAACACACACTGGGGATATTCATGACATTCCCACACACTTGTCAAGGCCTTTCCTCCACACTTGCTAACTCAAACTGTCAACCTGTAAAGTGCTCTTATAACATTTGCACATGGGGTGCTGTGAGAGGTGACATAAGCTAATGGAAGGAGTTCATGGTAACAGAAAATCTCATTTGTACGTAGTGGAGACAGCAAGCCTGGGGACTTGTGCTTTGATTGTATTGTAATTAGCAGTGCTTTGTATTTCTTAGTGTGATCACTGCAGAGACTACTGCTTTCTCGTCGAGCGTGCCTGGCAGGTTGCGTTCTCCTAAAAAGGCTGGACAGGAGAGAACAAAGGAGCAGCTATGCAATCTCCCTGGATTGATTGCAAGCTTCTCTGCTAATCACAGTGATATCAGTCATGATTAAGAATCAAAACTCAGCCTTTGACAGAACTTCCCGACTGCTATAAATGCAATAGCCACAGACTCCATTTTCAAACTATTTTGACTCTAAATTGGTAGCCCTGGAATAATTAACTCATGATGGATAGCTGCAGTGACATGTTAAAGTGGGATTTCACAGAGACAGGAAACCTAGGACTATACAGTTATGGGCTTACAAAGGCAAGTTAAAGCTTGCTGGAGAACTGAATCTTTCAGCATTAGACATTGTTTAGATTCCTTGTCTGATTTTTTTTTTTTTTTTAAATTAATATTTTGTTTGTTTGAGTTTGTTGTTGTCCTTGATGTTTCTGAGCTTCAGTTCAGAGGCTTGGAAATGAAGTCATTACCTGTCGTATTTTCTGCCACAGTTGCGTAATATTGCTGTCCCTTTCCCCTGATGGAGGAATGGAGAGGGGTTGGTCTTTGGTTTTCTCTTTTAAATGTCTCCCCTGTGGGTAAAAGGAAATGAGAATGAGAATCTCGCAAGAATCTCACAACCCTGGTGAGATCTTGTGAGATTTCTCCCTGAAACGAGATTTCATCCTTCTTGAAACTCTCATCGAGAATAGGCTTCTTGACAAGATTTTCTCATCTTGAGAATCTCATGAGAATCAGGCGTTCTCGTGAGAGTCTCACGCGATTGAGAATGTCAAAAATACCGCCCAAAAGGTCTGCACATGTGCAAAATGGCTGCACATGCACAGAACAGCCCTGGTGGCCATTTTGTGCACGCACAGACAAATTTTTGGCTATTTTGAGGTTCTCGAGAATCTTGCAAGAATTTCATGAGAACTCACGGTTTTTGACATGAGAAAATCTCATCAAGAAGCCAGTTCTTGATGAGATTTTTGTGAAGGGGGAGAGCTTGTTTCAGCCCTATAAATTCATTTTCTAGCTTAGGGCTTGTTTGAATGAGGCAGATTACATCAAGGTTCTTTCCCCATGGTCATCTGCCTTACCTCAGAGTATTCACTTGGATCAGGAGTTAGTCATGAGCTGATTCAAAACAGAGTGATTCACCCCAAGGTACCTGGCAGATTTTGTGACATACTGGATGGGCAATTAACCTGAGTAAAGGACAGTTACTGCTAAGTGCCTACTTTGGACAATCTGTAAGTTCCAAAACTTCACATCTGTCATGGTGGAAAGAGGTCTGAGTAAATAAAATTGCAACGTACGCAAACATTTTAGCTTGATTTCTCTCTCTGGCCGTTTTTAGATGAGACGGTACCACGCAAGTCCACGCAGTGGACACCTGTGGTGCCACCCATTTAAAAGTGGTGGTGGGTAGTCACACGCTCCTGCGATACATGCACCTCCACCCATGCCCCCACATGGAGCAACCGGGAAAAACGCGGCTGGATGTGTGGTTGGATGGTGGAGCATACCCATCTGCCGCCATCTAAACCCTTCCCCACCCACCGGGAGTGCGTCCGCGCTCCATTGAGCGCACGTGGATCCGTCCCCCTGCTTCTCACAGTATCAGTCTAAAAACGGCCTCTCTCTGAAGCGGTCCCATTTGGCCTGGGCCATTCTTCTAGCTCTTCTTTCCTTTTCAATTTAAAATACTAGCGTCCCAGTTTATCAGAGCAAAAACTGAGCCTGAAAATCCATCTACTGAAAGCTCCAGTGTTGCCCTCTTAGCAAGGAGGTATTTAACAGGTATCCTCCCCACTCTGCCCTTCCTCTTCCTCTGCATAGGTACTCTCATGGCCTGGCATACACCACTTTAGTCAGGAATATTCCTGCAGGCAACAGCCCCCTGTTTCACCTTAAACATCTGTTGGAACTAACAGCTTGAACCAGTGCAATGTGCTGCCCCGGCACCACCTCCCATCTAATATGGGGCATGTAGTGGGCTGCAGAGCAGGCCACGTTCTCCACCATGGAGTTGTGGTCACAGTCTAGAGCGGTTGCAGGAGGAACCACAACTCTATGGTTGGGGGTGGTATGTGGGTGGACCATGGCTTGGGGAATCGCCAACGCAATGACTGAGGTCATCATGAGGCGTTTGCGGGAAGGAGGGGGCCACAGAACAACTTTGAGGTCTGGTGGGCTCCCAGTCTGTTTGCTAACACCCAAGGTGGATTCATAATTGATTTATGAACCGTACTTGTAGGATGGGCCCAGAACAAGCCAAAACTCAGATTATCTCTTAAACCCCATTCCTGCTTTTCACTGAAAAGTGAAAGTACAAGGTAGAAAAGAACCCCAGTCAGCTAAAGCTATAAAAACCAGATGGAAGATCATAAAGAGACCCTCCATCCTTGTAGTAAGGGAAAAGGTGTCACAGAGGAAGATAACAGACAGATGTTTCCCTCCCTAAAAGCCAGGTTTTAGCAACATTGTTGTGTGAAACCATGTGTGACCAAAAGGTCTGTTTGTAATTACTCATTAGAACAAGATTCTCCTGTAAGAAGAAAGAGTTGAGTTACATACAGAATGTATATTTTGATTAATCATCTAAACATACTGGTTTCTCTTTGTTGTAACTAGTATATATTTTGGTCACAGGGGCTAGCCCCTCGGACCTAGGGTTGCCACCTATGTATATTTTTCCAGGCCACTTATGAAAAATACATGTTGCAGGGCCTGCATTGGTGCCATAGGTGTTGGACCTCTTTCCTGTTTGTAAGCTGCTTATAGGTCTCTTGGGTCTCAGTCATTTCATGAGTGGCTGATCTCCCAACAGAATAAAGTTATTCTGCTTTAACACCACTCCCTGTGTTTGGAGATTTGTGTCTTTTCACCAGGGGACAAAGTTACTGGCTTTGGCCTATGGGATCCAACAGTACTCAGCATGTCATTAATGGCTCATCATCAAGCTAGAAGGAGCTTACTAAGTTTGTTGATGGGACAAAACTGGGAAGGGTTGCTAACACTTTGGAAGACAGAATTAGAATTCAAAAGAATCTTGATAGGTTGGAAATGTGGAAGATGAGCGATACCTGGCTTGGCAGCAGCTCATGTGGAACAGATCTAGGAATTGTGGTGGACTAAAAGCTGAACATGAGTCAACACTCTGCATTTATTGCATTAGCCAGGCTACAAAAAAAGGCGAATGCAATTTTAGGCTGCAGTAACAAACACATTTTCTTCACATCTACAGAAGTACTAATTCTACTCAATTTGGCACTGGTCAGACCTCCCCTCAAGTATTATGTCCAGCGTGGATTTCCTCATTTTAAGAACAACATTGATAAATTGGTGTGGGTTCAGAGGAGGTCGACAAGATGATAAAGGGTCTGGAAAGCAAGTCTTGTGAGAAGGTCAAAGGAACTGGGTATGTTTAACCTAGTCAAGCAAAGACAAAGGGGAGATATGAGAGCAGTTTTCAAAAACTTGAAAGGGTTGACAACAAGAAGATGGCAAGGAATTGTTCTCTGTTCTATAAAGGACAGGACTAGTGTCACAATGAGATACTGGGCTATATGTAGACTATGAATCTAACAAATATGTAAAGGTAAAAGTTGAACATGTATGTAATGTGAAAGCTGAGAACTGGAAACTCACTTCATGCGATGGATAGAGGCAAAGCATCCCGAATGTGTATTCAGAAAAGCTGAAACCAGACAGACACCTTTTTGAGTTGCAAATGAATCGCTTCCTGCCTGAGAAGCACAGAGCCCTCCGGGCGGGAAAATCAAACAAAGAAGCTGCAAAGATATAAAAGGTGGGAGATCTTTGCTATCAGAGACACAATCGGAATTCATTCAACCTCTGACTCACTGAGTCTTGGATCGCAGCTGCGGGGGCAGGAGCCTGCCAGCCAGTCTGCTGAAACAATGTGTTGAGAGGAGAGACTTTGTTTTCTGACACCTTAAGGACTGGTGCCCGGTCAAACTTTCCATCGCTGACTGTAACATGAACTGAACCACTTTTGGACCTGGATAGGGTAAGATCTTAACTAGGGACTCACGCAGTGTAGACTAGGATTGCGTTATTTACTTTTGTTTTATTCGCCACTCTGCGTTCAAACTATCTTGTTTATGTAATCAATAAACTTTCTTCTTTACTAAGAAGTGCTTTCTGTTGTCTGCATATTGGGAAACACAATCTGAGGGTCTCGTGCCCTCAAGCATGTGCGAACCCAGAGAGAGAAAGTGTGTGTGAACGGGAAGTCTCTGGGAGTTTGGGCGACAAAAGTGTTGTCCCCTTTGCAGGACTGAATCCGCTAGAGAGAGAACTGGTTCAGAGGGGCTGCAAGTGAGGGAAACTGAGTCACCCAACCCAGAAACGTGGGTAGTGGACCCCAACCCCGTGACAACTAGAACAATGAGCTTCAGTTACAGGAAGGAAGATTTCAGAACTTCCTAATACTAAGAGCTGTGCGGCAATGGGACTAGTTGTCTAGGGGGGTTATAGGCTCTCCATCATGGAGGTGTTCAAGAAGAGGCTGGACAGCCAATTGCCAGGATGTTGTTGCTGTAGCCATCCTGCTTCTAAGCAGGGGATTGGAAGAGATGACCCTTGACATCCCTTCCAACTCTGACATTTTTTTTTAAACTTTGGGTATCAAGGAGGATGTATGGGCTAAAAAGTTAATTGGGTTTGACAAAAAGTTTTTTTGGGGGGGCTAAATATATATCTTGTGGTGGAAAATAAATTCCATTTACACAGCTGGAAAAGAGGAAAGACAAACAGATTCTTATATAAAGCTCCAAACAGTCCAAGTCGATTATTGCAAAATTAACCTCCATGGGGAAACTCTGTCTGAGCTGTCCCATCATGTACCGAGATCAACATTTCACGCATTGAAATACATTGAGTCCCACGTGTCACAGTGTCCCCACAATGGACCTGCACACGGGTTGCACGGGGCATAGGATTGGGTCCATTGGTCCTGACCCAAGATATGCATGCCACTACAACCCTGCTTCTCCCTTGTCCAGTTGCGGTGGGGTTGGGAGGCCGGGGACTTTCCCCAGGCAAGCTGGGTTGTGCATACTGTGTGCGTGTCTGCAGTTGCTGTTTTGGTGTGCATGTATGCATGGAGCTTGCATCGGGACCTATATTATTATCCCAGTTTACAATACATTTTTTGGAAGGTCTTTTTCTGTGGTCTCATTTTACAAAAAAAGCCCTTTTGGTTACTTTGCTGTGAGTGAGTGTCTGGAGTAATATGTACACATGTTTGTGTTCAAGTGGGTTTATTTTCTGTTGCTGTTCAACTTGTTAAAGTCTTAATTCACAAACACAAGCTATTTTAGTGGACAGCTGCACTTGATGGTAAGGTAGCCTTTAAATTACTACTGTATTTACCAATAAAGGAAGGTTAGGAAGTTAATGGAGAACTTCATTATAATCTATTGATTTTAAACAACTTAAATAATGCTATTTATAAAGCCACCTTCCTGCCAAGGTTTCAGGGCACCGCACAAATGAAGCCAGTAGAGCAATATGCAAATAGCCTTTGGCAAGTCTTAAAGGGAGTCGAAAACAGAGCCGGCCTTACCACAGGATGACCAGGAGCAGCCACCCTTGGCCCTCCTTTTTTCTCTACTTCTGGTGGTCCTGCAGCAGCACCTGTTTTCACCAGGCCAGGGCGTGGGGACTCCTCTCCCAACAGGGTTCCCAACATGACTACCCTAAGGGCCCTGCGGAGAATACCCCCAAGGGCGCAGGGCCACACAGTAGCCATGAGGAGCCCCACATTTTATCTTTGCCCGTGTCCCCATACATTCTAAGGCTGGCCCTAGTAAGAAAATACACCATTACATAATAGCTATTTTATGGTTTTATTGGAAATCAAAAATAAAACCAAACCTAACCTAGAGAACCAGCATAATCTAGAGGCTAAAAAGAGGGTGTTGGGACTTGGCCCTGAGAGACCGAAATCCTGTCTAAGCCATGAACTCTATGGGCCTTCTCTGTGCTTGCGTACCATCACAAATCCACAAGATCCTGACCACCAGTCTGAAGAAGGATAGAACGAGATAGTAGGCATGACTTTAGAACATAAGAACATAAGTAGTGCCATACTGGGCCAAACCAATAGTCCATTGAGCTCAGCATTCTGTCCCCAACAGTGGCCAATCTTGGTTGTGACTAGTACAATGGCTTATTTATTTATTTATTTATTTATTTATTAATTATGTGCACTTGTAACATGCTCCCTCCTGCACAACGGCAGCTCGGGGTGGCAAACACAATTTTAAAACAACAACAATAATAAAAACATTTAAAACATTACAGAATATAAAAATATAAAATTGACATAACCGCTTCAGGAGTAAAAACCCCCACGGCCTGGACCCCCCTTCCCGAAGGCCCGGCGGAACAGCCAGGTCTTACAACATCTACGGAAAGAGGGGAGGCCTGGGGACAAACGGGCCTCCAATGGGAGAGAGTTCCACAGCCGAGGTGCGGCCGCTAAGAACACCCTTTCCGCCATTGCCACCTGGCATACCCGGGGGACTTCATGCTGGGTGCCCCCAGCCGACCGCAGGGGCCGCGAAATAACCCGAGGTCTGAGGCAGTCTCTCAGGTAACCAGGACCCAAATCGTTTAGGGCTTTGTAGGTCATAACCAGCACCTTGGCCCGGAAGACAATAGGTAGCCAGTGCAGAGTATGGAGCACATGTAATGTGCTCACGGTGGCCCGTCCCCATTAGGAGACGGGCCGCTGCATTCTGCACCAGCTGCAACCTCCGGACTGTCGTCCGGGGCAGCCCCATGTAGAGCATGTTGCAGTAGTCCAATTGAGAGGTAACGAAAGCATGGATGATGGTGGCCAAATCTGAGTCCGAGACATACGGCCAAAGCCGTCGCACCAGATGTAATTGGTGAAATGCTCCCTTCACCACAGCCTCCACTTGACAATTCAGGCGACGCTGTGGGTCAAGGAGCACGCCCAGACTCCGAACCTGGGTGGCCAAAGGGGGGCAGATCCTGTCCATGACAGGATCCACCACCCTTTGGCTCTCTCCACCAACATCACCTCCATTTTGTCAGGATTCAGCTTCAGACAGTTCGCCCTCATCCAGTCCAATCAACTGTGGTCCTGGAGATGATCCTGGACCGGGCAGCTGGCCTTGCGTGTATCACAGAGACCTGGCTGGACAATGAGTCGGGGCCTATATTGACTGACCTTGTCCCGACTGGGTACTCTGTGCAGCATCAGCCTCAGCCGAGGGGACGGGGGGGGGGGGGGGGGGGG
>QEPC01010959.1:2277220-2291521 GCA_003113815.1 Sphenodon punctatus | reverse complement strand
CCAGGGAACCCAGGAGTCCTGGCTCCCACCCACCCATCCGGGTGGGAGCCAGGACTCCTGGGTTCCCTGGAGCATCTCCCTGCTCTAACTCACTAGCCCCCCACTCCCCTCTCAGGAAACCTAGAAGTCCTGGCTCCTATCACTCCCCCCCCCGCTCTAACCCACTAGCCCCCCACTTCCCTCCCAGGGAACCCAGGAGCCCTCCTTTCAGCATGTGCCCCCCCTGCTCCCCCCACCTCAGGCCTCACAATTTACTCACCAGGGCCGCCGGCTCCTGTCCTCAGCACTGCCGCTTCTCCCAGTGAGGAAGGGATTCAGGGATGCTAAGAGCTGCTGACGCACGCGCAGCTCTTAGTTCATACCGGGGGCGGCTCTGTTGGGCGCCCCCATATGAACTTTCCCCCTGCCCGGCCCCTGCAATGCAAGAGTGCCCCCTGTGGCACTCTTGCATTGCAGGGTCCCTTTATGCAGAATGGACGGCTCTTCTAGCCGCCCACTCCGCATAAAGGGAGAACAGCGCCCTTTTGACACTGAAGGCTTCCTCAGGAAGCCTTCGTGGGTGGGGGTGGGGTGGGGTGAGTCACCGGTTGTGTGCATGCACACGTGAACACTCAACCGGTTGTGTGCGTGCACACACGCACACACAACCAGTGAGATGAATGTGTGGAACCACCTCGAAGAACCTGGTTTAGAAAGGCAGACACCTTCAGAAGGTCTCTGCCTCTCTAAACAAGGTTCTTCGAGGTGGCTCCGCATATTCAGTGCAATGCTGACGGGGCCGTTTCCCCCCCTTTAAAGCTGCGGTAGCTGCCGCCTGCCGGGGGAGCCCTGGGGGGCCAGGAGGGGCATTGCTTCTCCCTCCCTAGAGGGCCCACCGCCCCTGGCATGAGTTCATGGCCATGATGGCAACCATGGGCCTGTCTCAGAGGATGGTGGGCCCCACACACATTGGAGGACATACCCTAGACATGATGTTTTGCACAGGCCTTGAGGCGGGGGATCCATTAGTGGGGGAGGTGTCAGCAGAACCCTTGTCATGGACGGATCATTATCTCCTCCAGGCAGGTATCCAGGTGCATGTCAGCCCCCGGGAGGGTGCAGAACCAATTAGGATGGTTCGCCCCCGACGGCTTATGGAACCTAGAAGGTTCCAGACTGCTCTAGGGGATGTATCCTCTGATCTCAATGGCTGCTCACTCGATGACCTCGTGACCATTTGTTGGTGGAGGCCATTGACCGGGTGACTCCCAGTTATCCGCTCCCAAACCGCCAACAACACAGGTCCCCATGGTATATGGAGGAGCTGCGGCGGATGAAGCGGGAAGGGTGGCATCACTCGCGTGCTGAAGTTGACCGAGTGCGGCATAGAGCATGGTTACGTACCTATGCTGTGGCAGTGCGGGCAGCAAAGAAAGCTTTCTTTGCTGCCCTCATTGCGTCTGCTAAGTCACGCCTGGCGGAGCTTTTCCGGGCGGTGAGGGGGCTGGTCAGTCCGGCCTCCCTCTGCCTGGATTTAGAGTCATTGAATGCCCGCTGTGATTTGTTTGTGGACTTTTTTTGCAGATGAAATTGCTCACATCCACCACAGTTTTGACGCAACATTTTTAGCAGTGGGTGAACCAGAGGCAGTAGAAGCCCCGCCTTGTCCTGTTTTGTGGGATGAGTTTCAGAATGTGTCGCCTTCAGATGCGGGGGATGTCCTGAGGTCTGTCCGAGCCACTTATTGTGAATTAGATCCATGCCATGGTCAAGGCCAGCTGGGAGACATTAGGGCTGTTGCTGGCAGGGATTGCCAACGCCTTCCTGGGGGAGGGCAGGGAGCCGAACTGTCTTAAGGAGGCATTGGTGCGGCCCCTGCTCAAGAAACCATCATTCGATGTTGCCGTCCTGGCCAGCTATCGGCTGGTCTCTAACCTTCCTTTTTTAGGGAAGGTTATTGAGTGGGTGGTGACTCGGCAGTTGCAGGAGCATCTGGATCGGATTAACTTTCTCGATCCGTCGCAGTCAGGTTTTCGCCCTGGATATGGCACGGATACTGCAGTTGTGGCCTTGGTCGATGACAACCTCTCCCGTGGGTTGGACTGGGGTCACTCGACCCTGTTGATGCTATTAGATCTCTTGGCTGCATTTGATACCGTTGATCATGAGTTGTTGGTGAATTGGCCACGGGACCAGGGATTGGCGGGACCGTTCTTGAGTGGTTTCGCTCCTTCCTGACTGGGAGAGTCCAGCGTATGGTTCTGGGTGATTTTTCATCTTCTCCCTGGGGCCTCACATGTGGAGTCCCGCAGGCTTCCATCTTGTCACCTCTCTTGTTCAATGTGTACCTGCAGCCTTTGGGGGAGGTTGTTAGAGAGTTTGGCGCACGGTGTCATCAGTATGCTGATGACACCCAGCTTTATCTCTCATTTTCATCTGACTCAGGCCCGGCAGTCTCGGTGCTTACCCGGTGCCTGGCAGCTGTGGGGGATTGGATAAGGGCGACCCGTCTGAAGTTAAATCCCGACAAGACGGAGGTGATGACAGTGGGTAGGACTGAGGGTGTGGCTCCTGTTGTTGATGAGGTCTGCCCTCCTCTAGCTACTCGGTTCCACAGTCTGGGGGTACTTCTTGATTCGCACCTCCACCTGGATTCCCAGGGGGCAGCTATGGTGTGGGGTGCCTTTCACCAGTTACATTTTGTGCGACGGCTGCAGCCATATGTTTCAGACTCAGAATGTGGTGGTTCTTCTCCTAATGGGGACCGGCCGACGCGAGCATATTACACCAGTGCTTTGCTCTCTGCGCTGACTGCCTATAGTCTTCTGGGCCCAATTCAAGGTGTTGATGTTGACCTTTAAAGCCCTGAACAGCCTGGGCCCCTCCTACCTGCGGAACTGCCTCACGCCCTGGGACCTGGATCGTCCCTGCGGTCAACCGGGGACGCCCTCCTCGAGGTCCCCCGGGTTTCTTGTGTGTTGACCTTGTGGAGGGCGTTCTCTGTGGCCGCAGTGTGGTTGTGGAACTCTCTCCTGTTGGAGGTCCGCCTGATTACCAACCTCCCCTCTTTCCGTAGACAATGTAAGACCTGACTGTTCCGTGCTTTTCCTGAGGGAGAGGGGGTGGGTGGGTTGGGTTAGGGTGGGGGGGTATGTTTTTATATTGTGTGTTAATAGTGTTTTAAGTTATTGCTGCTTTGAATTGCTTTAGTATGTTGTTAGCCGCCCCGAGATGCTTTTAGCAGGAGGGGGCGGCATATACATTGTATTATAAATAAATAAATAAAATAAACCCCCCACAGCTGCCAAGCACCGGGTAAGCACCGAGACTGCTGGACCTGAGTCATTCAAAAATGAGAGGTAAAGCTATGTATCATTGGTGTACTGATGACATCGTACGCCGAATTCTCTCATGACCTCCGCCAAAGATGGCATATACACGTTGAACAGGAGAGGGGACAAAATAGAGCCCTGCGGGACTCCACACATGATATTCCGGGGAGATGATGTACAGTCCCCAAGAACCACCCGCTGCGTTCTCCCTGTCAGGAATGAGCGGAACCATTCAAGAACAATTCCACTCACCCCGGCCCGGTCCCGCAGCCTCGTCACCAACAACTTGTGATCAATTGTATCAAACACTGCCGACAGATCCAGGAAGATCAAAATTGTGGATCTGCCCTGATCTAATTTGCTGCATAGATCATCAACCAAGGCCACAAGTGCAGTCTCCGTGCCAAACCCGGGGCGAAAGCCTGACTGGGAGGGATCAAGAAAACCGACCCGGTCCAGGTTTAGACGCACACAAGCCAGTAGTCTTGGCAGCTATGACAGCATTCATTTGCACTCTGTCTAAAGTTGCCTGTGGCAGGAGGGGCGGGGGTATACATTTTTTAAATAAATAAAATAAATAAATAAACAAGATGACTAATTCTCTTGTGAACCATGTTGTAGATAAATCTTCTGAAAGATAGGAGAAAAATAAATACCAAGACCTACAGCATTAACAATCAAGCTGCATCCGTGTGCAGCCACACATTTTGTATCCTAAGCAGGGGGCCCAGTGGATTCTCCATTGGCAGCAAAGGTGGAAATGCAGAATCCACAGGGTCCTGCATATTAGTGTGGTTGAAGATGGAAAAAAGATCTAAAGACATGATAGAGCTCGTTGCCGTGCTAGTGCAAAGCATAGCTCTTCAGTAGAGGCTGCGTCAGAACATTCCATTTGAAAACTAAGCTGCTGAGGACTTATACCTCATATAAACTTTGCTGCAAATTTCAGCTTGTGTTTGTAGTGGTTGCATCGCTACCCTTTGATTTCAAAATATCAACTGCTTATACAGATGAATCAACACACGGAGGCATTAACTGGCAGTGATGAATACCTTTATGATTCCAAGCACATCTCCATGGTTTTTGGGTAATTCTTCAGAAGATCTGTCAAATACCTGGGCTAGCTGACTTGGCACTGATGAATTCCTCAGTGCTCAGAGCTGTGTCCTCCAAACTCTATTTTAGCTCATAAAATATTGTATTATTTGTTCTGTGCAAAACAGTTAGCTATCTGTTTGAGAGACTAAATGTTACAATAGGGGAGGAGGGGGATGATGTGCACTCAATTCGGGTTTTCTTAGGGAAGAAACCTGGATATTCCTAATCCAAACTCAAGCCGGATCCATCACTCTAAAGTTAAATTCTACTTGGGTCTTGCTGACTTCATTTGGCAGGATATTTGCAAGTGTGCTTTCCTCAAAATCATTTTTAATCCTCCTGGTATTTCCTTGGCTTTCCACAGTTTCGCCATTGAATTTCTGTAGTGGTCTATTGTTTTATATTTACAAGTATACCTCTCGTGGTCCATCCTTTTTATGACTTTGCATGGTTGCAAGTACACTGGGGCTTGATCCTTGTCTATACCTCCTCAGGACAAATGTTATACATATCTGGATTTTAGAGCTTTACTTTTACTAGAGGTGGGACTCTGGGCAAAATTTTGGTTCCGGTTAATTTTGGTTTTGGTTCTCATGTATTTCGGTTCTCGTATCGGTATCAGTTGCATCGCATCTTTTTCATTGATTTTTGTATTGGATTTTTAGCATTGTGGTTTTCCCATTGAAGTCAATGGGGACAAACTGCAATGTTAAAACTTATGACAAGTGGACATGGTTGGTTGAGTAATTTAAAAAAACCAAAACACCAGTTTATCATTGATGATTATTCAGAATAGCATTGTTTTCACTTAATTCTGGCTTGTGCTACCCATATTTTCCACCAATCATTGTCTTACTCTTTAAGAAACTTCATAGAAATCATCTGGGCTACTTACAGATTAAGGAACTATTTGTTGCAAAAGTATCGGGAGCAAAATCTGCCCCGTAGCAATTTGTCATAGATCTCAATCGCTGGGCAACAACCTGAGATTTCTCAGCATAGATAACTCCCTTCCTGAAACCCCTATGGTTCATTGAACTGGGAATATGAACTGTGAAACAAGCTCTGGAGATAGAGGTGATTCTTCATGAATATTGTTTTTTTCTTAATAGCCCATGACCTGAAGGCTTGTAGGTAGCATTAGTATAAATGAGAAAGTTTGAAGATAGTAGTACCTGCTCCCCCTCCACTCTTTTAAGCAGCACGTGAAATCTTCCCTGCCTGTCCACAAAACTTTGATAACCTGCAATGTGACATTAGAACCTCTCCACATCTGTCACAAGGAGCTAGAGTCCATTATCTACCTGACACAGAATAACTATTTCACTGGTGCCTTGCAACAGGAAATCAAAGCTATTTTTTTCCAGACTATGCACTACTTTGTATTCATCAGAGGATCGCTATTTTCCAATGAATACTTGGAGCAGAGCACTGAGGAATTTCTGTTGTTGCCTTGAGTCATATGGGCAGGGTATCTTTGCAAAATGAAACGTGGGGATTTTTTTCCTGAGCATCATAACATGCATAGACAAATCCTACAACTTTTATTATTTAATTTTGGCTGTGCAGTATTTTTGACCTTTTAAAGGCCTAAAATCCTGCAGTCCTGCTACCGTCAAAGCATCCATTAATGTCTTACTGAGAACAGGATCTGGCCAAATGATTGTGCCCGACAATGCAATTTTGATGCTTATGCCTTGTGACATTCAGATGGCAAGCAGATGTTCCAGTACCAGAAAGCAAGTCATTCATGTGATCTAGATTGCTTCCATTACTGCTCATTTAATGTGCTTTCACAGTATGTTTCCTTATCCAGATCCATGAAGGAATAGAGTCAATTCACTGGAAGAGAATGCTATGTGAATCAAACTTCAGTTGTTTTAAGGGTCTTGCATTTTCCCAATTGAAATTACACGAAGGGCTTTTATTATATGACTCTGGGTTAGAACACTTGAACTGTTGAAACAGAACATTAGATCTGTGCCCTGTTTAATATAGCCTTTAATGTGATCAAGCTGGGAACAGAAGTCAGTGAGCAAATAATATCTTTGTGGCCAAGACAGTAGGAAATGAGTTCAGATTCACAATTATCTAAAATCACACTCTGGCTTATGTTTTCCAGGAAAAACTAAACAAAACAGTGCATTTGGGGGCGGGGGGGAGAAGCTCTGATGATTTCAAAAATCTCTTCAATGTTCTTCCATTCATTGTTCCTTGGGGGAGCTAACCTTGCGATGGGATCCACGTGGACTGACCCTTTCACCTCTGCCATCAATTGCCTTTGTAATACCATAAGGAGATCTGTTGAGGAATGATAAAAGATCCCACCAGTGGTAAACCAGAGGCCAAAGAACAGTGTTGCTACTGGGGCCTGAAGGTAGTAATTTTGACATCTCAAGGCACTTTTGGATTATCCTCCCGTGGTAGATTGACTTCCATAAGAACATAAGAAATATCGTCCTGTGTCAGGCCAATGATCCATTGATCCCAGCATCTTGTCTCTGACAGTAGCTGAAATTAGCATGTGAGGATCTTGACTGTATCTTTTGGCTGGTGATCTGGAAATATAAATCCCACCACAAGCAGGGAATGTTGAATAAACAGCCTCTTTTAGAGACAGTGGGTGTCTCTACACGTTATGTTAGCTATAGGGAAATCAACTCTGTGGCACTAACTGTGATGTCATCCTGTGGCAGTACAATTTGAACAAACATTCAAAATGCTCTATATTTGTGTTGCCACCCTATTTGTACCATATACTTTAGACTCTGACTACCAAGGGGAGCCCATTGGGCAAAAATAAGAAGCTGTCTCAAAGATAGCAAGCCCACAGATCCCAAGTGCAGCAAGACTTGACTGGGGGGAGTGAAATTGACAAGCACAGCAAGCCACAGCTTGGCAGTGAAATTTACATGCCTGCAGCTCCCAATCCCAGCAAGCCACAGTGTGGGAGTGAAACTGACAAGCATGCAGTTCCCAATCCCAGCAAGCCACAGCTTGGAAGTGAAACTGACTTGCAATATCTACGTCTAAGTGGCTCAGGGGATTGAATTGGGTTTCAATCCCCAAAGAAAATAGAATGTCCCCATGTATCCTGGCTGAGCAGTGTCCTGTGGCAGGGGACTGCCATGGAACAAATTTTAAATGTGCACTGTGTTATTGGTTGCATTTTGGGTCATCAGGAGTTCCCTGGATTTGTTCTGGGCAGCAAGGCAACCCATGGCAAATACGTGATTCCACCATGGCAAAAGCTGTGCTTGAAGTGACCAAATATAGCACTGTGTACCTCTATTTTAGATGGCAGACATGGAGGCAGGTTTTATGTGTAGAAACGTCCAGTTTTGGGACCATCCGTCTCTGGAAAGATTGCTAAGTCTAATCCCTCTTCCCGTGTGTATGATCTGTGAGGCTGCTCAGATTGGTAATTGGCATGGGGAATTTTGTATGACACCATACTATATAATAAATCATATTTTTCATGTTCAATATTTGAGACAGCTTCCTACATGTGAAGTTTGTAGCCAGACTTTCTGCATTTACTTGCTATAGTTCAAAGAAATTCTGTGCCGCTGGCACATCCATCTGCATAGACAAATGGTGTACAAATAATGATTGTATACCTTTGCAAGTCAACTATTGATATATACTGCCCACGGAGATAAAACTGCTCACTTCCTTCCTCCCTCTTACCCATCATAGTCTGTGATTGTTGGGGAGGAGAGAAGCATAAAGAGGATACTCTGGGGAAATGAAAAAATGAGTTGATGGCACATTAGGTTCACTTTACAATTGCTGGGGGATGCTCCCAACAATGCGCTTAGCATTTTACCATAGTTGTGCTTCAATGAGAAAATAACATTATCATTTATCTCTAAAGCACACATACGTATCGTACTGAAATTCAGTGCTTCTCTGGCAGGTTGACGTAACATTGAAGTTAAATGATCATGCCCGTGTGTGTGTGTTTTCTTTCTGTAAGAACATTTTTCTCTCTTCCTCTAGTCACAGGACATTTTCTCTGTTTTATAAGGGTGAACCATCCTGTATTTCTTTTGTTTGTTTGTTAGTTCTTGTTCTTCTGCTGAAAGAAATTATCTTTTCTGTCTGAAATCTCTTTTGATTGTAAACTCTTTAAAGTGAAGGACCATATTCCCATTCCCCACCCCCCCCAAAAAAAAAAAAAAAAGAGTGTTAGAACATTGTGGATTGATGCTCAGATAGCCTGCGGAACTCGCTGTCAGGAGATGTTGTGAAGACCAGTAGCATAACTGGGTTAAAAAAATGATAGGAAATTTTCATAGAGGTCAGGTCCATACATAGCTATTAGTCAAATTACTCTTGGGATGAGTCATTTGACTGTTGGGGACTGGAAGAGAACAGCAGGAATCCACTGGGACCTGTTGAACATTTCTCTGAAGCAATTGAAGATGGCTGATGTCAGAGGCAGGATACTGGACTAGATGGACCATTTGTCCAAGCCAACATAATAGTTAAAAAAAAAAAAAAAAAAAGTTTTATGTTCTTCATGTACATGTAATAGTTTAAAGCACACAATACGCAATTATAAATCTTTTAGAAACTTTGAATATCATAATCAGTGACCCATTCTCCCCATTTGCTGCAATGAGGAAAATGCAATGAACACAGGTCCCAGATTCAAACTGTTAAAGCAGGGATATAACTAAGAAATAAATCAGTATAAAACAAAGATATATATTTTTATGCCAGTGTATTATTCCAATTACTGTCGGAACCCCCCCCCCCCCCCGTTGCAGTGTTAATGGGAGCAGTATATTAAAATTTAGATTTTTCAGCTACCAAGTCAAGGAAAAGGAGGTAGGGTTGTTTTTTATTTTTGCAATGTGCATGCTACAAAACTCTGGACTTAATGAAGGCAATTAAAAGTACAGTATCTGTACTGATTATGGTTTCAGACTGGTGATGATGGCAGGGTTATGTGAGTGAAACTGGGAGCAAAAGTAGAAGAAAATTTGGTGGTGCTGGCAGATGCCATGCTTCGCTTGGACACTGATTTGCCCTTCACCACATTATAAAGTTCTAGTACCACAGTTCTGCTGACAGACAGTTAGAGGATGTTGTAATGCAGCTCCAAGAACTGGAGCAGGCATCTGAAAGTTGCATCTCCCATCGTAGACTGTTCATTGAGTACAATCATCTGGCCAATTCTCCTAGAGGTTTTTTTTTGGAGGGGAGGGCAGGAGGACTCTAGCCAAATGGTTGTTTGCTCTCCAAGATTTGTAGTACGGACTTTTATCCTACCCATGGGACTGCATCTGCAAGCTAGGAGTGGTCAGTCTAGAGGAGTCTGGTAAGGACATCAGATGAGGAGAGTGATGTCTGGTAAGGACATCAGATGACTAGCAGAGGAGAATGGCATAATCTGTAGTTCAGTTGGGTAATGTAGCCTGCCTGATGACTTTGCTGCCAGTAAAGAGTTGTCAGGAATTAAATTTCAGCAGCATTTTCTGTGATGGTTAAGTAGGCCAGAAGATGGCAGGTAGTGATGAATTGAACAATCGCAATGAAAGCGGTTTTCTTCCCGTTCACGTGTGCTTATGTAATGAGGAAACTTACCGGTGTGTTTCACCTGCCTGAGGGTTCCCACCAGAGGCCTGGATTGGAGGGGGGTTGCTGCCACTCATCCTGAATCCCTCCCCTCCACCCCCCCTGCTGCAGGTATAGTGGCGAGGGCAGGACCCTAGGGTGACAAGCCTTGGGTGCCTGCCGAAGGGTGACAACTAAGGGTGCTGTCCTTGTGCAGCCCTTGAGAGCCTGTGGAGACCCAAGCCAACTACGTGGCAAAAGAGCATGGGAGCGGGACAAGGGCCCCAAGGGATTGCCACCATCCCAGGTTGCCTACCTGTGCCCTAGACCACCCTGCCACGTACCCCAGTGCAAGCCCAAGCCGCTAAGCTTCTTTGTCTTCTGGGAACCAGTATTCAATGGGGAAGAAGGGGAGGACTGAGAGGATGGAAACTCGTTCATAAACCAGAGACCTTCCGACCGGCAACGAGACCAGCTGAGCCGAGTTTGACACCGGGCGATCTGCGTCTGCGCAGACACCAACGCGGCTCCTTAAAACATCGCCGGGCCTATGGCAACGCTGTAGTCGTGCGCCGGTGCATCACGCCTAAGGGCGTCGTGCACAAGGGCGTGCCCTTTTGCTTGGGCTTGGGCATGTGCGGGGCAGTGGGGTCTGCAAGTTCTGTGTGGGGACCAAAAGAAAAGCCCCTTGCAACTAGATTAACAGGCATTAGTTTTTCAAGTAGTCTCCCTGCCAGGTCGGCGACTCCCAGAATGGACGACCAAGTCTCTTATTTTGAGACATTTATCTGCTATTCTGGGAGTAACATTTCAACCTAGTTCTATTGCCCAATGTCTCTGGTTGTCTCCCCGTTGGTGTTCATATCGCTTGTTGGTTCATTTTTCTGACCAATTGTAGACAAATTGTGGTCTAAAATCTCCCTTTTTGCTGCCAATGGGGTGTATTTATCCAAAGCTTATAGGAACCCCCAGATCCTTCCTTTGATACCTCTTCCAGCTCTGGAAAATATAGGCCGGGTCCCAGTCTTAGACAATTCTATCATTGCACCAGTATCAGATGATACGTTCACACCAGGGAGTCAGCAGCTCGCTATCATTCCTTTGGGAATGACGGAAGCCCCCCAGTTAGGTGTGGTCCAGGGGCAGGGCAAAGTAAAAACTACCCAAGATAGTGGTGACTATGCCTGTCAAGTCCAGGTTTATCCACAGGGGTTAGGTACCCAGGGTCATTCCAAGGGGGAGGCTCCCCAAATAAAGCCCTGCGATAACTGTAGTCTAGAGGGGGAGAATTCATCACCACTAAAAGTTTGTGACTCTACCCCAATTAAGAGTCACTTGTTGGAGCTAGTATTGTGTGAGTCTGAAGTCTCGTTGCAGGCTTCCATTCCAGCAGATAGTGATGCTCCCCCTGTGGAAGCTGTGGCTCTTGGAAGGTTGGGTTCTATCTCAACCCCATGACTATTCCGGTCGGCCCCCCCAAGCCTTCTCACAATATGCTCGTGGAATGTGGCAGGCTGGGCTAGGCACTGTAACGACCCAGACTTTTTACACTATATTCAGGGATTTTCAGTCATTATGATCCAAGAAACCTGGTCTGGAGATCTCTCGGATCTAGATGGCTACAGCTCAACCTCTTTACAGGTGACTCACAGGAACAACAAGGGGAGTTCAAGCGGGGTGTTGGGTTGTTTCATAGCCCAAGATCTTCCTCTTCAGATCATCGAAGATATAACGCTTTCTCCTCTCCTGCTAGGGATTGTGGCGAGGTTCGTCTCAACGATTCTTATTATTATAACTTTATATATTCTCCCTTGCAATTCTGGTTCTTTTCGACCCGCTATGTGGGGTGACTTGGATAGCCAATTAGAGGAATTGTTAGTCAAGTATCCAGAGGGCCAGATCATTTTAATGGGTGACTTTAATGCCCTTTTGGGCCCAGACAATCAGGCCTTAGCACCATATTGTGATGGGCTGCCCTATGCCCCGGGCAACCTGTTGGGGTCCCGGCAATCCAAAGATAAGGGGATAAATTCATCGGGGATTAGGCTGGCCCAGCTCCTAGTGGCACGCGAGTTGTATGTGTTGAACGGCTCAGGATTTGGTGATACAGAAGGGGAATATACATTTATTGGGCACCAGGGAGCTAGTACAGTTGATTATGCCCTGGTCTCAGCAGGGGTTCTCCCTCATATTGTGGATTTTGCAATAGGCCCTCCATTAATAGGGGATCATCTGCCTTTGGAACTCTCCCTTTTTACCCCCCCTGCAGAGGTAGCGGATTTATCTAAGGGAAGTAGTATGCCGCATACTAATAGGGACTCCCATGAGATCGTTTGGGTGCCAAGATGGGACGAGGGGCTCTCATCTGCCTTGGAGAATTTTATTTCCCAACCTCAGGTCACTCTCCTGCGAGAGAAGTTGGTCAGCTCAGAAAGTTCTCTGGAGGTCTTGGAGCTCTTTGACCATTTAATGTTGGAACTCCAGTCTTATATTAGGGGCTTGGGGCGGCCATTGGTCTCTGGAATGACTAAAATTCACCAACCTTGGTTTGACAAAGAATGTCGGCAGGTTAGAATAGAACTCAAAAGAATGCACACCGATTATAGGCATTCTCGGGCATCTATCTTACCATCACACTACGTTGCTATGAGGGCACATTATAGAAATTTGATAAATATCAAAAAGAAAGCCTTTTGGGAGGCTCGTTGGGAGTCTCTTTTGCAGGCCGCCAACACTCGAGATACCAGGAGCTTTTGGCATCAGGTCAACATCAATACTGGGAGTAGGAAGGGCTCATCAATACCTTTGCAGCTTCAGGCCTCCGTATGGATGGCCCACTTTAAGGAACTATATAATCCACCAGGTAGTGAAGTAGATAGGAATGGAGGCATCACAGGGGATGCTCCCCTGGGGTTGGAGAGTTGCCTGCCTGGTTGCCGGTCCAGACAGAAGAGATTGGATTACTGATAGATTCCATCCGGGCCAATCGGGCTCCAGGTGTGGACCTGATAAGGGCTGAATTCCTCAAAATGCATAAAGCCTGGTGGTTGCCCATGTTGACCTGTTTGTTCACGGCCATTAACAACACTGGCCGGGTCCCTGGGTCCTGGGCCACGGCCCTAGTGGTCCCAATTTATAAGAAGGGCCATAGATCAGATCCAGCAAATTACAGGCCCATCAGTTTCCTATCAGTAATATCCAAGCTATATGCAAAATACCTTTTAGGGAGACTGACCGCCTGGATGGTCCAGGACAAGCTTCTCTCACCTGAACAAGTGGGATTTCAATGGGGCCGCTCGACTACTGAGCATTGCTTTACTCTCCAATATCTTGCCACCAAGTATAGGGCCCGAAATGGGGCCATGTATGTACCCTTCTTGGACCTAAGGGCAGCATTCGATTCTGTCGATCGGTCGGCCCTTTGGGAGAAGTTGCAGAAGTCATCTATTGATAAGCGACTCCTGGCCTTGCTCCGCTCTCTACATGAAAATTCGGCTATGGTAGTAAAAATGGATAGGCAAGGACATATTACTCCTCCAATTTCCACCTCAAAGGGGGTCCACCAGGGATGTGTATTGGCCCCGGCACTCTTCAATTATTTTATTGATGACATTATTCCGTTCATGGCGCAATCTCACTTTTTTCCACCTAAGCTAGCAGCCCGTGCCATTGGCTGTCTCTGCTACGCAGACGACATAGCTTTGCTATCACAAACACGTTTAGGGCTCTTGCGACAACTACAGGCCTTCGCGGCTTTCTGTCAGTCTAACCAACTGGTCATTAATCATGCAAAAGCAAAGATAATGGTTTTTTCCTCTTCCAGGAAAATCCAGAGCTGGATGGTTGAGGGTATCCCGCTACAGCAGGTTCAGGTCTTCAGGTACTTGGGAATTCTTTTTCATAAATCAGGCTCCTGGCAGGAGCATGTTAAGAGTGCCTTACGATCGGCTCAAGCTTCTGCTTTATCAATAAATAGACTTTTCGCTAAGCACGGCAGGACGGCTGTCCTCCCAGCGCTTCGGGTTCACACCAGTAAAGTAAGGGCCCATCTTTTATACGGGGCTGAGTTATGGACTCCCACTCACTCTAGTCTGGTGGATAGAGTACAATCCAGGTTCCTCCAGAAGTTACTGGGAGCCCCGCGAGGCACTCCTATGGCGGCTATTCGGGCCGAATTGGGTCAGAAACCATGGTCCGAGACAGCCAAAGAAGCTGCCTTTAAACTGTGGCTTAAAATGCGATCAGGGCAGGGTTCACTTCTGTTGAGGGCCATGTTAGAGGACCCTTTTTTGGACCCTTGGACCCAGACGGTGGAAATCCAACTTAG
>QEPC01010959.1:2241914-2272198 GCA_003113815.1 Sphenodon punctatus | reverse complement strand
GGGGGGAGGGGGTCCCGCTGTGCGCTCTGCATTTTACAGTTTGTGTGTGTAATGTGTGTGTAACATGGCAAAAATACACTTTGCCATGTGTTTTTGTGGGTGGGTTTCCTGCTTTGCCATGTGGTTTTTCTGGGTGGGTTTCCTGCTTTGCCATGTGAGTCGCAGAATTTTGCCATATGGGTCGCAGAATTTTCCATTTTGGGTCACAGAATTTTGCCATATGGGTCGCAGAATTTTCCATTTTGGATCGCAGAATTTTGGAAAATATTTTGCAGAAGAATCGGGGCCCTGCCCATGGGTAACCCCTAATGTGTCAGCTCAGCAGGCAGACCAGGAGTGGCAAAGTGTGTGTGTAGGTGGTAGAGATTCTGATTGTCAGAGAAGAACCCCCAAACCCCAGGCAACAGATAGGAAAATAATACCTACGCCCCCCTCAAAGCAGGCCCCCAGGAGGAATAACCCCCCCAGAAAATGGCAGGTATCTGCTGTGCTCACCCCACCCCCCAAGGCACTGCCATGCTGAGCATCCCGAGCCTCTAACATTTTTGGAGAAAATGAATGAAGTAGATGATTAGACAACAAAGCAAAACTCTAATGGAACAAGACATGTCTGTCCCCTAACTTGCAAAAAGTCTAACCTAAGCCTAGCACTGCCCACCCAGCCAGAGTGAAGAGAAAATTGATGCAGATCTCAGCTTTATACACTCTTGATTAAATGAGATAGAAGAGCATTATGCCAGTCAGGGAATGGCTAGTGCCCCCTTTACCCAGCTTCCCCCTCCCTCTTAACTGTTTTCCTTCCTATTCATGCACCATTTGAAATAACATTTTTGGAGCCCAGCTCAAGGTGTGCACTCAGCTGCTCTGAACTTTTGTGAGAAGAGCGGGGTAGAAGTTGAATGAATGAATGAATAATAAATAATAAACGTTATCTATGAAATCCGAATATTGCAGTGGGGTATTCTGGATCGGGAAACCCAATCCATCCTTTTCCACCTGTATTCAGAATCCGAACGTATAGCCCTTGTTCTGACCCAGCCCTAACCACAGACTTGCTGTATGAATTTAGCCAAGCCATTTAATCTCTTTGTCCCACTGGCTCTTTCTGAAAACAGAACGAATGCTTATCGGTCTCCATTGGGACACAGGAGTAATTATTTATGCTGTGTGAGATACTTCGAATGTATAATACTTCGAATGTATTGACTAATAGTCAATCAATACTATTAGTAAATGATCTGGTGTAGTGAAGGATCATTCTCCTTGGGCAAGCAAGAGGATAGAAAAAAGTCTGCTAGTAAGGGGTTTTGTTGTGGCTCAGAACTTTTCTCCAGCAGCTGAGTTTATGAATTTGGGGCTAAGTCCAGAAGGAGCTGGCTCTGCTTGCCTGACTGGCCCCCAAGCTGGGTTGCCAGGCTCCTGTCCTTGGCCCTACTCAGGAGTGTTGCCTTCAACTAGTGAAGTAAAGTCAGAGAAAAGGCCTTGGCCAACCCACTTCAGGCGACTGAGAACCTGCAGGAATTTACCATTTGAGAGCCTAGCTTTGGAATCAAAGAGAACCCTGTTGTCAATTTTAAAAACAACAAGCAGGAAATAGATGTTACATCAGCTCTCCATTATTATTGTTCACTGAGAATTACCACATGTATTCTGCCAACTCTTTCCTTGAGCTTTGTTTTGTCACTTGATTAATTCTGAAAATTTCTAGCTGGTGTGTGGGTTTTAAATTATCACATCAGAGTGTGTTGCTAAAGATCAAAGTTGCTATTAAACTAATACTCTTCAGAATGTATTTTCCATTAATTAAAAGCCTCATTGTTAATTACAGGTATCCATCAATTTGAACAAGCTATTGACATTTCAGCCCAGTGGCATTTGTCAAGAGGAGTGTCCAATTGATCTCGACAAAAGCCACTGGGCCTCACATCAATAGCTTGCCATAGTGGGATGATACTTGTAAGGAAAAAAAACCAAAACCAAAAAACCTTCACCGAGATATGCAGCCAGAATATTATCAGAGCCTGATCCAGGGAAGTGCAGACTGTGACCTCACAGAGTAAACTTTAAATGACAGCATTAATGTAATAAGCACTGCTGTGAAAGGGCTCAGATATGGGAAGCCAAGAGGGGGCCTCCAAAACATTCAACCCACGAATAAACTATAAATAACAATCTATGCATAATACAGATGCATGCAGGGCGTACATGCAGGGACTTCTGGCACCTGAAGGGAATGTTACTTTTAAATAAACATCAAAAACAAATGATCATGTTTGGTTCTTCTAATGTATGTGCCAGCGTGTGCCTGAGTGGATGAGGAAGGCGGAACCATGTACATGGTGGGCTGGATCAAGATATTTTTTAGAAGAGACCGTGTTTCTCCTTGACTTCTGAGTCCGGGAGAAATAAACTCAGGGGGAGGGATTAGACGTTCACCCCTGCTACCCGAAGTCAGCCAGGTGCCATTGAAAACAGCGGGTGCCGGGGAACCTACACATGCTTGGCGATTGGGACTTGTAAAAGCTCAATATTGGGGTATTACAAGTTCAGATCGTCAAGCATGTGCAAGTTCTGCGATGCCTGTTGTTTTCAGTGGTGTCTGGATGACTTCCGGTAGCAGGGGTGAACATCTAACCCTGCCCCCACAAGTTTGTTTCTCCTGGACTTTAATGGACCCAGCAGCTGCCGTGGCCTATGGTCTGCCCATGCAGCGTCTCCCCCACACACACCGTAGAGTTGCGGGTGGATTGCCTAGATTGCTATGGCATTTCGGGGGCAATCCCCAGCCAAGAGACAGGCTGCAGCAGCTGTCCGCTGAGGAGACGGACACAACCCCGCCTCCGGACAGTGCCCCAGAATTGGGCTGCCTGCTCTGTTGTCAGTGCTCATCTGTCCATGTGTTGACTCTCTGTGACTTCGCTTCCAGTCTCCACTCCAAAGCTTTCTCCAGAAATGTCCCAGTCTGTAAAGGAGTAACTATCCTGCCACCAGTGTTCCTGGAGGTTCCCACTCACAGAAATTGGATTAAGGTTTGCCCAAGTATCTAACCCTGGGATACCCCCTCAACTGTATTATCTAAAGTCAGTATCATGCAAGTACACCAAAGCTGGGTAAGAATTTTTATTTATAAATTCAAATTAGTTACAAGACAAAATTGATTTAAGAGTGCAAGTCTGACAAAAGAATTCAAAAGTAATGCAATGGTAGATTCACTAGAAATCCCCCAACAAACATCTCACCCAACTAGGCCTGAATTGGCAGCATTGTCTGCCGTTTTGCTGTTTACTGTCAACATTTTGACAGTTTTGCCGCCACTCTGATGACATTTGCCATCAATTTACGGCACTATCCAGCATTTTGCTACAGTTCCAGGTATTCTGCGGCACTTAAGATAATAGCAACAATTTTCGACAACTCCGTCAGTTCTGACATTTCTGACAGTTGTACCAACTTTCCCACAATTTTTTTGACATTTTCAATGGTTTTTCTGACAGTTGTCTTGACACTTTAGCAACACATTCTGACACTTTTTGTGGCATTTTCCGACACTTTATGGGACTTGCGACAGTTTCTGACAATTTCTCCGCTGCTGAGAAATAGCGACAGGCAATAGAGAAAAGCAGCAGCAAGCATCGGAATAGGGCCCTTTTCACACGAGACACCCCCCCCCCCCATCTCCATGCAGTTTTGCTGTGTGGAGATGGGTGGAGGTGCCCGTGGGAATGCCGGACGGGATGGGTGGGGATGCGTGCACGCTCCTGCGCTACACCCATCTCCACCCATGCATGGAGCAACGGGCTCCAATGCTGATTGATCTGTGGGTGATGGGTGGAGATGTGTGTGCGTCCGTGGGAATGGGCGCACACCCACCTCCACCCACCATGGCCACACACCCATCCCCCCACCCCGCTGCCCATTTGAAAAGGGCCTAAGTATGGGGATACCGTATCCGTACTATGTTGGGAAAATGGCAACGTATGGGAGGTTTTTGACAGAATTGTTTGACACTGCCGCATGTTGTTTCAGGCCTGCACCATACTTACAATTACACATCTAGATGTTTTTAGTTGGGCCATTTCCTTCTTGATCTCATTCGGTGGTTTTCAGTCCATGTCTCAGCGGGATGTTTTTGAAATATCACTTTTCTTGGCTTCTCTTTGTCCCCTTAAATACTTTCTCAGTAGCTACTAGAAGATACTCCTTTTTTCTGTTTCTGGGCCATTCGCTCAGTTTCTGGAAGCTACCGTTAACTCAATACCTTCCAGTGTTCTTCATCTACATTATAATTGTCTTCCCTTCCTGTCCTAACCTCTGCCTAACTTATTTGGGGCTCACATTCTATTTTCTACCTTCCAGTTTTAATTTTTCTTTATTTTGCCCCCATATACAAATTTTCCCGTCAGTGGATTCAACATTTCTAGACATCTCTAACACCAAACTTGCTATATTTTTGCTATATTTTACATAATGGTTTCAGAAGTATGAATGTATTTTTCATTCACATTAAAACAACAATACATGCATGTTGCATATGTGGTTTTTTTCATAAACCCTGTCGTGCAGGGTGCACCTCTTGTAGCTTTATATTCTCTTGATTAAAAAAGATTAAGAGAATATTAAGACACACAGTAATCTTGGGTCCCCCCCCCCCCCCCCTTCCAAAGAAGACAGAATTAATCTGTGTCATCTGATAGTCCTTTTCATTTACCTAGAAGTACAGTAATGTTTCCTTGGTCCTATTTCTCCTTGTTTGTTTCAGTGTTGTTTTTCTATTTAGTAGTCCAGACTGATAACATTTATGCATGCTAGCCTGTGTGCATATGCAGTGATGGGCAGTGACTTTAGCTCCTGTTTTCTGAGTTTGGAATGTTTTATTAAACTTTGATTGAGTTAACCAAACTCAGTATCACTGGGGAGCAATCTGCTCTGACCTGCCTGGCTCTAATCTTTCAGATTGCAAAGCCATAGATGAAAAACAACCTGAGTTTTGGATTTGCAGTTCTGTAAGTATATTATAGTGTAAGGTAGCTGGTTTTTTCACTTGCCAGCAAAGTAATAAAACATAGTACTATTGATTAAGAGATACCAATTCTGAACTCTGTATAGCCTGTCATCTCTAAATAAAGTTCCATAAAAATATAGGTGCTTCAGACACAGTTCATGAAACAGCAAGTTTTACATTAGAGGTTCCCAACCTTTTCTTGTCTTGGGCACACCTGTGTGTCAGCAGTACTTTCATGGTGCACCCATGGTTACCTGTCAATACGCACCACTTAACCATGCATTCAAACTACATAGTTGCATATAATACAGAAATCAAAATGAAATGGGTATTAATTGGGCTATTAAATTATCCATTATTCTATAACACTCAATAAATATTATTAATTTAATATCCGCTGTAACAACTGTGGTGTAGCTTTAAAGGGCCATCGCTCACTGAACAGCTATAGTTGCCCAGATATTCAGGACATACCTGAAAGACTGTGGAGACGCACTGGGTGCCATGCTGCAGTGGTGGGAAACCACTACTTTAGAAGATCCTGGTTTCTGTTATGATAAATTTTAATGCTGAAATGGATACTACTGGATTTATTACTTATGGGTATTATTACCTTATTCCTTCAGCTACTTTTAACCTTATCCATGACCAAGCCAGGTACTTGCATATTCAGTGTTCTGGAGTATTCCATTTTGGGATTTTTCACTCTTTTCATTTTTTTGGTTCGGTTATTTTGATCATTTCGATATTTTGGTTGCATCATTTTCAGCAACTGCACATGCTTATTCGTGTGAATATTACTAGAGTGACATAATTAGAATACTGAAATCACCAAACTGAACGAGTGGACAATCCTAAAGCAGAATAACTGAAATGAAGGCACGCAAGCGGATATCGGTTATTATCCAAACTGCCTTTCTGGTTTGGGTAGTGAAGATTTGATGGGTTTATCTGTTATTTGGGTACCCATCTCAGATCTAATAAATTTGATCTAACCAAAACTACCCATTATTTTTTGGGCACTGTGAGCCCTGGCAGTCTGTGGTTTAAAGTCCTCCCATGGGACCAGGACTATGGGTCCTACTATATGTCCCTTTGGACATGCTGGGGAGAGTGGGAAAATTGTGTGTGCTGGGATTGGGTCTATCACACTATGCTCACTCTGGTAATTTCTAGGTGCTGACTTGCCCCAGACCTCAGTGCAAACCCCAGCTTCTTCCAGACCAAGTCAAGAACTTGTACTGCAGACAGGAGGAGGTACACCTGGAGTGCTCCCTGGATTGGAAGGTTTTGCAGGCAGATTTGGAATAGAATTTGATGGAAATTGCAGGAGTCAGGAGGGGCAAGAATGACTTCTGTGCGTGGAATAGGAGTGCATCTAGTTATAAATGCTAGCCACTGATTCAGAACAAAGGTCATCCTGATGTAAAGAATGAAAGAAATCTCTCCTTGACTTTGTGCACTAGAAAGTGACAAAGTGGCTGTGGGAAGAAAGAGAGGCATATCTGAGCTCTCTTTCTTGTCATCAGTTTTGAAACAGGAACCAAATGATGGGATATCATGAGGACATTCTCAAGCTAAAGATTTAATAATAATAATACATTTTATTTTCTTACTGCTCTCCTGTCTTTAAATAGCAGCTGGTGCACTTTACACTCTTATAAAACAATATAAAAACAATTATTTAAAAGGGGAAGGTAAAGAAGGACAGACTGCATTTTATTTATTTATTATTTTATTTAGAAACTTAATACCCTGTCCTCTCTTGCCAATGACAATTCAAGGTGACTGGCAATAAAAAGGTATAAAATACAGAAATACATAAACCACACCAAACCAATTTAAATGGGGACATAGAACATTAAAAGCCCAAAAACCCAAATTAACCCTCCTCCCCTCCCCCAACTCCTCCTCCAAATGCCTGGCGGAACATCCAAGTCCTACACTTATGCAGTTTACCCTACATTAAGGGTAAACTGCAGTTTACATTAAGGGTAAATTGCAGTGGATCGAAAAAACACCTAGAGAATAAATGAGTTTTCAGGTACTTTTTAAAGGTAAGGAGGGGAGGAACTAGGGCCGCTTTCAGACATGCCCTCCCCCCGCGCTTATTTGGACTGTGGGGTGGGTGTGGGAATGCACAGCCCAAACATGTGCGGAGATCAGCCGGTCTGAAAGGCTCCCCCTGCACGGCTTTACCGGCCGGGATACAGAGCTCGATTTCCATGTCTGAAAGTGGCCTAAGACTGACATCCAGAGGAAGTAAGTTCCACACTGAGAGACCTGCCACAGCAAAGGCCCGATTGCCTGCCAACCTTAAGATGCGATGGCAGGATCCCCAAGCAGTGGGTGGTTTCTGAGCGCAGATACCCATCAGTGATGGACTCCAGGTGTAGGTCCAGTGATCAGGCTCCAGGTGGAGGTCTCAAATATAGCCCTAGCCTATACCACTCAGGACAATCTTAAACTCAATCTGCAGCTCTACAGGTAGCTGATGTAGAGAATTCAGGTGGGCATAATACGAGCATGGCTGCCCAAATCAGTCAGCTGTCACATTCTGAACCAGCTTAAAATAAGCTTTTCCTGTCCGCTCATGAACCAAAGGAACCACCTAATTTTTGTTTGCCAGTTCAAGTTGTCTCGAAGGCCCACTAGCTTCCCCAGCTCCACCCTGATTAACACATAGTGGAGAGCAAATTCCAAAGGCTGACTCCTGCTTCCATGATGTTTCCTGGCTCTTTACTTGCTCAGTTTAGTTTACCTTCCTGTCTAATTAGGGTTGCCACCTAATTGTGGTTTGACCATAAGACTCTCATAGGCTGAAATGGGAGCCTTGGAGTTTTATGGGTTTTGACCTATAAAGCCTTACACGGCCTGGGCCCTGCCTACTTGCGAGACAGCCTCACTCCCCGAGTTCTAGACTGACCCCTGCGGTCATCTGGGGGCGCCGTGTTAGAGGTCCCTCAGGTTTCCCGGGGGGGGGGGCACACAGAATAGGGTGTTCTCGGTGGCCACGCTGCACCTCTGGAATTCCCTCTCAGTGGGGGCCTGTCTGGCCCTGGACCTCCCGACCTTTCACAGGAATTGTAAAACCTGGCTGTTCCATCAGGTGTTTGGCGAGGGAGAGGGGTGATGGGGTGAGGGATTGGGATTGGGGAGGGTGAAGTGGGTTTTTTGTTTTTGTTTTTTATTATTGTTATTTATTGGGGGATATATTTTAATTGTTGTATTGCATTTTTATATTTATTATTGTTGTTAGCTGCCCCGGGCTGCCTGTGGCAGGAGGGGCGGGATACAAAATTTCTAAATAAATAAATAAACTACGAGAAGTGGCACCTCTATTTCTTGATAATCTGACTGATAATTGACTGATAATCTGAAGAAAATTAAGAGGAAACAAATACTCTGCTTGTGGGAAGGTAGTGGAACCTGGTTAAACCAGACATTTGCACGTTATGTGAGTTGGTAGTCTCCAGTGTAACCTGAACTCTGAGCCACTTTGCAAGCTCAGTGGCATCAGCCAATAAGCACAAATTTAATGAATAGACCCAGACTCATCATAGGTCAAAGAAATCCTTTATTTATTTATTTTTATTTATTTCATTATATTTATATGCCGCCCCCCATGCCCACGGCATCTCGGGGCGGCTTCCAACGTATTATAAAACAATTTTTAAAACATAAAAAATCTACAATAACATCATTAAAACAAATGTAAAACACCCCCACCCCCCAAATTAACCCTTTGAGAGGGAATTTGTTGTGAAGCCATTTTTGATGTGCATCTGGTCTTATTCATGTTCATAAGATGAACCAAGATACACGTATTTTAGAGTCTGGCCAAACTGATACACATAGGGATGCATTTTCATTGAAATGTTAGGGTAATTAATTTTAATGCAGGGGAACAGCAAAAAAGAAGGGTTGGTTGGTGCTTGAAGAGAAGACATTCTTCAGGTACACTCCCCTCAGCCTCCCTGCTTGTGTCCTTGCTTTGTGCAATCCCATATATTTTCCACCTGTTCCATAATCCACATGCCCTTGCAGCTCCAGGGTCTGGGTCCTCCGCCCCGCCTGGCTAACAGTCCAGACTACCCAGCCTTTCCTTTCACAGCTCCCAAACATGTGATGACGTGGATTCTGCAGGCAGATCCTGACCAGTTCAGCAGTGTGGCAATAGCATTGAAGAGTGACATCTGGGAAAGGGGGAAGAACTTACTGCCCAGTTCAGATAGCCTCTCTAGGTGAAAACAAATGAGTCGGTAACCTGCAGTAGCCCGCGACCGAGTCACCTGCTGATCAGTTCAGTGGCTGCCAGATATTCGCCCACTTCAGCCTCAGGGTGAGTGGTTGACTGCTACGGTGTGTGTCATCAGGAGAAAGTTGGTGACACAGTCCAGGCTAAGGCTTGACCAGCCAGGCTAATCCGGGCTAATGTACACCCTCCTATCTATTAGGCCCTGCCCAGCCTGGCCGCAAGGCAATGTCTGAGGATTGGGGTTGGAAGAGTACACTCACTCGGCCCACCAAACAGCTGATTGGGGCAGGGGCTGGAGGACTGCACTCACTTGCCCCACCAAACAGCTGATGATGGGGGTGGGGGTGGACTGGAGGAACGTGCTCACCTGTCCCATCAAACAGAGGAGCTCCCCCAATCACTTGTTTGGTGCACACAGCTGGGTTTCATGAGGGCACTCCTCCGGGGCCCCCCAATCAGCTGTTTGGCCCATTCATCCAGACTAAGTGAGGGTGCTCTTCCAGGCTCCCCCGATCAGCTGTTTGATGGGTCAGGTGCCTGTTCCAAACAGCTGATCGGTGGGACCTAGAGGAGAGCCCTCACATAACCCACCGAACAGCTGATGGGGGGGGCAAGAAATGCCACCGATCAGCTGTTTGGTGCATGCACCTGGGCTGGATGTGTGCACTTCTTTGGGTCACCCCAATCAGCTGTTTGGCATGCTTACCCAGCTCACCAAATATCTGATCAGGAGGGCCTGGAGGAACACACTCACCCAGCCCAGGTGTGTGAACCAAACAGCTGATTGGGGTACTCTTCCAGGCCCTTGATCAGCTGTTTAGTGTGTGCACCTTGTCTGCCAAACAGCTGATTGGGTGGGTGGAGTGCCCAGTGGGGGCTGCTTGTTTGAATTGTCTCCCCACTGACCCAAGGTGTGGTGGCAGCGGTGGCCTTCCCCGGGGTGGCCAAGAGATTCAGCTTGCCCCCATCTCATTTTTTTTCACCCACTGTCTCCACCAGAGAAGGAGGGAGGGGGGAAATACTTGCCCTCTCATGGAATTCAACGTACTCTACCAAAGGCTGGTGCCAGCATCGACATCACTTGACAATTCCAAACTTCCTAGTTGGACTGTATCCTAGACAGCATGGACATATGGACAACTGCAAGCTTCAGAAGGTGAGCGCAGCGGGGCACAGCAGAGATTTCATATAAGCCAGTCGAACTTAAGATTTCTGTGACCTTCTTGAGATATCCAGGGCCTGAGATATACATCTAGAAAATGTGAAAAACCAGAGGGAGACCTTTGCCTTTATTCATTCCAGACAATTCTAAAAGTTTGTGCTGAACATAGCTGATGCATAATTTTTTTCTTAGATACTGATCTTTCCCCCATGAATCTATTTCCTTGCTAAATATCAGTTTTGCACATCATCCACCTCTTTAAATTAATGGTCACAGTGATTTTATTTATAAATGAGAGAGTATATAATTCATAAATGTTTATATATCTATACACAAACAACTATGCCATTTCGGTGCCATCTGTCAAAAACCAAATCCCCTTCCTTACTTTAACACAGAGGATCCTGGAACATTTGTTCCAAAAGGATGGAAATTATTGGAAAGTTAGGAGTGAGTGAAAAGAGTAACATAAAGTGAAAATACTCTAACTTTGCTTTAGGTGTCACTAGAGCTTCAGCTATAGTAGATATCCACAGTTGGAAGCCGACTATTATGCAGTGGAAGCCAAAGAACTGGACATCCAGTTTTCTCTGCTTTGTTCTTATCTAACTAGAATGTGTCATCAGTATGCGCAGGAATTTTTCGAGTCTTTAAATATAGGTCACTCACTTTAATTATGCGGCCTCTGCTCAAGAAACCATCTTTGGACGTTGACTCCCAGGCCAGCTATCGGCCAGTCTCTAACCTTCCCTTTTTAGGGAAGGTTATTGAACAGGTGGTGGCCCGGCAGTTACAGGGGCATCTGGACTGGGTTGGTTTTCTTGATTCCTTGCAGTCTGGTTTTTGCCCTGGGTTTGGCACGGAGACTATACTTGTGACCTTGGTCGATGACCTATGCCGTGAATTAGATCAGGGCAGAGCCTCAATTTTGATCTTACTGTATCTGTCGGTGGTGTTTGATACCGCTGATCATGAGATGTTGGTGGGAGACTGTGGGACCAGGCCGGGATGAGTGGAATCGACCCGCAGCTCCGCTTGGATTGTCAGGTGGAAGCTGTGGCGAGGGGAGCATTTAACCAATTACATCTGGTGCAACGGCTGTGGCCGTATGTCTCGGGTTCGGATCTGGTCACCATCGTCCATGATTTCATTACCTCTCAACTCGCTCTCGTGAGGCTACCCTTGATGACGGTCCGGAGGTTGCAGCTGGTGTAGAATGCGGCGGCTCATCTCCTAATGGGGATGGGCCACTGCGAGGACATTACACCTGTGCTCCATACTCTGCACTGGCTGCTTATTGTCTTCCGATCCATTTCAAGGTGTTGGTTATGACCTATAAAGCCCTAAATCGCTTAGGTGCGGCTTACCTGCGAGACCGCCTCATGCCCCGAGTCATTTTGCTGCCCTTGTGGTCGGACGGGGGCGCCCGACTTGAAGTCCCCCGGGTATGCTGGGTGGCGATGGCAGAGAGGGGATTCTCTGGCCGCACCTCAGCTGTGGAACTTCCTCCCGTTGGAGGCCTGTCTGTCCCCGGACCTCCCCTCTTTCTGTAGATGTTGTAAGACCTGGTTGTTACGCTGGGCCTTCGGGGAGGGGTGTGGGGGGAGGGGTTTTATTTTGCTTTAACTGCTGCCAAATTTTATGATGTATATTTTATTTATTTTAGACGGTTTTATTAATTGTTGTTTTTATGTTGTGCGCTGCTCCAAGCTGCCAATGTGCAGGATGATGTGGGATACAAATTTTGGTATAAATAAATAACTTCATAGTAAAAGCCATGAGGACCAGCAAGGACAGAAGGGAAAAGCATTTGTTTTTGTCATTTACTTCCTTTGCTCCCAGCAACTCACTAGCCATTTTTAAATGGGACAGGCCTGCGCCGGTCCACCCATCCCCCACCCACCTGAGTGCCCATCTAAAGGCGGCGTGGGTGGGCACGCTCTCCCATGACTCTCACGCCGCCCACTCATGCCCACGCATGGAGCATCGGGGTGGGGGGGGAATCCAGGATGCTCTGTGTGGGGGAGGCCAAACCGTGCATGAGTAGGGGTGCACATCCATTGTACATGTACACCCATGTCGACCCGTTTGATTCCACCCCCTCACTGGAAGTGTGTGGGCACTCCACGCAGTGCACACGGACTCTTCCCCCAGCTATGCCTGTTTAAAAACGGCTACTGTCGCTGGGCAATTTCACACAAACCGTAAAGAGGGAGGGAGGGAAAACAGAGCACACGGACAATGTTGCCTGGCCAAAGGGTTGTGTGAAGGGGATTTGTGAGGAAAGCAAAACCTTGCATTCTCAACCCTATGCTATAGGCACAAAGCCTCTTCACACAGTGAAGTGTGGGAAAGTAGCATGGTCTATATCAGTTCCCTCCCTGCTCCCTAGGTTTTGTGAAAGAACAAGCCCCTAATTTCTGAGTTTCTGTTCCTATATTTACAATATATACGTTTTAACATTCCACGTTTTCAGTGCTTAGTTTTTGTATTTTTAGCTAAAACTGACAGAATATACTGACACCCCTCCCCCCTTTAATGGAATGGAAAATGGTAATTAGAATGAAGGTTGTTTCTGTTGATTCGGTTTGATTGTAAACTTGTGAGTTGTTCATGCATTTTGGGAATGGAAAGAGTTATTTTTTAAAGAAAAGATATAAAGGACAGGATACCAGGCAATGTAAACATCATTTCTATTGCTGTCTAAGAAAGGAGGATACTTCTGACTATACTCCAGTTCAGTCAGGCCTGAACTGAGGGGAAGGAGTTGCTGGAAACAGGGAAGGGCTCCATCTTCTTAACAAAAGCTTTGCTGAAGCTGTGATACATTCCCCTTGTCTATTACACCAGTTATTCTACTAAAGAAGGGAACGAGATTGGTGTGCATGAGTTATCTTTAACAAATCCATCTTGATTTTTTTTTTGCTTTTGGTTTTAGTAGTAATACTATTTTACTCAAGGCACTTACAAATCAATTGTTTTATAATTTGCTTTAATATCTTCCCAGGAACTGAAGTCAGGTTGAGTGACCTATAATTCCCTGGGTTTAATTCCCTTGCCTCCCCACACAATTTTTTTAAATAAAAAAGAAAAGAGCATTATATTTAGGGACCTGTGTTTATTGTGTTTTCTCCATTGCTTGGAACTACCTTTTTTACAGTTATATACAGTGGTTTTTAACGTCTGTTATTTAACAGTCAAGATGCATTAGAGCACAGGTTCCAAAAACTGTCGGTTGTGACCCCCAGTTCATCACACCATGGGGAAAATTCAATGAACATGGGGTCTCTGAATTCAGTAAACACAGGTCCCTGACCATGTTTATTGTTTACTCTCCTCCAGTCCACTGGAACCTCGGCCGTTCTCCAGGAGTTGACAAAGATAACTGCTAGTGATTCTGAGATTTCTTCAGCTAATTCCTTGTATGTAGAGAGAACTTATATGAAAGAGAAATTTATTGGTATGGGTTTGGGGTTCATATGTTACCCAAAGTTGGCATGAGTAATGATGAGCACTCTCTATATGGGCCTTTCAGAAAAACTATTTTAGAAATGCCTCGGAATTCATGAGAAAGTTTCACTTGTACCATTTTTAATTTCCATCCATGTGTGGCCATTTTGTATCCCTCTCGTAAGTGTGTTCACCTTGGGAATAGATAGGATGCATCAATCTCTTCCAACTTTGGAAGAATTTATTTATTTATTTATTGTCAGCACTTATTATCCTGCACACCTTCTTTCCTCAGGCAGGTCGTGGTGGCTTACAAAAGGGTAAAAACATATAAATAGAAAATTCATAAAAACAGTACAATGTTTGGAGCTAAAAACCCAACCCATATACACCCTCCCCCCACTACCCATCTCTCCTGCCAAAAACCTGGCGGAACAGCCAGGTCTCACATTGTTGATGGAAGGAGGGAAGATCTGGGGACAGACAAACCTCGACTGGGAGGGAGTTCCAAAGCTGCAGAGCAGCTACGGAAAATGCCTTCTCCATGGTCGCCACCCACGAGACCTGGGGGACCTCAAGGAGGGCATTCTTGGCAGACCACAGGGGCTGATCCAGGACCCAGGGAGTGAGGTGGTCCCACAGGTAGGTGGGGTCCAGACTGTATAGGGCTTTATAAGTCAACATCAACACCTTGAATCAGACCCGGAAGACTATAGGCAGCCAGTACAACAAATGGAGCACTGGTGTTATATGCTCCCAGCGACCTATCCCCATAAAGAGATGGGTTGCTGCATTCTGCACCAACTGAAGACTCTGAACTGTCACCAAAGGTAGCCCTACATAGAGCGCGTTGCAGTAGTCTAATCTTGAGGTGATGAAGGCATGGATAATGGTGGCCAGATCGGAGTACGAGACATATGGCCGAAGCCATCACACAACATGTAATTGACAAAAGGCTCTCCTCGCCACCACCATCACCTGAGCATCCAGGCTGAGCTGTGAGTCGAGGAGCACCCCTAGACTCCGAACCTGAGGAGCCAGGGTAGGACGAACTCCATCAATGATGGGAGTCGCCAACTCCCCAGCCCTACCTACAAGCATCACTTCCGTCTTGTCAGGATTCAAGTTCAGATGGCTTGCCCTCATCTAGTGCCCCACAGCTGCCAAACACCAGGTAAGCACCGAGACTGCTGGGCCTGGGTCACTTGAAAAAGAGAGGTAAAGTTGGGCATCAACAGAATATGGATGACACCGAACATCAAACCCCTTCATGATCCCCCCAATGTACACATTGAACAAGAGAGGGGACAGAATGGAACCTTGTGGAACTCCACACGTGAGGCCCTGGGGAGATGAAGTATAGTCCCCCAGGGCCACTTGCTGGGTCCTCCCAGACAGGAAAGAGCGGAACCATTTGAGAACAATTCCGCCTACCCCAGCACAGTCCTGCAAGCAGGTCACCAGAATCTCATGGGTAACCGTGTCAAAAGTAGCCAACAGATCAGATTGATCCTGATCCAGCTCACGGCAGAGGTCACCAACCTAAGCCACAAGCACAGTCTCCACACCATAACCCAGATGAAAACCAGACTGTGAGGGATCTAGAAAACTGATGCAGTCTAAATGCTCCTAAAGCTACAGAGCCACCACCCATTCAGCAACCTTCCCCCAAAAGGGGAGGTTAGAGACAGTAGCCCCACTGAAGCCTTATGCTTTACAGGCATTATTGTTGTGGTCACAATTCACAAACCACTTACTCCAGAATTAGCCCTATGGGTTTCAGTTTGTGGGCAGCAGCCAACAGCATTACATAATGAACTAGTGTCCAAAGATGTCCTAGCCTTTTTGTTGTATGAAATGTGCACTTATAGTGAGATTAGAGAATCTAAAGCCTGTCACTGGTGTAAAACTGAGTGACGATTCTGATCCTTTAACCAATGCAAATTTAGTGGCAAAACTCCACGTTTGGTGATAAGGAAAGGCCAATATTTTTCTGCCAGGTTTTTCCTCTTTAGTGGCTCACTTACAGGCTTGGAATGGAAGTTGTCCTGGCAGATATAGATTAATGGAGAGAATGCAGAGATGAAGTGACCAAAGGGGCATGATAAACTGCATTTATCACATGGAAATCACTATCTCCACATCCTGTCCATGTGCATAAATTTGCATTAGCACATTTGTATTTACAAGCAAGTAATTGTTACTACTGAAAAATTCATTCTCCAAGTACATTTTCACCCTGTGTGTAAGACTACTTAGCTGAAAAAGGTAAGTATAACAAGAGGCTTTTAAGCTTACTTTACTGAGTACCCTTATTAAGGAAAAGGGTTGCTGACCATCCAGCACTTCAGCAGCACATTTCTTAATAATTTTTCCTTTCAAAGGCTTTTAACAAAAGCCGCAATGAATGAAGTATTGTTTTAAAGACGAAAAACCATAAAAAATGTTGTGCATAAGGTAACTTTGATTTTTATTATAGAAATGGTAGAAACTCCTACAGCAGTGAATTTATCAAGCAGCTTGCAGTTTAGTTAGTTGAAAGAATGCATTATTATTCACTGAATGCATTAGCTCTGAGTTGGAAGAAAGATCTCCCCTGTTTTAAGATAGGAGATAGCTCCGTTAAGGTTCCCCTCCTCCCCCTTCTTCCACATTTACCACATCATTTTATATTCCCTTTATCTTTCTGCACTTGATTAAATACTGTGTTGTTGCACTCATGAGAATAATTGGGATGAGCAAAAACATTACTAATAGGGAAAAAATTGCTGCCTCCAGCAAATACTTTCTCTTATTAGTCAAAGTTCCACCTTATGAGAGTGCAATTAATTTCAGATCACAATGCTACCTTAATGATACACCCATGTAATACTGCATGTGGGTCATTTGTTCCCTCAGCCCAAACCATCTCCTGGGCAATAAGGTAGTTGCATCTTTATGATGGCCATTAATAATATGTCTTTTCTTCCAGAACGATAAGATGCTATGTGGTTTGGAAATGTGCGTTTTAGGGTGTTTGACTTGATTCATTCATTCATTTATTCATTCATTCCACATTTTAATCCTGTACTGAGCCCTTGGGATAGGGCAGGGTAAAAATTTGAACAAATACATTAACAGTGTTTTAAACGTAAAATGCACCATTCCCCAAACACATAGCTCTGGCACTGGTGGTAATGCAGGTGCCACACCTGTGGGGAGCTGGCCCTTGAAAGCTAGCTCGCCATAACTGGTTTGGGTTCTGTGCAGGCTGCAGCTAGCAAATTGCTTTGGTTAAGAAACTTCTTTGTCCCTGTGTTGCTCACTAACACATCCACAGAATGTAACATTGTTCCAGGAGTGAAAGCCCCACCTGAACTCAGACTCTCTGGAAATGTAGGAGAACACTGGAAGCAATTCAAGCAGGGTTTCACATCTGTTCGCCATTGGAGCCACTGACAAAGAAGACAGCCAAAAGGTCGCTGTATTTCTCACAATTGCTGGGCCTGAGGCACTTTATGTTTTCAACAGTTGCAGCTCAGTCCGGAAGAGCAGACTGATTAAGAAACTGTCCTGCAAAAGTTTGATGCCTATTGCAATCCTAGAAAAAGTAAATTTTTTGAAAGATACGTATTGAACCAGAGGGCACAAAGAGAAGGGGATAATGTAGAAGACTTTGTGACCGATGTATTTTGGAGTTTGTGACTCCCAAATTTTGGAGTACTAACTGAGTCCCTGATCAGAGAACATATTGTGATAGGAATAAGGGACAAAAAGTTCAGAAAGAGACTGCCGAAAGGCCGAGATTTAACCTTGGAGAAGGCAATTAGAATTTGCAGAGCATGAGAAGTTACTCAGTCCTGAATGCAATCCATTGAGGGTGGACAAGTCTCTGAGATGGTTGATAGCATTGAAAGCTCAAAAAATAGCAAGAAAGACCAAAAACAGAGGAGAGAGTGGAGGTCACCGGAGGCTCCTGCAAAAAGCAAACAGTGGCAACTACCACCAGCAGCAGCAGCAGCAGCAGCAATGCCCAGCATATGGAAGGAGATGCAGAAATGGCAAACTGCTGTATCATTTTGCAAAGCTCTGGAAACAAGAACATACGGTGCACAGCCTGGACACAAAGGAGGAGGAATTTAGCGCCACCTGCTCAGGAGTTATTCACTGGGGTCCTGGATGACACCCCAGCGCCAGATGACTGGAACATCACTTTAGAAACAAACGGTACCTTTGTTAAATTTAAGTTGGACACTGGGGCTCAAGCTAACGTAATACCTGAGTACATAATGCTAGCCCAGAAAGAAAAGCTAAAGGTCACTGTAGGCAAAAATGTGAAACTCAGAGTTTACAGTGGTGCATTTGTACCCATTATGGGAGTTTGTGAATGGACTATAAGGGTTAGCAGCAAATTAGAAAGGATTACATTTGTAAGAGTTTCATGAAAAAGGTCCCCATTATTTATTTATTTATTTACTTATTTATTTATTTAGTTGCATTTATATGCCACCCTCTCATGCCTACAGCATCTCGGGGTGGCTTCCATACAAACTAAAACAATATTTAAAACACCAGTAAAATTCACAACAATTATAAATCATCATTTACCCACCCCCCTCCTCACCCCCGAAGGCCTGGGAGAGCAGTCACATCTTACATGCCTGATGAAAGGCCAGTAGACTTGGGACCAGGTGGGCTTCCTCCAGGAGGGAGTTCCACAACCGCGGCCCTACCACCGATAACGCCCTCTCCATTGTGGCCCCCCGCTTCACGCGGGGGACTTCTAGGAAGGCGCTCCCAGCGGATTGAAGGGGCCGTTCTGAAACGCGGAAGGCGAGGCGGTCACTGAGATACCCGGGGCCGAGACCGTACAGGGTTTTATAAATCAAAGTCAGCACCTTGAATCTGGCTCGGTATATTATAGGCAGCCAGTGCAGGGTGCGGAGCACAGGTGTAATGTGCTCTCTTCATCCCGTCCCTGTTAGGAGACGGGCTGCCGCGTTCTGCGCTAGTTGCAACCTCCGAGCCAGCATCAAAGGAAGCCCCACGTAGAGCGCGTTATAGTAGTCCAGCCTCGAGGTGATGAAGGCATGGATCCGAGTGGCCAGGTTGGATCTGGAGATGTATGGGCGCAACCTCCGCACCAGATACATCTGGCGGAAAGCTGCCCTTGCCACCACCTCCACCTGCCGATCCAGGCGGAGACCTGAGTCCAACACCCCCCCCAAACTTCGTACCTGCTGGGCCACAGAGCGAGCACACCCTCCACAAGGGGGGCCAGCACCTCCCCCTCTTTACCCACCACCATCACCTCTGTCTTATCAGGGTTGAGCTTCAGTCTGCTCTGCCACAACCATGTCGCAACGGCCTCCAAACACTGGGACAGCACAGAGATGGCAGGACCTGGGTCAGCTGAAAAGGAGAGAGAAAGCTGCGTGTCATCAGCGTATTCTTGACTTACAAAGTTGTCAGACCCTGGGTCTTAACAAGAAAATGTATTCACTGGAGGGACAGGAGACAGAATGCATAGAGGGCATGTTCCAAGATGTGTTTCAGGGTATAGGGAAGTTGCTAACAGAGTACAGAATAGAGCTGAGAGAACCTAATTGCCCTACAATATATGCTCCCAGGGATGTTCCTTTTGGTTTAAAACAGAAATTAAAGGAAGAGCTGGATAAATTGATTACATTAGACATCGTAGAGAAAGTAGTGGAGCCCACAAAGTGGGGTTCACTCTTTGGTCATAGTGAAGGGAAAAGATGGAACCCTTCGCTTGTGTCTAGACCGTAGGGAATTAAACAAATATGTAAAAGGGGAACCTTTTCCTTTGCCCACAAGAGACGTCATTTTTGGGGAGATGCCTGGCCTAAAATGGTTTTCTACCCTAGATGCTTCAGGAGGCTTCTGGCGGATTCCTTTAGAGAAACAAAGTGCAAAGTTGTGCACTTTTAACAGTGCACAACACATGCTTTTGCATGATACTGTTTTTGCTAGCTGAAACAGACCATAAACCATGGTGTCCATAGCAAATAAAGGCTTAGCAGAGGCTCCTCCTAGACTACAGCAATTATCTTTTCAGTTGCAACTATATCATTTGCCGCTAGAATAACAAGGACCTGGTAATGGCAGATGTGCTGCCCCTGGCATTTGGTAGGACTGAATTGGTAGAGGATTCAGAGCTCAATACTGTATATGTTAATCTCATAAAGAAAACATGCCCTGTTTCTGCTGACAGAGACTGAAGACTGAGATTGCCAAAGCCACAGCTGATGATGACACCCTTCAGGAAGTGATAACGAGTATTTGTGAAGGGTGGCTGGGACATCCTATTCCTAGCCCTTCCTATCAGTTTAAGGGAGAATTGTTTGTGCTAGATAGAATTTTGTTCAAAGGGCTCAGTTGGTTGTTTCTAAAGCATTACAGAGAAACATGCTGAAAAGGATCCATGAAGATAATTTAGGGATGTAAAAAGAAGGGCTCTAAATGTTTTGTACTGGCCCAGATGAATGTTGACATTGAGGAAACTGTTAAGGCATCTAGCATCTGCCAAAAACATATGCCATCACTAATGAAAGGACCCATGATACTCAGGAAACAACTGCTCCTTGGAGTAAAGTAGGCATAGACTTATTTACATTTGCTGGTAAGAACTACGTACTTGTTGTGGATTATTATTCTCACTTTCCAGGGATTGCTTTGCTGGAGGAGCCTATAGCTAAGGAAGTGATAGTACACATTAAATCGATTTTTGCAACACTGGTATTCCTAAGATAGGCATGACTGACAATGGGTCACAGTATAAACAATGAATTTAAACAATTTGATGCCAATTATGGATTTCAAAACATTACATCTACCCCTCGATACCTTCATCCAGTGAATTGGTGAAAAACAGAGTAAAAAGGTAGCCCCGCGCTCTATGTAGGGCTACCTTTGGTGACGGCTCGGAAACTGTAGCTGGTGCAGAATGCAGCGGCCCAGCTCCTGGTGGGACTGGGCCGCCGGGAGCATATTACACCGGTCCTTCAGTCTCTGCACTGACTGCCAGTAGTCTTCCGGACCTGATTCAAAGTGTTGGTCTTAACCTATAAAGCCCTATATGGTCTGGGCCCTGTTTACATGCGGGACCGCCTCACTCCCCGGGTTCTGGATCGGCTCCTGCGGTTGGCTGAGGGCGCACTGCGGTCGGCTGGGGGCGCGCTGGGTGTCTCGGGGGACCACACAGAGCAGGGCATTCTCAGTCGCTGCGCCTGTGGAACTCCCTCCCGGTGGGGGCGCGATTGGTCCTGGACCATCCGTCCTTCCGGAAGAACTGTAAAACATGGCTGTTCTGTCAGGCATTTGGCGAGGGGGAGGGTGGATTGGGTAGGGATGAGGGGTAGGGTTGGGGGGGAGGGTGTGTTTTTATTATTAATGTTTTAAATTGTTAAGTGTTTTTATATTGTTGTTTTTATGTTGTGCGCTGCTCCAAGCTNATTTGGCGAGGGGGAGGGTGGATTGGGTAGGGATGAGGGGTAGGGTTGGGGGGGAGGGTGTGTTTTTATTATTAATGTTTTAAATTGTTAAGTGTTTTTATATTGTTGTTTTTATGGTTTTGTTAGCCGCTCTGAGCCACTGAGGTGGGGAGAGTGGGATAAAAATCTGTTAAATAAATAAAGAAATAAGTAAATAAATCATAAAGCATCAGCTTATGAAGGTGGCTGAGTCAGACTCGGACCCAAATTTGGCCCTGGAAAATTATAGAACAACCAAAGTGAAACATGGGTTATCACCAGCTGAAATGTTTAACAGAAAAATGAGAACTAGAATGCCTATGTTACAGGAATCGGATATTGTGGTACAGAAGGAAGTACAAGTACATAAGACAGAAGAGAATGAAAAAGAGAAAGTATGGTATGATAAGGGTACTAGGAAACATCCACCACTACAAAAAAACAAGATACTGTACTATTTTGGATGGCAAACAGTGGTCACAATCAGTAGTGATCTCCAAGTAAGTGGCACTTCGGTCCTTTGAGGTGATTACCCAGGAGGGACACAAAGTCAGAAGAAATAGGAGGCACCTGCTCCGCATTCCTGAGGGAGAAATGACAAAGGCCCATGAGTCCACACTGAAACTGACTCTGAAAGCAACCTGGATGATCATGATAATATAATGGACCATCATGGATAAGGGGATCTCAGTCCTGGGGAAAGATCCTATCCAATCAACCACAGAGAGGAAGCTACAGTGATACCACACTGATCAGTAAGGCAATGCTGGTGACCACAGATACTCACTGAACAATATCAAATTTTGATGTTAATCTTTTGGGTACAGAATAACAAAAAGTTTGTTGTTTATTTCATGTTTCAAAGATGTGGGGAGCTGGCTGTTTAAGGAAACTTGCCACAACTGGTTTGGCGATATTTTCCTATGTGCAGGAAGGAAAGCCTGCTGCCACAGGCTTGAGGCAGGCAGCTCTGTGGAGGCTGCAGACAGTAAACAGCTTTGGTTAAGAGACTCCTGTGTCTCTGTGTTGCTCTCTTAACACATTCACAGAACAGAACAATCATTTGCTTCCATGGGATTTGCACCTTTGCTAAGTATTACTGTCATTACTATCCATTCAGAGTATTGCATTCGACAACCTTTCTTTTTTGTTGTATTTTTGTTGAGAGTACTTATATTTTCCTTTGCCAATTCAAGATTTAAACTAGAATCTAGTTTGAATCTAGGTAGGCTACTGTTGTAGCTGTGTCAGGAGGCTTGCTAAGTCCATCCTGCTTTGTCATTCTATGGTCCCTCTATGGTCCAGCTCTAAAATGGTGATAATACTCAACGGATGATGATGTGACTTAATTTTTCCACCAGTGAGGTGAACAGCTATCAGTATCTTCCAACCCATAATGTTGATGTCCTGAGATGAGTCAGACAAAAATAAATAAATTGAAATTAGTTTAAAATTTTTGAGATTCTTTGTAGTTCATTTCAGACTTTGGAACTCGACAGTAGGGCAGTGAGGGGGAATGTCTTTTCCTTTTTTGGCTGTGGGGGGCATGGGGTGTGTGTCACACATGATTGATTTTAAAATTGCCTAGAGGGCCATGCATTCAAAAAAGTGGTTCTGGGGGCTGTGGTGCTTCCCAGCAATCAGCCGCACAGCAGAAAGCAACATTCTCTCCCTATCTGCCTGCCATACAACCAAGTTCCAGCCACAAATTATTCCTAGCTGAGGAGAGGCTGGGTGGGGAGGGTCAGCTTACTCAGTCGGAACTTGCACATTAGTTGGAAGCATTAGTGATCTCCCCACCTACTACTGTCCTGTCTTGAGCCAGCACCCCCTGGCAGTGGGCACCATTAGCACTTTGGAGAAGCCACAGGAGTCCAGATTTTAAGGAAGATGGAGCCATACTTACCTAATGGCTAGAAGTTTCCCATCCCAGCAGTCGGATGCTCTTCATTTTACAAACATTTCTTTCTCACCAAAAGGTTGAGAAGTGTTCGTTAAAAAAACAACAGAAAACAGACAAATAACAAAAAACCAAACAAAAGAAGCTTGAGATATTTAAGAACATAAGAAGTGCCATATTGGGTCAGACCAATGGTCCATCTAGCCCAGCATCCTGTCTCCGACAGTGGCCAATTACAGTGGCTTGGGAGAAGCACCCAACAGGTCACAATGGGGGATCCATTCCCTGTTGTTTTCCTTCAACTCCCGTCATGTTCCCTGATCCTGTCTGGCTAATATATAAACTTGCATAAATATATTTCAATAAGTACTCACCATCAATCATATGAGTTGGCAACAGTAGGCTACTGAAGTATGAAATTTTATTGCGAGTAGCTAGCACGCTATGAGATTGAGTACACTCCTAATTCTGTGGAGGAAGCTGACCCTCCATACTAGAATGAGACATTGGATATTTTTACACACACCTTAAAATTCCGGATTTTTCAATCTTCTGGGTTTACAAGTCCACAAGTAAGTTCCGGATGCATTTTTCACACAAACTGCCCTGAGGCAGCCTAAAGTAGCTGTAGACAGGAGGGGCTGCCATGGAAACAAGTGACCACAGCTGCCTGGAGCAAAGCAGTTTACCAGGAGAACTTTTTACACACAAAAGAGACGTTCTACGCAGAAGTTCAAAGAGCCGGATGTTTAAGATCTGGGTGAGTGATTTAGACACACAGAAAGTTCAGGATGTAACAGCAAACATCCAGGAGAAATGTGTGTATAAAACCACCCAATATTCTAATCAGCTCAGCTTGATAGAAAGTGATGCCAGATGATTCCATAAGTTCAAATCATTCTTGGCATCAATTTCTCTGGGAAATGCTGGAATGTACTAAACAGGAGCTTTCGGCTCCATTACACCAGCCTTGACATTTCTCAATTCATGAGTATGGTATGCCTTATATTTCCCCCCTGTTCTATGTAAGGATCACTCACTTGGGTGGGAGCTTGACATTTAAAAGTGAAGTGTGTAGGCAACTTGAATTTGGCAACAGCACCATGTAATCAGAAATTTGAAAGTAGGAAAAAGAAAATAATAATTTCATTGATGTTGTTGCCACTGTCCAGAAAGGGTTGTCTGGTTGCTTGGGGCCAAGGTGTACCAATGAAGGGCTGTGGGGAACAAGTTTAATAACTAACTACTGAGGAGGCAAAGGAGGGAGGCAGGGTTTGGATTAATTCAGTTTTCCAGAATTTAACTGAATTCACCAGGAACTTTAGTAAATATTCTGATTTTTACCAAAATAATGTGCATAATAATTATAAAAAACAAATGCCACACAGAGACAGTGTGGCACAGGCACGGCAAAGCAAATCTGTGCAGTTTCATGCAATAACTTTTGCTGAGAGGTAATAGAATGATTTACTTGAATGTGTAAAGAAGTTAATGGGTTAATGCAATGTAACCCTAAATCTAGGCCCCTACTGAGAATGTGTACACATCTTAAGCATTCATTTAGCTGATTGTCACTATATTAGATGTAAAATCTTTAAGGACTGAGTAAAAGTGAGAATGTCATTTTAATCTTTTGTCCACAAAGATTACACTGAAGTTGTAATACCTCTACTTCTAATAACCAAGCCGGTATGGGCATAACGGTTAAGAACTGACATTAAGACAGTAGAGAGTATAAAGGCTAAACTTTGCTCTTGTGGAATCTCTAGCCCCTTTGAAGGCCAGCGGTTCCTAAGATATGTGTAATGATGCTACCATCTGTGACAATCCTGACTGATTAGTTTTAAGAAAGATCTGGTATTTATTTATTTATTTACATTTTTTAGTCGCTCCCTCATGCCATGGCATCTCGGGGCGACTTACAAAGGCAAAGTAACAACAATAAAAATTAAAAAATAAAAACAATATCATTTTAAAATTCTATAAAACATTCACACACACACACCTCCACTACCCCATCCTCCCATCATCCCCTCCGAAGGCCTGGGCAAACAGCCAGGCTCGGGGAAAAGCCAATAGACCTGGGGCCAAGCGGGCTTCCTCCGGAAGGGAGTTCCAGAGTCGCCGCACGGCCGCCGAGAATGCTGTCTCCATTGTGGCCCCCCCGTTTTACACGGGGGACCTCCAGGAAGGCGTCCCTGGCAGACCGAAGAGGTCGTCCTGGGGTGTGGTGGGTGAGGTGGCCCCTAAGATATATGGGGCCCAGACTGTGTAGGGCTTTATAGACCAACACCAACACTTTGAATCTGGCTTGGTACGCTATAGGCAGCCAGTGTAGAGCGTGGAGCACGGGCGTAATGTGCTCCCGTCGACCCGTGCCCGTGAGGAGATGGGCCGCCGCATTCTGCACTAACTGCAGCCTCCGAACCAGAGCGCGTTACAGTAGTCTAGCCTCGAGGTGATGAAGACATGAATGAGGATGACCAGGTCGGACCTGGAAATGTACGGCCGCAGCCTCTGCACCAGATACAACTGGCGGAGGCGGCTTTAGCCACCGCCTCCACCTGTCGATCCAGGTGGAGGTCTGAGTCCAGTAACACTCCCAGACTCCGAACCTGCTGGGCTACAGGAGGGTGGACCCCCGCTACCAGGGGGGCCAACATCTCCTGCGCCCTACCCACCACCATTACCTCCATCTTGTTGGGATTGAGCATCAGTCTGCTCTGCCACATCCAATCTGCCACGGCCTCCAAACACTGGGAAAGTACTGAGATGGCAGGACCTGGGTCGGTTGAAAAGGAGAGGTACAGCTGTGTATCATCAGCATATTGGTGACATTGCACCCTGAACCCTCTCATGATCTCCCCCTAGGGCTGCATATACACATTAAACAGTAGCAGAGACAGAATTGAACCCTGTGGAACGCCACAGTTTAAGGCCCATGGGCTAGATGTTTCAGTCCCCAACACCACCCGCTGGCTTCTCTCTGAGAGGAATAAATAGAACCACCCAAGGACAGTCCTGTCTAGACCCCCCCAGAGCTTGCAGTTGTCTCAAGAGCAGCTCATGGTCCACGGTATCAAAAGCGGCCGAGAGATCTAGCAGGATCAGAAATGTTGAACATCCTGCGTCCATCTCCCGGTGGACATCGTCCACCAAGGCCACCAACGCCGTCTCTGTACCATAGCCAGGGCGGTACCCAGACTGAAAAGGGTCAAGGAAACCAATGCTGTCCAGATGACCCTGGAGCTGCCCTGCCACCGCCCATTCAATAATCTTCCCTAAAAAGGGGAGATTAGAGACAGGTCGGTAGCTGGCGAGTGCGTCCACATCCAAAGATGACTTCTTCAACAGGGGGCGCACCACAGCCTCCTTGAGACTGGGTGACAACCTCCCCTGCCGAAGGGATTCATTGACTACTTTCGCCAGCACCATCCCCAAAGTCTTCCTGGAGGCTTCACCAACCAGGACGACCATGAATCTAATTCGCAACTGGTGGCTCTGACCGACCCCAGGACATCCACCATATCGACTGGCGTCACTTCCTGAAACTCATCCCAAGAAGATGGACCAGGCGGGGCCTCCATAGCCTCGCACTCTTCTCCCACTGTTCCTAATCCGGTGTCAAAGTCACTCTGGATCTGAGCGATCTTGTCTGCAAAGTAGGTGGCAAATTCCTCACAGTGGGCCTGGGACAAGACCCCGTCCTGGCAGAGGGAGGCCGGACTGACCAGCCCCCGCACCACCTGGAACAGCTCCGCTGAACGTGACTTTGCAGATGCTATGAGGGCAGCAAAGAACTCTTTCTTTGCTGTCTTCACAGCCTCAACATAGGACCGCAAATGGGTCCTATGGAGAAGTCGATCAGATTCAGGGTGAGTCTGACGCCAGCCGACGCTTATTTATGGTAGATAAGAAACTTAGTTTGAGTTAACAATGTGTTTCAGCAGCCAAAAAGGTAAATGCTATTATGGGTTACATCAACAGAAGCATTGGGACCAGTCCTAAAGCCCTTTGGATGAGCACATGGCAACCTGTGCGCACCTTCATTATGGGGACATTGGCGCACGTCCCTGCCAAGCCACGTGCGCATGAGTTCTGGATCACACCCATCATTTGTAAGACAAGGGAAGTGATTGTTCCTTCTCTACTTGGCTCTACTCAAAGTTAGGCACCCAAAGCTAGAAACATTAACGAAGGATACTGACAAGGGGGAGGACAGTAACAACAGGCGAAAATAAACGTGCAGTGTGTGTGTGTGTGTGGGGAGGGCTACCGGGCTTATGTCTGGGGCACACAACAAACATGCACCTGACTGGGCCAGCTGGCAAGCCCTCCACTTCCCCTCCAGTGGGGGAACGGAACACAGTGGGGGAACGGAAGCAAGAAGCCCCCCCCCCAGCACTCCCTCCCCCCTGCCATGACATGGGGCTGCTAAGGGCGTGTGGATCCACTATGGCTCGTGTTGACCCACCAAGGAGGCTTTTGACTTGGGATGTGGGCCCAGAATCATCCGCGGGACCACATCTGGGCCAGCTGCCTACCCGGGCCAGGGCAGCAGTGGGCTCACATCTGTTGGCCAATTAATAAACGTAACAGAGCGTCCCTGGCCCAGGCCGGCCAAAGCAGGCCTGCATCACGTTTATTATCACCCATAGCTAATAAAGGGGGTGGAGGGAAAAACTTACGAGGAGAGTTTGAAAGAACTGGGAATGTTTAGCCTTGAAAAATTGAGTTTAAGCGGGGATGTTATTACAGTTTTCAATAAAATGCTGATATAAGCAAAATGGTTCCCAGTTGTTCTTTCTGGTCAATGAGAAGATGGGATTAGAGGTTATGGGTTTAAAGAGAAACTGGACACTGAACTAGATAATCATTTGGAGTGCCTTTCAGCCCCATGATACTGTGACTGATATCTATTATACTTTACAAGTCTTTGATTACATTAAAGTCACACAGGCAACAAGTTTTGGAACCCCTATTGTTGGCAGTAGTCATGGCCACAGACTGTCTGCTCTGATTTGTATATTTGTAGGACAACAGTTCCACAAGGTAAAGAGAACTCCTGGACACAACTCTTGGAATGTTTGACCTGTCCCCCTACTTTCCTAGTTGCATCTTCCCCTGTGTAAGTGGCTCCGCCTAATGACCTGTAAAAATAATTTAAAGCCAGGGTGGAGTAACGGCTAAGTGTGCTGTAATTGGACTGAGAGGGAGTGGGGACCCTGGTTCAAGTCTTGCCTTAGTCAGAAACTCACTGAGTGAACCTGGGCCAATCATGTTATTCTCTCAGCCTAACCTATCTCACAGGGCTGTTGTGAGGATTAAAAAGTTGCTAATTAGTTCTTTGTGAAGCGCTCTGAATGTTATGGCAGTGGGGCACTATGTAAAAATAAAGATAATTATTATTATGGTGATTCCATTGTACAGTGTTCCTGTATGTGTAGTAGGAGGTTTAGAGAGAGATTGTGGTTGCTGTCTTGGTCTCAAAAGTAATAGATGGAGACAAAGTAGTTCAGATGATATCTTTTATAGAACCAAACTTTGTTGATGAGGGTATGCAAGCTTTCGAGCTACACAAGCATAAAAAAATCGCTACAGCATCTGCTAAATTGCTATGCCTTTCTCTCCTCATTAACGACTGGTGTGAAAGAACAATTAACAAAGGGATTTAAGAGCTGGACAGTGTTTGGTTTTTTTTGTATCAACTTGCAGGGTGTTTTTTTCAAAAGTAGTTAAGTGAGTTAAGCACCTCACTCCCACTAGCTTTCTATGGTGTTTTGAGGCTTCGGCTCCCTTTGGTAGTTTTGAAGATTACACACTCATTCAACACTAGTATGGCATATAGTCCATGCTGGGACCAGAAAGTTGGGGCTCCATGTGAAATGGTGCCACAGCCCAGGCCATAGAGTAAGACTTGCCCCCAAGTATTAGGGAAGAAAGAGATGGAGTCCCTTTAAGCAGCACACACATGCACCTAAACAGCAGGAGTTGCTAGGCAACTGTAGAGAGGCCGCAGAACATGACGTTGCCCATCCCTTTATATCGATCCCAGGTGCACCAAGCCTTTGCTGGCTAACAGCAGTGGTGGCTAGCCGCTCAGGGAGTTTGTGGCAGAGCCCCTCCAAGCGCCACTGAACCAGTCGCCGCTGAGTTGAAGAAAAAAAAAAAATCCCTGCTGGCCGCTGCTGCAGCTTGCTTCTCACAGCGCTGCAGGCAGCAGCCTCTGACTTTGCTAATTGCTACAGAGGCTGCTTCGCCCAGGCTGGAGCAGCCTAACAAAGTCAGAGGCTGTCAGAAGCTCCGCTGCGCTGTCAGAAGCTCCTGAGGAGTGGGTCCCGCAAGGGACAAAAAGGCTAAGCCCAAGCCGCGTTTTCAATGGAAAATGCGATTTGGGCGACTGAGCCCTGCCGTCCCACAGCACGTATAGGATGTGCTGTGGAGGGAGGGGCTAGCCTTTTCATTGAGCCCTGTGCGCTCAATGGAAGATCTCACCAGGGCGTTTGCTGAAACAGCCCTGGTGAGATCCCTAGGGTGGGGGGACTGAGGCAGGGAGCAGCATGCATGCGAGTCTACTCCCTGCCTCACATGCAGCTCAACATGGCTGCCGGTGTGCTGTTGGAGGGCTCAGCTCTCCAACATCATGCTGCCAGCCCAGCTGCTTCCCTGCCACTGCCCCTTGCCATTTCTCCCCCCCCCCATCTGCTGCTCAGAGTGGCGGGGGTGGGGGAGCAGCAAGGCAGGGAATGTTTTGTTTTGTTTTTAAAAAAATGTTTTAATTGCCCACGCGTCCTGCCTCTGCGGAGACCAGGACACGTGGGCAATTAAAAAACAAACAAACTAAAGTCCCCCCCCCGCCTGCAGCCCGGGATGATGAGGACCACGCCAGAGCTAGCAGTTAAGATATCCCTCCCCTCTCCCCCTGTACCCCCATAGGCTTCCTCCCCTGAACCCTCTGCACCCCCATAGGCTTCCTCCCCTGAACCCTCTGCACCCCCATAGGCTTCCCCCCCCGCACCCTCCACACCCCCATAGGCTTC